>JARFIW010001537.1:0-356356 GCA_036346225.1 Platerodrilus igneus
GTTGGGTTTTTAAAAAAAAAAAACCCCCCCTTCCTTTTAAAATTAAAAACTTTAAAAAAAAAAAATTTTTTTTTTTTTTTCCAAAGGGTTTGGTTTGGGTTTTTTCAAAATGAAGCCCTAGTAGAACCTAACAGCTCCGTCATTTGAAATTATTAAAACTTCCATAACAAAGAAGTTGTACAAATTTAAGTTGAAAACCTTGGGTTTTTTTAAAAAGAATTTGTGTTTGGGTTTTTTAAAAAAAAAAAAACCCGGTTATTTAAAAAAAATTCAAAAAAAAAAAAATTTAAAATTTTTTTTTTTTAAAAAGGGGTTTTGGTTTGGTTTTTTAAAAAAAAAAAAACCCCGTCATTTGAAATTATTAAAACTTCAATAACAAAGAAGTTGTACAAATTTAAGTTGAATACCTTGAGGTTTATTATCTCGGAAACCAAAAGGCTACAGTGTTGGGTTTGTTTCAAAATGAAGCCCTAGTAGAACACTCGCTGATTTAAATTATTAAAATTTAACAAAAAGTTGAAAATTTAAGTTAAATTATTTTTAACCGGAAACCAATGTGTGTTGGGTTTTTTAAAATGAAGCCCTAGTAGAATAAAGCTCCGTCATTTGAAATTATTAAAATTTAACAAAGAAGTTGTACAAATTTAAGTTGAATACCTTGAGGTTTATTATCTGAAACCAAGGCTACAGTGTTGGGTTTGTTTCAAAATGAAGCCTAGTAGAACCTAACCACTCCGTCATTTGAAATTATTAAAACTTCAATAACAAAGAAGTTGTACAAATTTAAGTTGAAAACCTTGAGGTTTATTATCTCGGAAACCGGAGGTGCTACAGTGTTGCGGTTTGTTTCAAAATGAAACCCTAGTAGAACTCTAACAGCTCCGTTATTTGAAATTATTAAAACTTCTATAACAAAGAAGTTGTACAAATTTAAGTTGAATACCTTGAGGTTTATTATCTAAATGGTGTTTTTTAAAGAAGCCCTAGTAGAACTCTAACAGCTCCGTCATTTGAAATTATTAAAACTTCCATAACAAAGAAGTTGTACAAATTTAAGTTGAATACCTTGAGGTTTATTATCTCGAAAACCGGAATTGCTACAGTGTTGCGGTTTGTTTCAAAATGAAGCTATAGTAGAACACTAAAAGCTCCGTCATTTGAAATTAATAAAACTTCCATAACAAAGAAGTTGTACAAATTTAAGTTGAATACCTTGAGGTTTATTATCTCGAAAACCGGAATTGCTACAGTGTTGCGGTTTGTTTCAAAATGAAGCTATAGTAGAACACTAAAAGCTCCGTCATTTGAAATTATTAAAACTTCAATAACAAAGAAGTTGTACAAATTTAAGTTGAATACCTTGAGGTTTATTATCTCGGAAACCGGAAAGTGCTACAGTGTTGTGGTTTGTTTCAAAATGAAGCCCTAGTAGAACTCTAACAGCTCCGTCATTTGAAATTATTAAAACTTCCATAACAAAGAAGTTGTACAAATTTAAGTTGAATACCTTGAGGTTTATTATCTCAGAAACCGGAATTGCTACAGTGTTGCGGTTTGTTTCAAAATGAAGCCCTAGTAGAACTCTAACAGCTCCGTCATTTGAAATTATTAAAACTTCCATAACAAAGAAGTTGTACAAATTTAAGTTGAATACCTTGAGGTTTATTATCTCGAAACCGGAATCTACAGTGTTGGTTTGTTTCAAAATGAAGCCCTAGTAGAACACTAACAGCTCCGTCATTTGAAATTATTAAAACTTCAAAACAAAGAATTGTACAAATTTAAGTTGAATACCTTGAGGTTTATTATCTCGAAACCAATGCTACAGTGTTGGTTTGTTTCAAATGAAGCCTAGTAGAACACTAAAGCTCCGTCATTTGAAATTATTAAAACTTCATAACAAAGAAGTTGTACAAATTTAAGTTGAAAACCTTGAGGTTTATTATCTCGAAACCGAGTGCTACAGTGTTGGGTTTGTTTCAAAATGAACCCTAGTAGAACCTAACAGCTCCGTCATTTGAAATTATTAAACTTCAAAGAATTGTACAAATTTAAGTTGAAACCTTGAGGTTTATTATCTCGAAACCGATGCTACAGTGTTGGGTTTGTTTCAAAATGAAGCCCTAGTAGAACCTAACAGCTCCGTCATTTGAAATTATTAAAACTTCCATAACAAAGAAGTTGTACAAATTTAAGTTGAATACCTTGAGGTTTATTATCTCGAAACCGAATGCTACAGTGTTGGGTTTGTTTCAAAATGAAGCCTAGTAGAACACTAAAGCTCCGTCAATTATTAAAACTTCATAACAAAGAAGTTGTACAAATTTAAGTTGAAACCTTGAGGTTTATTATCTCGAAACCGGATGCTACAGTGTTGCGTTTGTTTCAAAATGAAGCTAGTAGAACACTAACAGCTCCGTCATTTGAAATTATTAAACTTCATAACAAAGAAGTTGTACAAATTTAAGTTGAATACCTTGAGGTTTATTATCTCGGAAACCGATGCTACAGTGTTGGGTTTGTTTCAAAATGAAGCCCTAGTAGAACCTAACAGGAGGTTTATTATCTCGGAAACCGGAATTGCTACAGTGTTGCGGTTTGTTTCAAAATGAAGCCCTAGTAGAACTCTAACAGCTCCGTCATTTGAAATTATTAAAACTTCCATAACAAAGAAGTTGTACAAATTTAAGTTGAATACCTTGAGGTTTATTATCTCGGAAACCGGATTGCTACAGTGTTGCGGTTTGTTTCAAAATGAAGCCCTAGTAGAACTCTAACAGCTCCGTCATTTGAAATTATTAAAACTTCATAACAAAGAAGTTGTACAAATTTAAGTTGAATACCTTGAGGTTTATTATCTCGAAAACCGGAATTGCTACAGTGTTGCGGTTTGTTTCAAAATGAAGCTATAGTAGAACACTAAAAGCTCCGTCATTTGAAATTATTAAAACTTCAATAACAAAGAAGTTGTACAAATTTAAGTTGAATACCTTGAGGTTTATTATCTCAAAAACCGGAATTGCTACAGTGTTGCGGTTTGTTTCAAAATGAAGCTCTAGTAGAACACTAAAAGCTACGTCATTTGAAATTATTAAAACTTCAATAACAAAGAAGTTGTACAAATTTAAGCTGAAAACCTTGAGGTTTATTATCTCGGAAACCAGAGCTGCTACAGTGTTGCGGTTTGTTTCAAAATGAAGCCCTTGTAGAACACTAACAGCTCCGTCATTTGAAATTATTAAAACTTCAATAACAAAGAAGTTGTACAAATTTAAGTTGAATACCTTGAGGTTTATTATCTCGGAAACCGAAAGTGCTACAGTGTTGTGGTTTGTTTCAAAATGAAGCCCTAGTAGAACACTAACAGCTCCGTCATTTGAAATTATTAAAACTTCCATAACAAAGAAGTTGTACAAATTTAAGTTGAATACCTTGAGGTTTATTATCTCGGAAACCGGAGGTGCTACAGTGTTGCGGTTTGTTTCAAAATGAAGCCCTAGTAGAACTCTAACAGCTCCGTCATTTGAAATTATTAAAACTTCAATAACAAAGAAGTTGTACAAATTTAAGTTGAAAACCTTGAGGTTTATTATCTCGGAAACCGGAGGTGCTACAGTGTTGTGGTTTGTTTCAAAATGAAGCCCTAGTAGAACACTAACAGCTCCGTCATTTGAAATTATTAAAACTTCAATAACAAAGAAGTTGTACAAATTTAAGTTGAATACCTTGAGGTTTATTATCTCGGAAACCGAAAGTGCTACAGTGTTGTGGTTTGTTTCAAAATGAAGCCCTAGTAGAACACTAACAGCTCCGTCATTTGAAATTATTAAAACTTCCATAACAAAGAAGTTGTACAAATTTAAGTTGAAAACCTTGAGGTTTATTATCTCGGAAACCGGAGGTGCTACAGTGTTGCGGTTTGTTTCAAAATGAAGCCCTAGTAGAACTCTAACAGCTCCGTCATTTGAAATTATTAAAACTTCCATAACAAAGAAGTTGTACAAATTTAAGTTAAATACCTTGAGGTTTATTATCTCGGAAACCGAAAGTGCTACAGTGTTGTGGTTTGTTTCAAAATGAAGCCCTAGTAGAACACTAACAGCTCCGTCATTTGAAATTATTAAAACTTCAATAACAAAGAAGTTGTACAAATTTAAGTTGAAAACCTTGAGGTTTATTATCTCGGAAACCGAAAGTGCTACAGTGTTGTGGTTTGTTTCAAAATGAAGCCCTAGTAGAACACTAACAGCTCCGTCATTTGAAATTATTAAAACTTCCATAACAAAGAAGTTGTACAAATTTAAGTTGAATACCTTGAGGTTTATTATCTCAGAAACCAGAATTGCTACAGTGTTGCGGTTTGTTTCAAAATGAAGCCCTAGTAGAACTCTAACAGCTCCGTCATTTGAAATTATTAAAACTTCCATAACAAAGAAGTTGTACAAATTTAAGTTGAAAACCTTGAGGTTTATTATCTCGAAACCGGAAGTGCTACAGTGTTGTGGTTTGTTTCAAAATGAAGCCCTAGTAGAACACTAACAGCTCCGTCATTTGAAATTATTAAAACTTCCATAACAAAGAAGTTGTACAAATTTAAGTTGAATACCTTGAGGTTTATTATCTCGGAAACCGAAAGTGCTACAGTGTTGTGGTTTGTTTCAAAATGAAGCCCTAGTAGAACACTAACAGCTCCGTCATTTGAAATTATTAAAACTTCAATAACAAAGAAGTTGTACAAATTTAAGTTGAAAACCTTGAGGTTTATTATCTCGGAAACCGGAAGTGCTACAGTGTTGCGGTTTGTTTCAAAATGAAGCCCTAGTAGAACTCTAACAGCTCCGTCATTTGAAATTATTAAAACTTCCATAACAAAGAAGTTGTACAAATTTAAGTTAAATACCTTGAGGTTTATTATCTCGGAAACCGGAAGTGGTACAGTGTTGCGGTTTGTTTCAAAATGAAGCCCTAGTAGAACACTAACAGCTCCGTCATTTGAAATTATTCAAACTTCCATAACAAAGAAGGTACAATTTAAGTTGAAAACTTGAGGTTTATTATCTCGAAACCGAAAGTGCTACAGTGTTGGGTTTGTTTCAAAATGAAGCCCTAGTAGAACACTAACAGCTCCGTCATTTGAAATTATTAAAACTTCCAATAACAAAGAAGTTGTACAAATTTAAGTTGAAAACCTTGAGGTTTATTATCTCGGAAACCGGAGGTGCTACAGTGTTGTGGTTTGTTTAAAATGAAGCCCTAGTAGAACTCTAACAGCTCCGTCATTTGAAATTATTAAAACTTCCATAACAAAGAAGTTGTACAAATTTAAGTTAAATACCTTGAGGTTTATTATCTCGGAAACCGGAAGTGCTACAGTGTTGTGGTTTGTTTCAAAATGAAGCCCTAGTAGAACACTAACAGCTCCGTCATTTGAAATTATTAAAACTTCCAATAACAAAGAATTGTACAAATTTAAGTTAAATACCTTGAGGTTTATTATCTCGGAAACCGGAAGTGCTACAGTGTTGTGGTTTGTTTCAAAATGAAGCCCTAGTAGAACACTAACAGCTCCGTCATTTGAAATTATTAAAACTTCCATAACAAAGAAGTTGTACAAATTTAAGTTGAATACCTTGAGGTTTATTATCTCGGAAACCGAAAGTGCTACAGTGTTGTGGTTTGTTTCAAAATGAAGCCCTAGTAGAACACTAACAGCTCCGTCATTTGAAATTATTAAAACTTCAATAACAAAGAAGTTGTACAAATTTAAGTTGAAAACTTTGAGGTTTATTATCTCGAAACCGGTGGTGCTACAGTGTTGCGGTTTGTTTCAAAATGAAGCCCTAGTAGAACTCTAACAGCTCCGTCATTTGAAATTATTAAAACTTCCATAACAAAGAAGTTGTACAAATTTAAGTTGAAAACCTTGAGGTTTATTATCTCGAAACCGGAAGTGCTTACAGTGTTGGGTTTGTTTCAAAATGAAGCCCTAGTAGAACACTAACAGCTCCGTCATTTGAAATTGTTAAAACTTCCATAACAAAGAAGTTGTACAAATTTAAGTTGAAAACTTTGAGGTTTATTATCTCGGAAACCGGAAGTGCTACAGTGTTGTGGTTTGTTTCAAAATGAAGCCCTAGTAGAACACTAACAGCTCCGTCATTTGAAATTATTAAAACTTCAATAACAAAGAAGTTGTACAAATTTAAGTTGAAAACCTTGAGGTTTATTATCTCGGAAACCGGAGGTGCTACAGTGTTGTGGTTTGTTTCAAAATGAAGCCCTAGTAGAACACTAACAGCTCCGTCATTTGAAATTATTAAAACTTCCATAACAAAGAAGTTGTACAAATTTAAGTTGAATACCTTGAGGTTTATTATCTCGGAAACCGGAGGTGCTACAGTGTTGCGGTTTGTTTCAAAATGAAGCCCTAGTAGAACTCTAACAGCTCCGTCATTTGAAATTATTAAAACTTCAATAACAAAGAAGTTGTACAAATTTAAGTTGAATACCTTGAGGTTTATTATCTCGGAAACCGAAAGTGCTACAGTGTTGTGGTTTGTTTCAAAATGAAGCCCTAGTAGAACACTAACAGCTCCGTCATTTGAAATTATTAAAACTTCCATAACAAAGAAGTTGTACAAATTTAAGTTGAATACCTTGAGGTTTATTATCTCGGAAACCGAAAGTGCTACAGTGTTGTGGTTTGTTTCAAAATAAAGCCCTAGTAGAACACTAACAGCTCCGTCATTTGAAATTATTAAAACTTCAATAACAAAGAAGTTGTACAAATTTAAGTTGAAAACCTTGAGGTTTATTATCTCGGAAACCGGAGGTGCTACAGTGTTGCGGTTTGTTTCAAAATGAAGCCCTAGTAGAACACTAACAGCTCCGTCATTTGAAATTATTAAAACTTCCATAACAAAGAAGTTGTACAAATTTAAGTTAAATACCTTGAGGTTTATTATCTCGGAAACCGGTAGTGCTACAGTGTTGTGGTTTGTTTCAAAATGAAGCCCTAGTAGAACACTAACAGCTCCGTCATTTGAAATTATTAAAACTTAATAACAAAGAAGTTGTACAAATTTAAGTTGAAAACCTTGAGGTTTATTATCTCGGAAACCGGAGGTGCTACAGTGTTGCGGTTTGTTTCAAAATGAAGCCCTAGTAGAACTCTAACAGCTCCGTCATTTGAAATTATTAAAACTTCCATAACAAAGAAGTTGTACAAATTTAAGTTGAATAACTTGAGGTTTATTATCTCGGAAACCGAAAGTGCTACAGTGTTGTGGTTTGTTTCAAAATGAAGCCCTAGTAGAACACTAACAGCTCCGTCATTTGAAATTATTAAAACTTCAATAACAAAGAAGTTGTACAAATTTAAGTTGAAAACCTTGAGGTTTATTATCTCGGAAACCGGAGGTGCTACAGTGTTGTGGTTTGTTTCAAAATGAAGCCCTAGTAGAACACTAACAGCTCCGTCATTTGAAATTGTTAAAACTTCAATAACAAAGAAGTTGTACAAATTTAAGTTGAATACCTTGAGGTTTATTATCTTGGGAACCGAAAGTGCTACAGTGTTGTGGTTTGTTTCAAAATGAAGCCCTAGTAGAAGACTAACAGCTCCGACATTTGAAATTATTAAAACTTCAATAACAAAGAAGTTGTACAAATTTAAGTTGAAAACCTTGAGGTCTATTATCTCGGAAACCGAAAGTGCTACAGTGTTGTGGTTTGTTTCAAAATGAAGCCCTAGTAGAACACTAACAGCTC
This sequence comes from Platerodrilus igneus, assembly GCA_036346225.1. Lineage (NCBI taxonomy): Eukaryota > Metazoa > Arthropoda > Insecta > Coleoptera > Lycidae > Platerodrilus > Platerodrilus igneus. Next base: position 7,771 of record JARFIW010001537.1, read on the forward strand.
CGTCATTTGAAATTATTAAAACTTCCATAACAAAGAAGTTGTACAAATTTAAGTTGAATACCTTGAGGTTTATTATCTCGGAAACCAAAAGTGCTACAGTGTTGTGGTTTGTTTCAAAATGAAGCCCTAGTAGAACACTAACAGCTCCGTCATTTGAAATTATTAAAACTTCAATAACAAAGAAGTTGTACAAATTTAAGTTGAAAACCTTGAGGTTTATTATCTCGGAAACCGGAGGTGCTACAGTGTTGTGGTTTGTTTCAAAATGAAGCCCTAGTAGAACTCTAACAGCTCCGTCATTTGAAATTATTAAAACTTCCATAACAAAGAAGTTGTACAAATTTAAGTTGAATACCTTGAGGTTTATTATCTCGGAAACCGAAAGTGCTACAATGTTGTGGTTTGTTCAAAATGAAGCCCTAGTAGAACACTAACAGCTCCGTCATTTGAAATTATTAAAACTTCAATAACAAAGAAGTTGTACAAATTTAAGTTGAATACCTTGAGGTTTATTATCTCGGAAACCGAAAGTGCTACAGTGTTGTGGTTTGTTTCAAAATGAAGCCCTAGTAGAACTCTAACAGCTCCGTCATTTGAAATTATTAAAACTTCCATAACAAAAAAGTTGTACAAATTTAAGTTGAAAACTTGAGGTTTAATTATCTCGAAACCGGAAGTGTTACAGGTTGCGGTTTGTTTCAAAATGAAGCCCTAGTAGAACACTAACAGCTCCGTCATTTGAAATTATTAAAACTTCCATAACAAAGAAGTTGTACAAATTTAAGTTGAAAACTTGAGGTTTAATTATCTCGAAACCGGAAGTGTTACAGGTTGCGGTTTGTTTCAAAATGAAGCCCTAGTAGAACTCTAACAGCTCCGTCATTTGAAATTATTAAAACTTCAATAACAAAGAAGTTGTACAAATTTAAGTTGAAAACCTTGAGGTTTATTATCTCGGAAACCGGAGGTGCTACAGTGTTGGGTTTGTTTAAAATGAAGCCCTAGTAGAACACTAACAGCTCGTCATTTGAAATTATTAAACTTCCATACAAAGAAGTTGTACAATTTAAGTTGAATACCTTGAGGTTTATTATCTCGGAAACCGGAGGTGCTACAGTGTTGCGGTTTGTTTCAAAATGAAGCCCTAGTAGAACACTAACAGCTCCGTCATTTGAAATTATTAAAACTTCAATAACAAAGAAGTTGTACAAGTTTAAGTTGAATACCTTGAGGTTTATTATCTCGGAAACCGAAAGTGCTACAGTGTTGTGGTTTGTTTCAAAATGAAGCCCTAGTAGAACACTAACAGCTCCGTCATTTGAAATTATTAAAACTTCCATAACAAAGAAGTTGTACAAATTTAAGTTGAATACCTTGAGGTTTATTATCTTGGAAACCGAAAGTGCTACACCGTTGTGGTTTGATTCAAAATGAAGCCCTAGTAGAACACTAACAGCTCCGTCATTTGAAATTAATAAAACTTCAATAACAAAGAAGTTGTACAAATTTAAGTTGAAAACCTTGAGGTTTATTATCTCGGAAACCGGTGGTGCTACAGTGTTGCAGTTTGTTTCAAAATGAAGCCCTAGTAGAACACTAACAGCTCCGTCATTTGAAATTATTAAAACTTCCATAACAAAGAAGTTGTACAAATTTAAGTTGAATACCTTGAGGTTTATTATCTTGGAAACCGTAAGTGCTACAGTTGTGGTTTGATTCAAAATGAAGCCCTAGTAGAACACTAACAGCTCCGTCATTTGAAATTATTAAAACTTCAATAACAAAGAAGTTGTACAAATTTAAGTTGAAAACCTTGAGGTTTATTATCTCGGAAACCGAAAGTGCTACAGTGTTGCGGTTTGTTTCAAAATGAAGCCCTAGTAGAACACTAACAGCTCCGTCATTTAAAATTGTTAAAACTTCCATAACAAAAAAGTTGTACAATTTAAGTTGAAAAACTTGAGGTTTAATTATCTCGAAACCGAAGTGCTACAGTGTTGTGGTTTTTTTTAAAATGAAGCCCTAGTAGAACACTAACAGCTCCGTCATTTGAAATTATTAAAACTTCCATAACAAAGAAGTACGAATTTAAGTTGAAAAACTTGAGGTTTAATATCTCGAAAACCGGAAGTGTTACAGCGCTGCGGTTTGTTTCAAAATGAAGCCCTAGTAGAACACTAACAGCTCCGTCATTTGAAATTATTAAAACTTCAATAACAAAGAAGTTGTACAAATTTAAGTTGAAAACCTTGAGGTTTATTATCTCGGAAACCGGAGGTGCTACAGTGTTGCGGTTTGTTTAAAAATGAAGCCCTAGTAGAACACTAACAGCTGCGTCATTTGAAATTATTAAAACTTCCATTACAAAGAAGTTGTACAAGTTTAAGTTGAATACCTTGAGGTTTATTATCTCGGAAACCGGAGGTGCTACAGTGTTGCGGTTTGTTTCAAAATGAAGCCCTAGTAGAACACTAACAGCTCCGTCATTTGAAATTATTAAAACTTCAATAACAAAGAAGTTGTACAAATTTAAGTTGAAAACCTTGAGGTTTATTATCTCGGAAACCGAAAGTGCTACAGTGTTGTGGTTTGTTTCAAAATGAAGCCCTAATAGAACACTAACAGCTCCGTCATTTGAAATTATTAAAACTTTCATAACAAAGAAGGTTTGAACGTGTTTTAAAACCAACTTAATTAAATCAAAATAATTATACTGTTTTGAACAATGTTTAAAACCAACTTAATTAAATAAATAATTATAAACTGTTTGAACAATGGTTTTAAACCAACTTAAATTTAAATCAAAAATAATTATAAATGTTTAACGATTGTTTTAAAACCAACTTAATTAAATCAAAAATTATAAATGTTAAACGAGTGGTTTTAAAACCAACTTAATTAAATAAAAATAATTATAAACTGTTTGAACGGTGGTTTTAAAACCAACTTAATTAAATCAAAAATATTATACTGTTTGAACGGTGGTTTTAAAACCAACTTAATTAAATAAAAATAATTATAAACTGTTTTGAACATGGTTTTAAAACCAACTTAATTAAATAAAAGTTGTACAATTTAAGTTGAAAACTTGAGGTTTAATATCTCAAAACCGGAAAGTGCTACAGTGTTGCGGTTTGTTTCAAAATGAAGCCCTAGTAGAACTCTAACAGCTCCGTCATTTGAAATTATTAAAACTTCCATAACAAAGAAGTTGTACAAATTTAAGTTGAAAACCTTGAGGTTTATTATCTCGGAAACCGGAGGTGCTACAGTGTTGCGGTTTGTTTCAAAATGAAGCCCTAGTAGAACACTAACAGCTCCGTCATTTGAAATTATTAAAACTTCCATAACAAAGAAGTTGTACAAATTTAAGTTGAATACCTTGAGGTTTATTATCTCGGAAACCGAAAGTGCTACATGTTGTGGTTTGTTCAAAATGAAGCTCTAGTAGAACACTAAAAGCTCCGTCATTTGAAATTATTAAAACTTCAATAACAAAGAAGTTGTACAAATTTAAGTTGAATACCTTGAGGTTTATTATCTCGGAAACCAAAAGTGCTACAGTGTTGCGGTTTGTTTCAAAATGAAGCCCTAGTAGAACACTAACAGCTCCGTCATTTAAAATTATTAAAACTTCCATAACAAAAAGTTGTACAAATTTAAGTTGAAAACTTGAGGTTTAATTATCTCGAAACCGGAAGTGTTACAGCGTGGGTTTGTTTCAAAATGAAGCCCTAGTAGAACACTAACAGCTCCGTCATTTGAAATTATTAAAACTTCCATAACAAAGAATGTACAATTTAATTTGAAAACTTGAGGTTTAATATCTCGAAACCGGAAGTGTTACAGGTGCGGTTTGTTTCAAAATGAAGCCCTAGTAGAACACTAACAGCTCCGTCATTTGAAATTATTAAAACTTCAATAACAAAGAAGTTGTACAAATTTAAGTTGAAAACCTTGAGGTTTATTATCTCGAAACCGGAGGTGCTACAGTGTTGTGGTTTGTTTAAAATGAAGCCCTAGTAGAACACTAACAGCTGCGTCATTTGAAATTATTAAAACTTCCATTACAAAGAAGTTGTACAAGTTTAAGTTGAATACCTTGAGGTTTATTATCTCGGAAACCGGAGGTGCTACAGTGTTGCGGTTTGTTTCAAAATGAAGCCCTAGTAGAACACTAACAGCTCCGTCATTTGAAATTATTAAAACTTCAATAACAAAGAAGTTGTACAAATTTAAGTTGAAAACCTTGAGGTTTATTATCTCGGATACCGGAGGTGCTACAGTGTTGCGGTTTGTTTCAAAATGAAGCCCTAGTAGAACACTAACAGCTCCGTCATTTGAAATTATTAAAACTTCCATAACCAAGAAGTTGTACAAATTTAAGTTGAATACCTTGAGGTTTATTATCTTGGGAACCGAAAGCGCTACAGTGTTGTGGTTTGTTTCAAAATGAAGCCCTAGTAGAAGACTAACAGCTCCGACATTTGAAATTATTAAAACTTCAATAACAAAGAAGTTGTACAAATTTAAGATTGAAAACCTTGAGGTTTATTATCTCGGAAACCGAAAGTGCTACAGTGTTGTGGTTTGTTTCAAAATGAAGCCCTAGTAGAACACTAACAGCTCCGTCATTTGAAATTATTAAAACTTCCATAACAAAGAAGTTGTACAAATTTAAGTTGAATACCTTGAGGTTTATTATCTCGGAAACCAAAAGTGCTACAGTGTTGTGGTTTGTTTCAAAATGAAGCCCTAGTAGAACACTAACAGCTCCGTCATTTGAAATTGTTAAAACTTCCATAACAAAAAAATTGTACGAATTTAAGTTGAAAAACTTGAGGTTTAATATCTCGAAAACCGGAAGTGTTACAGCGCTGCGGTTTGTTTCAAAATGAAGCCCTAGTAGAACACTAACAGCTCCGTCATTTGAAATTATTAAAACTTCCATAACAAAGAAGTACGAATTTAAGTTGAAAAACTTGAGGTTTAATATCTCGAAAACCGGAAGTGTTACAGCGCTGCGGTTTGTTTCAAAATGAAGCCCTAGTAGAACACTAACAGCTCCGTCATTTGAAATTATTAAAACTTCAATAACAAAGAAGTTGTACAAATTTAAGTTGAAAACCTTGAGGTTTATTATCTCGGAAACCGGAGGTGCTACAGTGTTGCGGTTTGTTTCAAAATGAAGCCCTAGTAGAACCCTAACACCTCCGTCATGTGAAATTATTCAAACTTCCATAACAAAGAAGTTGTACAAATTTAAGTTGAATACCTTGAGGTTTATTATCTCGGAAACCGGAGGTGCTACAGTGTTGCGGTTTGTTTCAAAATGAAGCCCTAGTAGAACTCTAACAGCTCCGTCATTTGAAATTATTAAAACTTCCATAACAAAGAAGTTGTACAAATTTAAGTTGAAAACCTTGAGGTTTATTATCTCGGAAACCGGAGGTGCTACAGTGTTGCGGTTTGTTTCAAAATGAAGCCCTAGTAGAACACTAACAGCTCCGTCTTTTAAAATTATTAAAACTTCCTAACAAGAAGTTGTACAAATTTAAGTTGAATACCTTGAGGTTTATTATCTTGGGAACCGAAAGTGCTACAGTGTTGTGGTTTGTTTCAAAATGAAGCCCTAGTAGAAGACTAACAGCTCCGACATTTGAAATTATTAAAACTTCAATAACAAAGAAGTTGTACAAATTTAAGTTGAAAACCTTGAGGTCTATTATCTCGGAAACCGAAAGTGCTACAGTGTTGTGGTTTGTTTCAAAATGAAGCCCTAATAGAACACTAACAGCTCCGTCATTTGAAATTATTAAAACTTCCATAACAAAGAAGTTGTACAAATTTAAGTTGAATACCTTGAGGTTTATTATCTCGGAAACCAAAAGTGCTACAGTGTTGTGGTTTGTTTCAAAATGAAGCCCTAGTAGAACACTAACAGCTCCGTCATTTGAAATTATTAAAACTTCAATAACAAAGGAGTAGTACAAATTTAAGTTGAATACCTTGAGGTTTATTATCTCGGAAACCGAAAGTGCTACAGTGTTGTGGTTTGTTTCAAAATGAAGCCCTAGTAGAACACTAACAGCTCCGTCATTTGAAATTATTAAAACTTCCATAACAAAGAAGTTGTACAAATTTAAGTTGAATACCTTGAGGTTTATTATCTCGAAAACCGAAAGTGCTACAGTGTTGCGGTTTGTTTCAAAATGAAGCCCTAGTAGAACACTAACAGCTCCGTCATTTAAAATTGTTAAAACTTCCATAACAAAAAAATTGTACGAATTTAAGTTGAAAAACTTGAGGTTTAATATCTCGAAAACCGGAAGTGTTACAGCGCTGCGGTTTGTTTCAAAATGAAGCCCTAGTAGAACACTAACAGCTGCGTCATTTGAAATTATTAAAACTTCCATTACAAAGAAGTTGTACAATTTAAGTTGAAATACCTTGAGGTTTAATTATCTCGAAAACCGGAAGGTGCTTACAGCGCTTGCGGTTTGTTTCAAAATGAAGCCCTAGTAGAACACTAACAGCTCCGTCATTTGAAATTATTAAAACTTCAATAACAAAGAAGTTGTACAAATTTAAGTTGAAAACCTTGAGGTTTATTATCTCGGAAACCGGAGGTGCTACAGTGTTGGGTTTGTTTAAAATGAAGCCCTAGTAGAACACTAACAGCTGCGTCATTTGAAATTATTAAAACTTCCATTACAAAGAAGTTGTACAAGTTTAAGTTGAATACCTTGAGGTTTATTATCTCGGAAACCGGAGGTGCTACAGTGTTGCGGTTTGTTTCAAAATGAAGCCCTAGTAGAACACTAACAGCTCCGTCATTTGAAATTATTAAAACTTCCATAACAAAGAAGTTGTACAAATTTAAGTTGAAAACCTTGAGGTTTATTATCTCGGATACCGGAGGTGCTACAGTGTTGCGGTTTGTTTCAAAATGAAGCCCTAGTAGAACACTAACAGCTCCGTCTTTTAAAATTATTAAAACTTCCGTAACCAAGAAGTTGTACAAATTTAAGTTGAATACCTTGAGGTTTATTATCTTGGGAACCGAAAGCGCTACAGTGTTGTGGTTTGTTTCAAAATGAAGCCCTAGTAGAAGACTAACAGCTCCGACATTTGAAATTATTAATACTTCAATAATAAAGAAGTTGTACAAATTTAAGATGAAAACCTTGAGGTTTATTATCTCGGAAACCGAAAGTGCTACAGTGTTGTGGTTTGTTTCAAAATGAAGCCCTAGTAGAACACTAACAGCTCCGTCATTTGAAATTATTAAAACTTCCATAACAAAGAAGTTGTACAAATTTAAGTTGAATACCTTGAGGTTTATTATCTCGGAAAAGTGCTACAGTGTTGTGGTTTGTTTCAAAATGAAGCCATAGTAGAACACTAACAGCTCCGTCATTTGAAATTAATAAAACTTCAATAACAAAGAAGTTGTACAAATTTAAGTTGAAAACCTTGAGGTTTATTATCTCGGAAACCGGTGGTGCTACAGTGTTGCGGTTTGTTTCAAAATGAAGCCCTAGTAGAACTCTAACAGCTCCGTCATTTGAAATTATTAAAACTTCCATAACAAAGAAGTTGTACAAATTTAAGTTGAATACCTTGAGGTTTATTATCTCGAAAACCGGAATTGCTACAGTGTTGCGGTTTGTTTCAAAATGAAGCTCTAGTAGAACACTAAAGCTCCGTCATTTGAAATTATTAAAACTTCAATAACAAAGAAGTTGTACAAATTTAAGTTGAAAACCTTGAGGTTTATTATCTCGGAAACCGGAGGTGCTACAGTGTTGCGGTTTGTTTCAAAATGAAGCCCTAGTAGAACACTAACAGCTCCGTCATTTGAAATTATTAAAACTTCCATAACAAAGAAGTTGTACAAATTTAAGTTGAATACCTTGAGGTTTATTATCTCGGAAACCAAAAGTGCTACAGTGTTGTGGTTTGTTTCAAAATGAAGCCCTAGTAGAACACTAACAGCTCCGACATTTGAAATTATTAAAACCTTAATATCAAAGAAGTTATACAAATTTAAGTTGAAAACCTTGAGGTTTATTATCTCGGATACCGGAGGTGCTACAGTGTTGCGGTTTGTTTCAAAATGAAGCCCTAGTAGAACACTAACAGCTCCGTCATTTGAAATTATTAAAACTTCCATAACCAAGAAGTTGTACAAATTTAAGTTGAATACCTTGAGGTTTATTATCTTGGGAACCGAAAGCGCTACAGTGTTGTGGTTTGTTTCAAAATGAAGCCCTAGTAGAAGACTAACAGCTCCAACATTTGAAATTAATAAAACTTCAATAACAAAGAAGTTGTACAAATTTAAGTTGAAAACCTTGAGGTTTATTATCTCGGAAACCGGTGGTGCTACAGTGTTGCGGTTTGTTTCAAAATGAAGCCCTAGTAGAACACTAACAGCTCCGTCATATGAAATTATTAAAACTTCCATAACAAAGAAGTTGTACAAATTTAAGTTGAAAACCTTGAGGTTTATTATCTCGGATACCGGAGGTGCTACAGTGTTGCGGTTTGTTTCAAAATGAAGCCCTAGTAGAACACTAACAGCTCCGTCATTTGAAATTATTAAAACTTCCATAACAAAGAAGTTGTACAAATTTAAGTTGAATACTTTGAGGTTTATTATCTCGGAAGCCAAAAGTGCTACAGTGTTGTGGTTTGTTTCAAAATGAAGCCCTAGTAGAAGACTAACAGCTCCGACATTTGAAATTATTAATACTTCAATAACAAAGAAGTTGTACAAATTTAAGATGAAAACCTTGAGGTTTATTATCTCGGAAACCGAAAGTGCTACAGTGTTGTGGTTTGTTTCAAAATGAAGCCCTAGTAGAACACTAACAGCTCCGTCTTTTAAAATTATTAAAACTTCCATAACCAAGAAGTTGTACAAATTTAAGTTGAATACCTTGAGGTTTATTATCTTGGGAACCGAAAGCGCTACAGTGTTGTGGTTTGTTTCAAAATGAAGCCCTAGTAGAAGACTTACAGCTCCGACATTTGAAATTATTAATACTTCAATAACAAAGAAGTTGTACAAATTTAAGATGAAAACCTTGAGGTTTATTATCTCGGAAACCGAAAGTGCTACAGTGTTGTGGTTTGTTTCAAAATGAAGCCCTAGTAGAACACTAACAGCTCCGTCATTTGAAATTATTAAAACTTCCATAACAAAGAAGTTGTACAAATTTAAGTTGAATACCTTGAGGTTTATTATCTCGGAAGCCAAAAGTGCTACAGTGTTGTGGTTTGTTTCAAAATGAAGCCATAGTAGAACACTAACAGCTCCGTCATTTGAAATTAATAAAACTTCAATAACAAAGAAGTTGTACAAATTTAAGTTGAAAACCTTGAGGTTTATTATCTCGGAAACCGGTGGTGCTACAGTGTTGCGGTTTGTTTCAAAATGAAGCCCTAGTAGAACACTAACAGCTCCGTCATTTGAAATTATTAAAACTTCCATAACAAAGAAGTTGTACAAATTTAAGTTGAATACCTTGAGGTTTATTATCTTGGAAACCGAAAGTGCTACACTGTTGTGGTTTGATTCAAAATGAAGCCCTAGTAGAACACTAACAGCTCCGTCATTTGAAATTATTAAAACTTCAATAACAAAGAAGTTGTACAAATTTAAGTTGAAAACCTTGAGGTTTATTATCTCGGAAACCGAAAGTGCTACAGTGTTGCGGTTTGTTTCAAAATGAAGCCCTAGTAGAACACTAACAGCTCCGTCATTTAAAATTGTTAAAACTTCCATAACAAAAAAGTTGTACGAATTTAAGTTGAAAAACTTGAGGTTTAATATCTCGAAAACCGGAAGTGTTACAGCGCTGCGGTTTGTTTCAAAATGAAGCCCTAGTAGAACACTAACAGCTCCGTCATTTGAAATTATTAAAACTTCCATAACAAAGAAGTTGTACAATTTAAGTTGAAAACTTGAGGTTTAATTATCTCGAAACCGGAAGTGCTACAGTGTTGCGGTTTGTTTCAAAATGAAGCCCTAGTAGAACACTAACAGCTCCGTCATTTGAAATTATTAAAACTTCAATAACAAAGAAGTTGTACAAATTTAAGTTGAAAACCTTGAGGTTTATTATCTCGGAAACCGGAGGTGCTACAGTGTTGCGGTTTGTTTCAAAATGAAGCCCTAGTAGAACACTAACAGCTCCGTCATTTGAAATTATTAAAACTTCCATAACAAAGAAGTTGTACAAATTTAAGTTGAATACCTTGAGGTTTATTATCTCGGAAACCGGAGGTGCTACAGTGTTGCGGTTTGTTTCAAAATGAAGCCCTAGTAGAACACTAACAGCTCCGTCATTTGAAATTATTAAAACTTCAATAACAAAGAAGTTGTACAAGTTTAAGTTGAATACCTTGAGGTTTATTATCTTGGAAACCGAAAGTGCTACAGTGTTGTGGTTTGTTTCAAAATGAAGCCCTAGTAGAACACTAACAGCTCCGTCATTTGAAATTATTAAAACTTCAATAACAAAGAAGTTGTACAAATTTAAGTTGAAAACCTTGAGGTTTATTATGTCGGAAACCGAAAGTGCTACAGTGTTGTGGTTTGTTTCAAAATGAAGCCCTAGTAGAACACTAACAGCTCCGTCATTTGAAATTATTAAAACTTTCATAACAAAGAAGTTGTACGAATTTAAGTTGAAAAACTTTAGGTTTAATATCTCAAAAACCGGAAATGTTACAGCGCTGCGGTTTGTTTCAAAATGAAGCCCTAGTAGAACACTAACAGCTCCGTCATTTGAAATTATTAAAACTTCCTTAACAAAGAAGTTGTACAAATTTAAGTTGAAAACCTTGAGGTTTATTATCTCGGAAACCGGTGGTGCTACAGTGTTGCGGTTTGTTTCAAAATGAAGCCCTAGTAGAACACTAACAGCTCCGTCATTTGAAATTATTAAAACTTCCATAACAAAGAAGTTGTACAAATTTAAGTTGAATACCTTGAGGTTTATTATCTTGGAAACCGAAAGTGCTACACTGTTGTGGTTTGATTCAAAATGAAGCCCTAGTAGAACACTAACAGCTCCGTCATTTGAAATTATTAAAACTTCAATAACAAAGAAGTTGTACAAATTTAAGTTGAAAACCTTGAGGTTTATTATCTCGGAAACCGAAAGTGCTACAGTGTTGCGGTTTGTTTCAAAATGAAGCCCTAGTAGAACACTAACAGCTCCGTCATTTAAAATTGTTAAAACTTCCATAACAAAAAAGTTGTACGAATTTAAGTTGAAAAACTTGAGGTTTAATATCTCGAAAACCGGAAGTGTTACAGCGCTGCGGTTTGTTTCAAAATGAAGCCCTAGTAGAACACTAACAGCTCCGTCATTTGAAATTATTAAAACTTCCATAACAAAGAAGTACGAATTTAAGTTGAAAAACTTGAGGTTTAATATCTCGAAAACCGGAAGTGTTACAGCGCTGCGGTTTGTTTCAAAATGAAGCCCTAGTAGAACACTAACAGCTCCGTCATTTGAAATTATTAAAACTTCAATAACAAAGAAGTTGTACAAATTTAAGTTGAAAACCTTGAGGTTTATTATCTCGGAAACCGGAGGTGCTACAGTGTTGCGGTTTGTTTAAAAATGAAGCCCTAGTAGAACACTAACAGCTGCGTCATTTGAAATTATTAAAACTTCCATTACAAAGAAGTTGTACAAGTTTAAGTTGAATACCTTGAGGTTTATTATCTCGGAAACCGGAGGTGCTACAGTGTTGCGGTTTGTTTCAAAATGAAGCCCTAGTAGAACACTAACAGCTCCGTCATTTGAAATTATTAAAACTTCAATAACAAAGAAGTTGTACAAGTTTAAGTTGAATACCTTGAGGTTTATTATCTTGGAAACCGAAAGTGCTACAGTGTTGTGGTTTGTTTCAAAATGAAGCCCTAGTAGAACACTAACAGCTCCGTCATTTGAAATTATTAAAACTTCAATAACAAAGAAGTTGTACAAATTTAAGTTGAAAACCTTGAGGTTTATTATGTCGGAAACCGAAAGTGCTACAGTGTTGTGGTTTGTTTCAAAATGAAGCCCTAGTAGAACACTAACAGCTCCGTCATTTGAAATTATTAAAACTTCCATAACAAAGAAGTTGTACGAATTTAAGTTGAAAACCTTGAGGTTTAATATCTCGGAAACCGGAAGTGCTACAGTGTTGCGGTTTGTTTCAAAATGAAGCCCTAGTAGAACACTAACAGCTCCGTCATTTGAAATTATTAAAACTTCCATAACAAAGAAGTTGTACGAATTTAAGTTGAAAACCTTGGAGTTTAATATCTCGGAAACCGGAGGTGCTACAGTGTTGCGGTTTGTTTCAAAATGAAGCCCTAGTAGAACACTAACTGGTCCGTCATTTGAAATTATTAAAACTTCCATAACAAAGAAGTTGTACGAATTTAAGTTGAAAACCTTGAGGTTTAATATCTCGGAAACCGAAAGTGCTACAGCGTTGCGGTTTGTTTCAAAATGAAGCCCTAGTAGAACACTAACAACTCCGTTATTTGAAATTATTAAAACTTCCATAACAAAGAAGTTGTACGAATTTAAGTTGAAAACCTTGAGGTTTAATATCTCGGAAACCGGAAGTGCTACATTGTTGCGGTTTGTTTCAAAATGAAGCCCTAGTAGAACACTAACAGCTGCGTCATTTGAAATTATTAAAACTTCCATAACATAGAAGTTGTACGAATTTAAGTTGAAAACCTTGGGGTTTAATATCTCGGAAACCGGAAATGCTACAGTGTTGCGGTTTATTTCAAAATGAAGCACTAGTAGAACACTAACTGCTCCGTCATTTGAAATTATTAAAACTACCATAACAAAGAAGTTGTACGAATTTAAGTTATAAACCTTGAGGTTTAATATCTCGGAAACCGGAAGTGCTACTTGGCAGCAACAGGCTGCTTACCTCCCTTCACAACCATTGAAGGTCGGAGAAATAGGGCATACAACTGTAAAACAATAGAAAGTGATCGAACTGATGTTTTCACCTCGCTATTCACAAGCTCTGTTCTACCTAACCGATCGATATCATCGTCTATCCTACTTTTGTTTACCTAATCTAACAGTCGTACTCTGTTTGTAAAACGACTTTAGAATTCTTATTCCCTTTCTACCCAATATCTTCCGAAAATATGACGCGTCTTTGTTTCCCTCGTTAGCCTCTAACTTTCCTGTCTAGCAGGCGTTTCAAAGTCAACGTTCACTAAACACATGCTATTCTCCTACCTTTACTATATCATGTAAACTATAGTCTTTCTTTTTATATTGATCTTTTTCTGTACGTGCAATATAGACCTATGTTTGCCCTTCAACTATCTATTTCCAACAATTTTAATACCTGTTGACGAGCTTTTATGCTCGTTATCTGTTTACAATGTTAACCTTCTTAGAATTTATAGCACGTGCACAAGCTTGAATAAACAACTGCCTCTTGAAATATGCTATTCTAACTAAACCCTCTTCTCTTATTGATTTTTATGTTACAAACCTGAAAGCTTTTGTATTTACATAATTCATACGCTATTTTAAAACAAATCTTAAATATGCTTAACGAAATGACATTTCACACATATTTATGCAATTAAGCTCCACAAGCTTAAGTTTCCTAACTAATATTAATTATAATTTATAGTGAATTTTTCCACTATATACAACTAACCCTAATGTTTAATGATAATTGGTCAAATTTTATCCGAAATTGCTCAAAAATGTCTCTAACTTTGCGCGGCCTTTTTATACACTTTTACCTTGCAATAACTGCATATTTGAGCTTGCTAATGCCTATTATGACATATGAACCACAGTAATATATATAATGATATGACAACGGTTGCACGTTGGAGCGCCACTAAATTAGTGATGTGGTAATGGCTGTGCGTAGGAACTTCGGAAAGTGCTGTGACACAGGTACAGCAAATTGTAAATTTGAAACTACTGACTTACCTTCCTTTCTAACTTTTCTTTGCCTGGCTAGCTTAGCAGAAGTAATGGAATATACAAAATGAAATCAAACACAACAATATCATAGGGTATCTATACATTCAGAAGCAATTATCTCTCATACAAAATAATATAAAATAGTTTACAGCGTGATTTTCAAACATAAAATTACTCCTAAATTATTACTAATATGATCTTTACCTAAGCTTTGTTAAAAATACAAAATCTTCCTTAATTAGTAACTGGTTAATTTGCTTATTTCTTATTACCACGCTTGTAAGTCTGATTGGTCAAAAACTGCTTACATAGAATTTTTTAAAGGTTGCAAGATTTAGAACTGGACATTGGAATATGAAGCAAACTATCCGCTTTTCAAATAATAAACAAAAGAACTTACTCCTACATAAATTCAAATGACATTTACACAAATCTTACTTACAAACAAAAGAGTCTAAAATTAATACTTGCAAAATTGTAAAAGCGCTTATCTAATTCGTAGTTAACAGTATTAATCATCTTCTGCTTCTGTTTAAAAATTGACCTCAAAATCCCAGTTTACAAAATTTTCCAAATTATTTAAAATCTCCATTTGGAAGATTAGTTACCAAAAGAGCATCTTCAATTTAATAATTAATTTAACTTTAAAGGAGCTCTTTGTATTGAAGAATGTCGAAGATTATTCAATTCTCGTAGTGTTTTTATTTAATTATGTTCTACATTTATGCAGAGCTACGTTTGAAGAATTACTTCTTTATTCACAGTTACATCTTAAATATTAAATACTGTGTGCATACTTTAAAACAAATTTTCTCAAAGTAACATGTTCGCGACTTAATGAATTGAATGGAATTTATCTTTACATATTGCTTGGTTGACGCGAAATTATCAATAAATTATTACATTGTCGATCGCGTAAAATGAAATGAATCGAATTTATCAAATTTAATTTATCTTTTTAATAAAGTTCCCGTTTAAATACAATTTATTTTAACCACATAACTTTTCTAGATATTTACGGGATTCCATTCGAAAAATTACTCACCTAAATACGCAAGATTTTTTGGAATTCCACAATTTATTACCTCATTAACATCGAATTTCCGCTTACTCTAACAGAACGAGGTTAATGGTCGCTTTGCATTCCTTTCTACAGCACTGTGAAAGTTATAAAATTAATTCCTATCAATTGTACGGCATTTTAATTACGTTACATTGTTCGCGTTCTTCCTTAAATAAATATTTATTTATTAATTAAGTATTTAAGTAGTTCTAAGTACAGATGACCCATTTTTGTATTCCCGCCCGAAAATTCAAAAACATGTTTGATTTAAAATGTTATACGAAAGTCAATTTATATGATTAGTTAAAAAAGCTTTATTTGCTTTCCCAACGGGTTTTGCGCATGCAAAAGATTTGCATTCTTAACGATTGAAAAATATTTGCTTTCACGTTAACTAAAACGTGTTTTTAATACATACTTATAAAAATTAAAGCGTTATCAAGATAGCTCTTACACTAAATACAGTGAATGCTTTATACACGGGAGAGTGCATTTTTATAACAAACGAATGTCTATGTAATTATCTTAGACTGATTATTTACAAGCACGATATTGTGTTTTCGCTTTGCACATTAATGGCTTCGTATTTACCATACGCTAATATTATACAGGATGGAACAATGAATTATTGGAATTTTCTATTTTTCCGATTTCTTTTGTTCTTGGTGGATTCTATTGGTAGACTTTGGGTTTCAATGACCTCTTGTGACCTAAATTAAAATATAAAATTTGCAGTCTGCGTTATTTTTTCGTAAGTCGGTGTTTCAATGACGTTCTGCCGCCTTATTTCCACCCGAATCTTACATTTCCACACACATTTACATGTAAATTCCCATAAGGCGGAAATGAGGAAAATCCCTCATTTGCACACACATTTACATGTAAATTCCCATAAGGTGGAAATGAGGAGAATCCCTCATTTCCACACTCATCTGGACCAAATAGTTTTCTTCGACTAGCCATCGCATCTTTCGAGATAACCCTATCTTGTTTGGTATCAATTAGTATTAGACTATTCTCAGCTACCCGAATCTCTAGGAATTTCTTAGATTGCATCATCCTCCAGGAGCTACCCTTATTTTAAGATTTTTTTACCCTAATAAATTTTTTAGACATACGACACACCTTGTTAGTCTAGAATTTTATGCAGAATTTGAATCCGCAATCAGATTTTCAATAGGATTACCCCTTACAAAGTTACACTCTTAAAAGTCTCAAACCTCTAAATTTTTGCTTATCTATGACATATGCTTTAACCAACTACTTAGAGGTATTAACACAAAGAAATTAAGCACACAAAAGTTTAATAATTTATTTTATCTGATTTACAGTTTAATAAACTAATAGAATACAATTTTTACAAAGTATAACATTATCTTCTTTGTGTAGTCTAATCCATGCAGTTGAAAGTAACCTCTAACAAAAAAAGAGATTAATGGGTTGTTTAAATAGACCTGTAACAAAAAGAGATTAAAGTAAAAGAGCGGAAACGTGTTTTCGGTCAATAACACATATTGTCGTTAATCTAACAATATGTTTTACCGTCCAGCGAGACCACGTGGAGGTAAACACATATCGCCGGGAACGAAGGAATTATTAAGAATGGGGGGTGGTAGGTATGTCTTATAACTAACTTACATACTACTATATATACACACTAAAATATATACAAATACGAGCAACTATCTTATATCCTTATGCCCCATGCATATGTGGAAGTACTACCAGGGATGACGTACTTTTTATCATCTTCTCCCGATAAACTAATTTTATTGATTATTTGCGTAAACAAATCGTGTTTTTTACTCCAAATACACACCATGCTATGCATAAGGGCACCAGAATTATTATGCACAATGTCCTTAAAACTATCTAAACTAATACCCTTCACCACACCACGCGATACCCCCTTAATCTTTTTAATTTCGTCCTTTCCACTAAGGATGCAATACGACTTGGCCCTAGTCCCAACAAATTGCAACACCAAGTCGCCGTTGAATTCGTCCATAAACTTGCCGGGAATCTTTTTGTTCACAAGTGGTATGTTATGTTTATTATTTTCGGGGTAATCGCTCGTGTCAAAATTGTTAATGTTTGCGCTAATGTCACTATACAAGTCTTCTGTTTCCACACTATACACTAAAGAGTCAGTGTCTGTGTAAAGTAGTGAGAGTTTGGATCCATACAAATGTTTCATGGTAGGTACTATAATGGAATTCATACATGAGGGTTTTTGAAATATCTAGAATAGAAAAAACCTGCATATATAGGCTTGTTATAAGTGACTTTTACCCTATCCTTCTGTATAATAACCAAATTCTCACCTAGCACTAAACTACTGTTAAAGTTCGGGCGGGCGATAAGTGCACTCGCACACAATTTTTTCCCATCATGCTCCCACCGAATAATTATCTTCACATCAACCCTCTTGTCGACATTCTCCATCGTTTTTCCAAAGACTGCGTTATTCATTAATTTAAAAAAGTCTTTTTCAAACGCGTTTCTGACGGATGTCCTAAGGGTGGTGTTCAAATCAATGTAGGGTTTTAACCAAGGTGATTGGTCGAATTCCAATACGCGATGGATGCCAGTGAGTCTAAGACCATAACGCAGGGCCTGCTGCAGGTTTCTGTAGTGTATAATATAATGACTCTTGTCGAGTAACGTGGCAGGTCGCTTCTGTATTTTAGAGGATGGTGTTGAGGGTACCATGGTCTGTGGACAAAACGGTAAATCGTTGTGGGCATGGTGTAGATGTTCTGGATACTCCAGATCTACTTCCAGGATGTATCCCTTCTCCCCTGTTACAAATATGTATTCGATGTAGGCTTTCAAGAGGTTAAGCTCTTGCTCTTTCAACCACCTGAATCCGCTTATCGAAAGCAGTTGGGACATGGTCCATCCATATAAATTGTTTGCGTCAAGGTACGCCAAGTATTTGGAGGGTTTGCTGGGAACGTAATTCTCCATATACTTATTATTGGCTTCGGCATACCGAGCGCTGCATTGGGTTAACCCACCGAGAATGCCTTTCTTGACGAAATGATGCATTTCTACATCTGTAAATAGATCCAATTTAACCCCTGTATATTTCAGCATAGCGTCCCAGCTTAAACTAGGTGCTGTCATATATTGGCAGGGATCTAGGTCGTACGTTTTCAAACACACACCCCGGAAATTTTCGAACACGTCAGCTAATAATAAAACATCGGTCTTCAGATACAGGTCGCTGTATTCACCAAGCGTGCATATGTTGAAGGCATTCCATACATTCTGAGCGTGATCGTATTCAGACAACGAAATCACAGTACTCGTGAGATCATGATAGAATTCCTCTCGGGGTGGTAGACTTGTCCTATTTAATACTGAGGCGTCTGTCACATACCTGTACGGGAACACACCCTTTCTGCGTAGAAAAGAAAACTGTTTGTCGTCGGGGAAACACTTCCTCATCTCAACAAACTGATTAGGTTCTAAATTTTTCACCAACTTATCCATGCATGATGCCATGAAACGCAGGAAATCGATGAATCGAAGCTATACTGTAGAATTGATAGATTCATCATTATCATCTACTACGCCTGGTTTTTCACCATATAGTCTCACATGCTTAGTAAAAGAGATGAACCTCTCTTTGTTATTTGGGATCACTGAGACTTGCTCCTTATCACACCCCAGCTCCTTTATTATAAAGTGACTGTCGTATCCGATAAGATTGTGGAACACAACAGGGATAAACCGAGGTACTCTGTATTTTAAATTGCACTGAGTATGTGCTGCAAAGCGAAATTTTCCCGTAAGATGGCAGTGATCCCTTACTCGATCATATCCCAATGGTTTATGCAGATACCACAATAATCTACCATATAGTATAATAGCTCGTCTAAAGGTTCCAACGCTGTCATCGGTACATTAGTTTTAAGGATTTTACCCAATCTGCGGGCTTCCTCCTACAACTTCTGCATAAAGACTTTGGCGGCATCAACTCCTCTGTACAACTCAAACTTGTCAAGAGTTTCATCGTAGGAGCATTTAACGTAATAGGCGAAGCTGTGTGGTTCGTGTTGGTGGGTGCTGTTAGTAAAGGAGCCGGTGGGGTCCTGTGCTGCCGAAGAAATGGGTTTCAACAAGCTTTCGAAGTCCGCGTACACAATAAACGGCACCCTCATCTATTTGTGCATGTTCGTAAACTCTAATACGCTGTTGAAGTGGTTGGGCATGCTGGTTGCAACGTGATTACAGTCTTGTTCTGCATGTTTCCGCAGCTCTTCTTCAGAACGGAAGTATATCAGGCATTCATCAAACAAGAATTTATGTCCATAGCGGGATAACTGATTTCTCACCAGCTTCCCCAAATCCTTGATCAAACAAAAATGTTCCTTTTTGCCATCTTGAATATGTAAAAGGTTTACATGCCGTGCTCTATTCTTCTGGGTAAAATGCAAAGGTACCACAATCGATTTCCCTTCAATACCAAACACGTTGACGCTGACGTTGTTTTGCTCCTTGAACCGGGGTATATTCTTGAATTTCATAGGGAAATTGATGCCATTCAAGTTTAATAAGGTGCTGTAATAAGGATAGCTACTGGTCCTTCGAGGATCGTGAACACCGGGGTGTAGGGCTGCCACAACACACCACGCAAAGCATGCATTATCCTGGTTCTGCACGTTGACGATGGCATGTTTCTCCCTTACCCATTTTGGTAAAGGTATATACGAAGATCCTCGCAAAGGGTTGTACTTGTTTAAATTCACTTCCAAGTATAGTACATTTTTCAAGGTCCATCCTAAAATTTAAAAAAATTAGAAAAATATACAAAATAATAATTTTCCAAAACTTACCAGAATCTCGTTCTTGAAATTCGTCTGACTTAGCTGACATCCTCTCCACAAAGGAGTTGTAGACCTCCCCTAGGTTACTAGAGGAGGTGATAATCATGTTTCGGGTGTTGAAGGATTTCACGTCCTCAACACCCTCTGGCACACCCATCTTGGTGTATCCACCAAACAACTCCATGTTGATCTTGAGGGAGGTGTGGATTGCCCGCTGTTCCTCGACTAAGGTGATGAACCTCTCGCGTTGCGTGCGGAGAAAGTCTAGGATACCTAGAAATAAATAAGTTAAACACTCATTCAATGTTTTTAAAAAAAAATACATACCACTAGCGTTAGTATTTTTAATTCTGTATGTAGCGATTCTGTTTTTAAAGGCCTTAGCTACCATTTCCACACCATCGCCTCCGTCGAGTACCCTAGTCGCAGCAGTCTTGTGCGCGTTGGAGCGCTGGTGGGCAACCAAGTTGGCAACGTCCACACCACACTTCTCGCATCTCCGTAACCTCTTGGGAGCAGGTCCCTCAACAGTCGGTGCAGCCGGTCGTTTGATCCCGGAAAGTCCAGCAACAGGTTCCACCACACCATGCTTGGCATCCTTGTGCCGTTTAAGGTTGTCCTTCCGCGAGAAGGATGCCGGGCACACATCGCAGGCGAACAAGCCAGTCTTTTGATCTAGCACCGATCCATGTTGTTGGAGCTGGTGCCTCTTCAAACTATCGCTCCTCGAGAAAGCTGCACCAAAGACATCGCACACGAATAAAGACATTTTTTCTATAAAGAAATTAAAACTGGTCAAAGACTTTTTTAGCTGTTGTAACTAGCCAAAGACTAAACAGAAACTGAATTATATTGTATCGCACGGTGCTTTTATACCAGGTTGGCATAATTAGGTAGTTTACTTTTAAATTAGGAGAAACCCAACGTTGTTTTGACCTCGAGTTACATTTCAAACCAGTCTATTCACGTCGGTAAAAACCAATTAACTTTTCGCTTACGCACTACAACTATAATTATGAATGTATCACTTTAACTTTCACTTCTACTTTAATTGTTTACAGACCACCCTATTCACGTCGGTGAAAATTAATTAGCTTCTTGCTTACGCGCTACAACTATAATTATCGGATGTATTACTTTAACTCTTACTTTCGTGACTTCCCAGCATTATACAGCGAATTAGTAGGGTTTCTTGCTAATTCTAATTTAAATGATGGCGATTGGTTTACTACTCTGACTGAAAGGGAGAAACGAATTAAAATCTTGGTTGAAAGCAACTTGGCAATATTTTATTCTACGACAAATTGAATCAGAGTGCGCTAAATGCTTTGGAGCTGGTTATACGTTTTCCGAATATATTTGTGCGAGGCGAAATACGTACAAGAACATTAGTGGAAATGTTTAGACGTTTAAATTTGTGCGGAACCCCTTTACGTGTAGTGTACGCCAAGGTTACGAAACCCGCATTCCTTAGTTCGTCTTTGTTATCTGACATTTTGATAACTACGTTTTTAGAATAATCTTTTAAAAAGTATACGGATTTAGTACCATCCTTTTCCGCAAGAACGCCTACATAACAAAAAGAGTCTTTCTTACTAACCGCAAATGCATACAGCTTGTAGAACCCGGATGTATTTCAGTCAGTCCATCGGCACATAAAATAATATTTTAATTCTTCCTCATTTTCTCTAATAAGATGTTCTTTGTCTAACACATCTTTGTTTTGTTCGCGTATTGTCGCAGTGTTTTCCATGTAGTCCAAATTTCGCCTTTTTGCATCAATTTCCTCTAATTTCAGTTGTCTTTTTCTTCCACTTACAGCGTATGGTATGCATAATGGAGCAATTTCCTTTAGCGTAAACGGATAGAGTTTACTGCCAATATTTACGCGTTGTCGTACAACCTCTGGACGAATGTTAGGTGTATTTATCAATTCCAATTCCGAAATGACTATTTCTTTTGGAAATGTAGAATATGGTGTTGCGGATTGTGTAAAATATGTACTACCTGCTTTAATGTAGCACTTGTGTAAGATTTTTATTTTATCTTGGCTGTCTTCCTCTTCTACTATCTCCAAATAATTTACAGGTAAATAGTTAACACTAAAAGCCGAAAGCACATACTTTATCAATTTTTCCCTTTCTTCTGGTTTTTCGGACAACTTAATTTGCAAGCCCGTCAATTTCTTTGTATTGCCATTAGCCCAATACACGTACTGTAGCAGGTTATTATACACTAAACAACAGCTATTTTGTAGCTTGGCCGATAGCTTACTCCACATTTTGGCAAGTGGTACCGAGTACATTGGCGCCTTTAGAAAGTATAACTTACTATCTTCCGATAAGGTTAAACAGTCTTTTAAGGAATTATACACCCGTTCCGCACTGACATAGCTTCCAATTGCACAGTTGTATGTTGTCGCTTCCAATCGCGTAATATCATGTTCTTTGGCCAAAGTAGACGCAAATGTTTCCCTTAAACGGACATCTGGACAACGTAAAAGATCTAGTATATGATTGCCAAGTTGTTTATTAACACCAGGACTTGTTATCTGACACACAAATTTGTTGTATATCTTAATTCTTGCATTGGTTGTTAGCCACGTTAAACAATCAATTCCCACAGTTTTATCATTGTCAACTATAATATTGCACTTTTCTTCGTATTCGCCCTTATAGCAAAAGTTATGGTTTGTAGTTAAATAATTACACATCTCCATCTTGCTAAATATGCCCGCAAAATCTTGGGTTACATCCATGTCAAAAATATAGTAATAATCTTTTTTGAGTCCGTATAATATATCTGGTAGTTCCCCCAATAAAGTTTCCAACTTAACATCTGCTAGTTCCACTTTGTACGGAACACATATAGGATTTTGGAATTTTTTATTAAAGCATTCGAGGTCTTCTTTTCCGATAATTTCTTTTACTCTCTGGCCCATCTTGTTAGCGCTTTACAGAGAAAACGGAAGCTTAGCTTTAACACCATGCCTAGCGGAAACAAATCGGTCGAACATTCTTCGTAGATAGCTGTTAAATGCACCACAAATTTCTTTTTTTAGGATAAACATTTTTTTGTTTGCAGATGTTTGCTCGGCGTCAGAATGGTCGAAAATTTTAACAAACATTATATTGTCACAAAATGGTTCTGTAATTGGTGTGTATAGTCCACCAGTCAGCATCTGTTTGCCTTCGACATAACAAATATTTCTAATATCTGTCACCAGATTATTGTTGCACATATTTTTTGCCAAAAGCCACAATCCAAATCGCTAATTTGTTGGTTTCACATTATTCCCAAGAAATTGAGGAACGTTAATTACCTTGTAGACGCTAATGTTTACTGTTCTAGCTGCTGCCGAATACTAAATTAAATACGAAAAATTGCCCCTTATGTATCCTACAGAGAGAAGATATCCGAATATGTCGGACACCACCATATCGCCTACATTTTCTTGATTAGGAACAGTTTTGCTATCCGACCTATGTCGGATTAAAATCCGATCAAGGTCGGATTAAATCCGACCTAGGTCGGACTGGGCAGGGATGCGCATCGACACATATCCGGATATATATCGAATATATGTAGGATGTTAGGTTAGGGTGAAATTGCCCCATAGGGTGAATTTGTCCCATAGGGTGAAATTGCCTCCGACCTAGGTTGGATGTGGACTTGTCAGGAGTTAGATTAGCTGGTGTTGTCCGGAGTTAGGTTAGGTTAGTTGGACTTGCGTTGGCTTAGGTTAGATAAAAGGAAAAATTGATAGATTCGGTCAGTGCCGTCTTTTTAATGAATTTTCTCATTAAAAACCCATTAGCAGTAATTGCTTTTTAATGGGTTTTCTCATTAAAAACAAAGTGTGGACCTAAGTTAGACAAAAGAATATAGAACAGTTTACAGCATGATTTTCAAACATAAAGTTATTACTAAATTATTACTAATATGATCCTTACCTCCGTTCCGAATGGAGGTGCACCTTGAAGAAGTTCCAGATTACTAGAACGGGTGGAATGGCTTGTGCGTTCCAGTTATCTAAAGAGCCAAACTACAGGTTCAACCAAAGTAGTAGGGTCTTTAGTGAGGAGCCAGACTAAGATAGGTCCCTGAAAGAGGGCAGCAACTTTTTCGGTAGTTAGATTGGCAGAGACTATAGGAGTCGGTTTGGCATTCTAAGACAAACTACTACGATGTAGAAGGCAACGGGAAACAACCACATTACCTGCCAAGTACACTACGTACTTAAATTGTAATTGGTAAGATGGCATCCCCTGGGGTAAAAGATTCCGGAGTTAAAATACTCCCCCATTCGGATCTTCGGGAGGAGACTACTTCGGAGGATGTGATCGGAAAGTGTAGACAAAGAGCCGAAAACATTTTGCAAGTCGGAGCGTGGAATGTCAGAGGTATGAAGTAAGTAGGTTGTTACGTTGAAAAAGGAGAATCGTATATAAAAAAAAAACAGTTAATGGAATCTAGATAAACCGGGCTACCTACAAAAGCGGAGTGTGGTGTGAGTCAGGGTGTGCCAAATATCCTTACTTAAGAAAAAGCAGGCGGCATTCAGGTATAAATTTTATTTACAAACTATAATTTGCACAAGGGAAACATGTGGTATAAGCAAATAAAATAAAGAAAAATGAAATCAGCCAGCGACGGAAATGTTAATTTATATAGGACAAATTATCCTGAAGGATTTCCGTTTCAGTATTACACACAATATGAAACATATTACAATCGAAATTAATATGTTAAATCATAGTTCTCATAGCCATACAACCGTTTATCAGTAAATTGAAAATAAATTACTTACGTGATTTTCATGATCACTAGCGATGACTGTCAGAATGCACCCCGGTCGCCAGCATGCGTGGTAGTAGTGTGTCTGAGAAGGTCGCATAAGAGAAAAAAATACTCATGAGCGCTAGCGGTTAAACGCAGTTGCTACCATCAACAACAAGAAAAACTTGAAGGAAACTTTCAACCACGTTAGTATTTGCTTCTTTTCTGGCAGCAGTAGACTAAGACATAGTGTCAGACACGACGAAAATTTATTTGGCAGAATCATTTCGGAAAACAATAACAAGTTTTTAGTGGTTACGGTGAAGATTCAAAGGGGCCTGTGACTAAGAACAAATCAGACTATGCAGAAGGGCTAAAAAGAAAACCTCGATAGTATGAATCAATGCTCTAGAACTTACCAATGCATCCGGTAAGATTTTCTTGTTCGTGAAACCGTAAAATGGGTGCCTTGCTTCTGAAGACAGGAACGGTGCAAACCATGTAGAAGGTGTGTATTTCACCGCCAAGAAGCACGATTGAAAAGGAATAAAATTTCGGACTACAGAAAGAAAAGCAATCTCCATATTTTATTAACATGTGTTACCAGAACACTTTCAAATGTCATTGTTAGATAACCAAACCGAAAAGTTTGATTAAAAATACGCTTATTAAGTATTTTTGAAAAAATCTTATGTTACTCAAACTCATATTCCTGTTTAAAAATAGAACGAATGAATTCTTTGGAAATCACCAAGTGTAGATATCCAACATATTTGCTAGAATAATATTTCTGAAAGCTACGTTTTTGATAAGTAAACTATTATTCTATTACAAGAGCAACGGTTATACTCACAAGATAATAGTTCTATAAATTAAAACATACAAGATGTTGAATAGTCATTTATTTTCAGCATTTAAGAATGCGCATTAAAGAAATAGATTGATAGTGTTACGAGCTACTATTTGACAACCCGTGACACACACAAGCGCCGCAAGCAATGTATATACTACAGCGGCCTCGAACTTTCTGGCATATACTGGAGTATGAATCATCCATTTAATTCAGGGTACATATAAGACCGCTGATGAAGTACAGAGTTAGTCTATATCAAAATGTCGTATATAAATCATCTCGTATATAGTTAGTAGTTTATTAGGTTCTGAAAGTCCTTTAGTAAATATAAATTTGTGTTATGTAAACGTGTATAATGTACCGCCAGCTTGTAGAATACATAAATAAACAAAAATGTAATCAATAAATTATAGTAGTGTTAGTGTTGTTAATAAACCTATGGTTAAGAATTTAATTTAAGAAGATATTAGTGCTTGTAAATAACATTAACGTTATAGTGCTTCATTGTTAATTGGACTAAAAACATCTATAAATAAGGCATATACTGTTAATTAGACTTGTAAACACTGAGTAATAACGACTTGTTATTACTTGTTTTAAATTGGTGAAATGCGTTAATAGTAGCCCGCTACAATAGGTTTAATTAGCAGTCAGTGTGGTTTCTTATTTCAGGTAGTTACGGAATATTGAAACAAAAACGCGGGAGTATTTATAAGGAACCCTAAAATAAACAAAAACCATCCGGCAGAGTGTAATTGAACGTAACAAGGTAAGCTAGAGAACTTGAAAATTGAAATAGATAGGCTAGCACTAAATATAGTAGAAATCAGCGAAGTTCGATGGCCAGAGGCGGAGGATTTTTGAAGTAAAGACTTTAAAGTAATTCATACAGGATCAGAGGAAGTAAATTCGGTTGTGGGGATAGTTATGCGAAAAAAGATAAAACACCGTGTAGAAAACTACTTAGAAAATAACGAAAGAGTACTCGTGATTAGATTAGAATCTAAACTTGTAATTACAGTAATAATACAAATATACATGCTCACCCCCAGCTACAGTGAGCATGAGGTAGAAAGATCTACAAAGGTATAGAAGACATGATAAGATACGTAAAAGGACAGGAAAATTAAATAATTACGGGAAATTTTAATGCAGTACTAGGTGAGGTTAGGGAAGAAGCGGTAGTAGGTTTATTTGGTTTAGGCACGAGAAACGACAGGGGAAATAGGCGGGTAAAGTTTTGTGACAAAAGCAATTTCACCATCACAAACACATTATTAACATCATGCTAGAAGACAATAGAAGTGGAAAATGCCAGGAGATATAGGAAGATATCAAATAGACATCGGTTTAGGTTTCAAGTAAAAGACTACAGAAGTTATCCACAAGCAGATATAGACACTGACCACATCATGGTAATTATGTAAGCCGCCCTTAAATTTAAAAATTTGAAAACATAAACGGAAAAAGGCACTTTGACTTTAAGAAACTTAAAGAGAGAGATATTCACGAACGATTTGAAAAAAGTCTAATGAATTGCTGAAAGATATCGGGAAAATTTCTTATACTAAAGAAGTAGAAAAAGAATGGAATAACATTAAATCCAGCTTAGATATTGCGGCCAGAGATATTCTGGGGTACACACAAAAACAAAATAAGAAAACACGGATAACGAAAGACATCCTAAATTTAATAGAAGAAAGATGAAAATGCACAATTAGATCAGACGAAACAGGAAAACAGAGATACAAAGCCATAAAATGGGAAATTATTCGCAAATCCAGGAAAGCTAAATAACAATGGATTGCTGAAAAGTGCAAAGAGGTACAAACTAAGATGGAAATTGAAAGATAGACGAGGCATACAAACAAATTAGAATGAGTTTTAAGGATATATAACCGAAAAGCAAAATTAAAAGGGATGCGGGAGGAAACGTCATTATAGAAAATGTAGAAAAAATTGTTAGATGGCTAGAATATATAGGGAATTTATATGCAGGAGAGAAACTAACAGTATTAGAACAAGAATTGGATAGTCAAAAGGATTACTTGGGATATCCTACTTAGAGATGCGTTTGAATTAGCATTAAAGGATCTGAAAAATGGTAAGGCGCCTGGTACAGATCAGGTTCAAGCAGAAACTCTAAAAGCCGCTGGACAAGCAGTAATATAGCGTTGCTTTTAACTTCTAACCTGTATATTTATGAAACAGGCAAGATACCCAAATATTTCAAACGTAACATCATAGTCACTATACCAAACAATAAGTGGCTCAGATAGATATGAAAATTTTCGAACAATAAGTTAGACAATATAGTGTCAAAAGAATTAACTAGAATGGAAAAACGATCTGAAGAAATACTCCGAGAAGATCAATTTGGGTTTAAGCAAAACAGTGGAACACGGGAGTCTATTTTAGTTCTGAGGGTGATAATGGAAAAAACAATAGAAAAAAGGAAAAGCGTGTATATAGGGTTTATACATCTGGAAAAAGCATTTGACAGTGTAAAATTATTTGTGAGTGTAGAAATTGTAAGAAATTGTCATTTCTTTTAAAAGTGTTAAATAATCCTAGAATGTATTCAGATGGCATACGCAGTAATATATACTCCCACCAAAATATTAAATTTTGTAGGCACTTTATATATAAGTAAATTTTATTTTACTTATACTAGATGCCCACTATGTGTAGACAAATTGTGCGGTGGTAATATGTAAATTTGTTTATTGAACATTAAATTCAATCGTTGATAAATTTCCAAATAAAATTTTTGTTAACATGGAGAAGTCTATCGCTCCCTTGCTTCTATTATATTTTGCTCACATATATTTCTGCACATTAATGGCTTAAATAAATTTTATAGTTGTTCGTTGTGGTGGAGTTTGACGAGGCTGGAGGTGGAGGCATTGCCATTGTACGTGATTCATGGATAACTCCGAGGAAAAAGGAGGTTTTTTGGCCCCCTTATAAGCAGACACAACTTTATAAAAAGGCCTTAAAGTTAGACGAAGCAGTCGATAATAGTTGGAAGTGTTTCAAAATTAAAAGATCATTTTATGAAACACGTAATTATATTTATATTGGGCTTTTATTGAAATTAAAGGTATTATTGTGTAGATGATTTTGCAAAGGCAACGGCAAAATTACGTCAAGCGGAGAATACATCTGATTTACAATCAGATGCTGGTGATGGCACAGTAGTTAAAGGCAGAAAAAGACGACCACCGAAAAGAATAATGTCGTCATTCTCTAATGAAGAAGTAATAAGCACAAATTTGGAGCAGTTTGAAAGACCACCTCGATTTAGTTATGGTATGCTTGAATAGCTCTTATCATTATTATACTCATTCACTGAAAATTGATTATCTACAGCTACCGCCTAAATTTTTAAATTTTTAGCTTACATATTTATATTGTTTCAGAACGGACGATTGAGCCGCCGTTAGATCGGTCCGCGTGCTCTGTGTCGCCCCCAAACCCGATCGATTTGGCTAAAGTAAATAAATTTAATAAGAAACTCAATCCCACCATCCAAGCCAATCTTAACTTTGTTTTGGCAAGTGTCATAGACGACGAACGCCCTTATCTTAAAGTGAATATATATGGTATAGCTATGCTCGGTTTACTCGACAGTGGAGCATCCAATACCATATTAGGTCAAACAGGCTACTACAAGCTTCGAAAACTAAATATAAAACTCCTACCTAGTGACATTACATCATGCCGTGTTGCGAATGGTCAAATTTGTAACATTATTGGCACTTATAATCTGCCAATTAAATTAGAAAACAAAGTTGTTTGCATTAAAGTTCTGGTAATTCCGTCTATTCCGGACCCATTGATTCTTGGTACCGACTTTTGGTTTAGTATGGGCGTAGTACCCGACTTACGTCACGGCTTGTGGCAATTTTCTTCGGTCACGCCCACCCTATCTAGTATACAATCGAATGATAAACTCAACCCGAAACAAACTGCACTTTTAAGTTTGACTATTGGACAATTGTTCAAAGAGATGCCTGACACATTAGGTTGCACTCATATGGTAAAACATCTGATAAGAACGAATGCCAAACCGATAAAGCAAAGGTTTTACCCTTGGTCACCTGCTCTTAAAAAAATTGTAAACTCCCAACTGGACGCTATGTTAGAACAAGGTGTAGTTAGTCCTTCTTCTAGTCCTTGGTTGTCCCCTGTTGTTATGGCCAAGAAGAAAGACGGTAGTTATCGATTTTGCGTTGACTATCGTAAAGTAAACAAAGTCACCGAACGCGATGCCTACCCTTTACCTTTAGTTTCAGCGACCCTCGACAAACTACGAGATGCCAAGTACCTTACTTCCATAGACATTAAGAGTGCATACTGGCAAGTGCCTGTAGCCGAAACGTCCCGCCCGATTACCGCTTTTAGCGTCCCGGATAGAGGCCTCTTTGAGTTCAACCGAATGCCTTTCGGTTTGCATAACAGTCCTGCCACTTGGCAACGACTTATCGACCGCGTTATTGGTCTCGACCTCGATTCCTACTTGTACGTCCATCTTGACGATTTGGTTATAGCCACAAGCGATTTTAATAAACATCTTGAAGTAACTAAAGAAATTTTCAGTCGTTTAAGATCGGCTGGTTTGACTGTAGCTCGGGAAAAATGCCATTTTTGTAGACCCGAAATCAAATATCTGGGATATGTTGTTGATCAAGATGGTTTACATGTCGACCCCGAGAAAGTTTCGGCCATTTTAGACCTCCCTCAACCCGGCAATGTTTCTGAAGTTCTCCGCTTCCTAGGCCTCTGCGGCTGGTACCGTCGTTTCCTACCGAATTTCTCTACGGTAGTGGCTCCAATAACTAAATTGATGCGGAAAGGACACAAATTTTTATGGACTGATGAATGCGAATTCGCATTTACCGAAATCAAAAATTTTCTTGTGTCAGCTCCCATTATGAGTTGTCCGAATTTTGAATTGCCGTTTACAATTCAAACCGATGCCAGTGATTATGGCTTGAGCGCTGTTTTGTCCCAACTTCACCCCGATGGCGAAAAAGTTATAAGTTATATTAGTAGATCTTTAAGTCCTAGCGAGCGGAAATTTACCGCTACTGAAAAAGAATGTCTTGCTGTAGTGTGGGCTATTGGCAAGTTCAGGTCTTATATTGAAGGATCCCATTTCACTATTGTTACGGACCATTTTGCTTTACTCTGGCTAGATAATTTAAAGGACCCTGCCGGTCGCTTAGCGCGCTGGAGTGTCCGTTTGCAACAATTCAGTGTCGATATTGTTCATCGTCGTGGCAAAGACAACGTTGTCCCCGACGCTTTATCCCGTTGTGTACCTATTGTTAATGAGGTCAATGTTCTTAGTAACCCGGAACCGTATTTCAAAGGGATAAAAGATCGTTGGTTCCACAAGATGTGTGATCGTGTTTTAAATAAACCCCTTAATTTTCCCGCATGGCGATTTGACGGGGCGAATTTATTTAAGAAGTGTAAAATCCCTTATCCTGATCTAGAATCGGCTACTTCTGAGTGGAAGATCGTAGTCCCCAAATCACATAGGTTAGATATTGTGAGGAGTAACCATGATGAACCTACTTCCGGCCATTTAGGCATTTTTAAGACATACCATAGGATTTTTCTAAGTATTATTGGCCGAAGGCCAAAAGCGATGTTGCGAAATATGTGCGCAATTGCCAAACCTGCATTGCTAGCAAGGTTGAACAGAAGCCACCTGCTGGTTATCTGTTAGGTCGTCTGAAGGTCTCCAGACCTTGGGAACTTATTTTTGTGGATATCGTTGGACCTTTTCCTAGGTCTACTTCCGGATATAAGTATGTGTTGAGTGTAAAGGACTATTTAAGTAAATTTTGTATTTTCTTACCCATGAGAGAGGCTACTTCATCTAAGCTTGCTGAATTATTAGAGGATCATGTGTTATTGTTATTTGGTGTCCCTCGTACCGTGGTTTGCGACAATGGCAACCAATTTCAGGGCAGACAGTTCAAAAACTTGATGAATGCTTACCGTATTAAGGTTAGCCATACTGCAAATTATCATCCTCAGCCGAATGCCGCCGAGCGACAGCATCGCTCTCTCAAGACTATATTGATTTCTTTTATTAAAGACAACCAGCGCAAGTGGGCGTCATTGCTTCAGAAGGCTGCTTGTGCAATTCGTACTTCGAGACATGAGGCTACTAATCTCACCCCATTTTTCGTGAATTTTGGTCGTGAGATGCATCATAGTGGCGATAGTCACGACTTACCAACGGTCCCTTTAGAGAATGGAGTAGAGCAAGATTCCGTGCTTCCTGGGGATCGCTCCCCAATTTTTGACAAAGTGTTTAAAGATATTCATGCTCGTCTAGATAAAGTATTTGAACGTAGCAAAAAGGTGTATGACTTACGACGTCGTCCCGATCGCTATGTTGTTGGTCAAAAAGTATGGCACAGAAATTTCGTGCAATCGAATGCCGCCGAATATTTTTCAAGTAAACTTGCACCCAAATATGTCGGCCCTTTTATTGTGTCCGAATGCGTTTCACCGTGGACCTATCAGTTAGAATCTGCTGAAGGTCGTAAGGTTGGTGTTTGGCATGCCAAGGATTTGCGTCCTGATCCTTGACTATGTTTGTGAGTTCTTTTGTTGTTGTTGTTGTTGTTTTTTTGTTGTCCATACTGGAGTTTGAATTTCAGAATTTGGGAAATATTACGTTGTACTGTTCGACAATTGTTGGATTTGTTCCCTGTGCTGGACTTCGAGTGACTTGATTGCTTGCAGTTGCTTGGAGGCGAAGAAGTTTCGGATTCGATGTCTCGATATGTTTGTGCGTGGGTTTGAACCCCACCATAGGTTAATCATTTTTGGGTAAGATGTGGATGTTACGGTTGAAATTTTCACGACGACTTTTGATTTTTAGCAGTGTATTAAATAGTCAATTCTTTCCGTATTAGATTGTACATACTTTAATATTGATAGCGCGTTATCAGGTACGAGTTTGCAGACCAGCTTTAGTGGTATCATCTTGACATAATTCTTCATTTGAATCGTACACTTTTAATTTATGCTTTGGGTTCGTATATATGGCCGCCTTCGTTGAAGGGATTTTAGCGAATTAATTTGAAAGGAAATTATTCTGAGGTAATTGAATATAATTTTCCTTATTGCCTAATTGGGATTACGGCGATTCAAAAAGTTGAGTCCTCGACTGCTATCTGGTAACCACCTGTTACACATTTTGTTTGTTTGCACATTGAACCCGATTGTGGATCGGTAAGTAACCCGCGATTTTACTGACTGTAATTAGGGGATTATATTTTAGGGTTCTAGTTCTAATTCTAGTTCAAGTTTTACTTCAGTTCCATTCAAGATTTATGTTCTACGTTTTGTTCCACGTGCTACACTCCACGTTGTACGTTCTGCTATTCTATGTTCCAGTACCGTTGTAACCTGTATGTTGAATTTCGAGTTCTAGATGTGGCATCTGTAATTAAAAGGAGAAGATGTTTACAAGTAAGGATCCAGTGGACCCATGTGAGATAATTGGTAGCGTTATTCTACCTGCACGCGCCATTTGAGCTGGAACATCGCCATCCACATCAGCAGTTGGTGAGTCCGTTCCATATCTTATTTTTATCATCGCAACCGTTTGGTTGACTTTGCATGCTGGTGAATTACATTGTAACATTATTGAGTTTACTATAATAGGGTTGGGTTCTAATTTAGGGTGTTGAACATTGCATATTCACAATACTTAATAGAGTATGTAAAACTAAGCCAACGACCCGCCTATTATTATTACAGGTATTATTGCAGATACCCTCAGTACTTAAGGGTTATATCCTGCTAGGATCCTAGTGCAACCCCTTATTTGCGTAATAGTCTTTTTAAATCGACCGTATGGATGCAGATTTATGTTGCCTTGTTGGCTGTGTTACTATTTGATTTTAAAGTAAAATTTGAATTAGTCAACCGATGTATTGGTATATGTATCATTAGAGTTGCACCATAACAAGTGGGTAAGTCCAGTTATTAATTAAATTATAGTATATGTGTTTATTGTTATTAATTTGATATATTCTTGTATAGTAAATGTATTCAATAGCTACGAGGTCTACATTACTGAGTGTCAACGTATGTTAGCTGGATTGTATGCTGTGTGGGTATTATTTGTGATCGTTAGGAATTTCCTATCTCAGTTTCGTCGGAGCCCAGCTGTTAGAGTTAGGTGGCGCTCATTTTTGGTAAGAGGTTTGGTTGATGGTTTACCCCACTCCCCGCCTCGGTACTGGGTTAGCTCAGGGTACATTGAAGCTGATTGCTCCGACTGCCCCGATAAGCATTTACCTTGCTTACCTCATTAGCGATTTTAGTGTAAATTAGAATTCAGTTTGAAATCCCCCCTTGCTCGTTTTCGTTGTATTGCGAGCGCCACGTCCCGTTATACTAGAAAGTCAAATAACGCAATATGGGAAAAGCGCAAAAGATATAAAACAAACATTAGCTCAAGGTCGTGCTACATTTAATAAGAAAAAGCAATAACTATGTTCAAAAACAACAAACAGAAAGAAGAAAAATATTGCTTAAAACATATGTGCGGGGCACAGCACTGTACGGCTGTGAAATCTGAACAGAAGGAGAAGCGGACTGCCAAAAGATAGAAGACTTTGAAATGTTGTGCTACAGATGTCTGATAAAAATATCATGGACAGACAAAGTTAAGAACAAAAAGGTATTAGAAATGGTAGGGGAAGAAAGAGATATGTGCAAAACAGTGAAAAATATGAGAGCTAAGGTGATAGGTCACGTACTAAGTCATGAGGGAATAGTGCGGAATATATTGGAAGCCGAAATAGGAAAAAAGAGAGGTAGATGTAGACCTAAGTTAGATTATTGCACACAGATAGTCAAAGATGTAGGAAGTGGAAATTTCAGGAAAATGTGTAAGCTAGTTCAGAATAAAAATCAATGGAGATACTCATCCAACCAGTTCCAAGATGGAAAACCTAATGACGAAAAAAATAACTGCACTTAAACCTAATGATTACTATAAGCAGCTATAGGTATTGATTCTGCAAGATCCTCAACTAATGTTAATTGTACGAAAGTATTTACTGGAAAACTATTAATTCGGCCTATGTTCAAGTGTTTGAGGATCTTGGTAGCCGCAGGCTGCTTAACCACCTTCACATACCACTGAATATTAGGAAAGAAAGGTATATATTTGTAAAACAATAGAAGGAGAGCCGAACTGCATCTAACAAGAAAAAGCAGCGCCTATGTTCGAAGACAACAAACATAGAAGCAAGAAGAAAATTATTCAAAACATATGTTTGGTGCACAGTACAGTACGTCTCGGATATAGGGGCAGTAGGAGAAGCAGACAGAAAAATGGTAGAAGCCTTTTAGATGTTGTGCTTCAGATGCATGAGGGTGATAGCATGGACAGACAAAGTTAATAACAAAAAGGTTATACAAGTATTAGGGAAATATAGTTATCTGTAGAAAACAAAAAAATGGTAGAAATCGAAGGGCAGCATATGTTTGAAAGCATTTTTGGGAAATAATGCGTAATATATTACACGCAGAGATAGATAAACAAAGAGATAAAGGTAGACCTAGATCAGACTATTACACGCAGATGGTGAAAGATGCAGACTGAAAAAATATCAGGGAAATGTGTAGGTTAGTTCAGAATAGGAAATATTGAGGGTACGTGTCTAACCAGTTCCAGGACTGAAAACCTAATGATGCTGATGATCATGATCCTTATATAAGCTTCGTTAAAAGTAAAAATCTTCCTTAATAGCTGGTTAAATTTCCTATTTCTTATTACCACGCTTGTAAGTGTATTTAGTGAAAAAATACTTACATAAAATTTTTAAAAGTTTACAAGGCTTCGAACTCGACCTTGTAATATGAAGCAAACTATCCGCTTCCCAAATAATAAACAGGAGAACTTATTCCTACTTAAATTCAAATACAAATACACAAATCTCAGTTACAAACAAAACAATCTAAAATTGATACTTGCAAAATTTAAAAAGCGCTTATATAATTCGTAATTAACAGCATTAAATACCTTCTGCTTTTATTTTTAAATTGACGTCAAAATTCCAGTTCACAAAATTTTACATATATTTAACATCTCTACTTGGTATACTTAACACTGCACTTAATGGTGGTTGGTTGCAGACTAGTTGATATATGTTTACTATTCTTTTTAGATTTTCTTGAGAACATTATCTATTAAAAAGTAAAGAATGGGTTTGTTCTTCTGCTTCATCAATAAGTACAAGTTCTTTATTAAACCCGTTTTCATTAAACGAGGATTAACCAATCTGCTAGTTAGAAAATTTTAAAAAAGCTAGTAATTATGAACAGTAGTTAGAGGAGAATTCAAACAAGCAATTTGGATTTGTTTCTTTTTATAGATGCCAAAATCTAGTACGGTACTAGTTCAAATCACTAGTGCATTTAAAAATTCAAACCGTCCATTATTCTTTAGTTCCTAACATAAATTTTATATCTTAAGCTTTTGTTTATTTCGTTAGGAAAGTAATCAGTGTTGAATAAGTACCTTTCCATAACCTTGTTAATGCAAGGAATTCGAAATTCCTTTAACTTAATTTTAAGTTGCACTCAGACATGTATCAAAGTGAAACAAGTCTGATATATTCATCGATTTTGAAGTTGTTGAGATCCATGCAAATTATAACATTCTTCAAATAAATTAACGTATGTGGTATTGTAGTTGTGGACTAAGAAAAAGAAATTAAGATTTCGTGCTTTTCTAATGTGGTATCCGTTTTTTTACTAAAAAACTCATAGTTTTAAAGACAAACTTTTAAACTGAATCACTCGGCAGCCAGTGTGCTAAAAAACGAGTCGGTAAGTTGATAGTTGAAATGATTGTAAATTTTAGGCAACAGTGCAGTTGTGGAATTGCATTATTTGTAACGGTCAAAATGATTTCATTTTTTGGCCATTGGTGAGTAAGGACCCTCAGACATAAACCTCTTTCTATTGTCCATTTTCAAGTAACGGAAATATTTTGTTGCAATTCCTATTTGTTATTTAATTATTTTTACTAATTCTCCAAAAGTTCATAAAATACAGTAAAGATCTCTTAAGCTTTGAATAATATAGTTGGTACTAATCAACATCTAATCATAAAAACCTATAATTGGGTACTTATTAAAAATCTACCAAAACTACGATTTTTCAATGCTGTTCTCGCAGACAAAGAAAAGTTTCAGATATGAATGAAAATTGTTATAACTAACTTTGAATGTTTTGTTGTTAAATAGTAGAATTATTTACGAGCAATTTAATAAAACGTTAACGAGGATAATACCTTTATGTTGATTAATATCTAACTGATTGTTTTGATTTGCAACCCTTCAAAATACTTTAAAATGAACTGCAAAAAGAACGATGGGAGCGGGATTCGAACCCACGCGGGCAGAGCCCATTGGATTAGCAGTCCAACGCCTTAACCACTCGGCCATCCCACCCATAACGTTTTATATAAGTATTCTGAATATAGCGGAAGGGTTTTCCAAAAGAAAATCAATACCAGACCTTTCTGAGTGAATAGTTAAATATAGTTATTTATATTTACTGCTACAAATCACTTATATTAATGATATTTGAGGTGTTTTATACAGTTTTTATTCAGATAATACAACACAAACAGCATAGCCTACTATAAATCATTTTGGAAATACGTCAACCTTAGTTGCCTATAATAAAGATTCATATGCGTTGTCTCCTTACAATATCACAAGAAAGAGAAGATCTCGTACTATTTCTATAGCAAAATTAATGAAATATATAACTTTTATTTTATTAGGTGTAGGTAATAATTTGTATTGAAGCAGGAATAACCCCGAAGCTTTCAGGATCTCTCTTTACTGAAATGAATTAAAGGGGGTAACTGAAATGAATTAAAGGGGATAGCAAAGGTATAAAGCAAGGATAATAAGCGAAACTGCTTTTCAATAAACACCTCCCAAATTGCATAATGGACTGTGCAAGAAGGTTTTTTAGACCTTGTGTGAAAATAGCAGTCTAAACTGATGATAATTATTCTAGTATAAATGGAAGCGCCGACTAAATCATATGTTGTGCCCTATTTGTAAGTCTTCAGTAAATAATCTTTAAGAAACATAATAGGTGGAATTTCTATTGAGCATATTTATTCAATTTTATATTTGCAACATCAACCTTCGGCTTTATTAATTCATTAAGGGCCAAAATTACATTCAGCTCATAATTTCATGATATCCAAATTCTATATAAAGAAGGCAACTAGTATGAGTTCACAATAATTACAGTTTGAAATTTATTAGCGAAAACCCTTCTTTTTAACCGTATGAAATATAATACGTTGGAAATAGTAGGGTTTGTGTCGTCCATTTATAAAAAATTGGTATTAACAAACCCTATATTATTGTAATATGAGTATAAATATTATTTTGGTTGGCTAAAAATTACGAACGTATGGTATTCAAAAACCAATGGTCTGGGTGTAACCTCACATTGCATTTCACTCATTTATTTGCGATATATTTTTTGCATTTTCTACAGCGACGCTAGTTACATATACCCCAAATCAATATATATGTATAATTCAATCGAATTATTAAAACTTAAGTTAGATGCAACAATGTATAATTGAAGGACATATTACAAAAGGTTAATGTAAGTTCATAAACCAGACATGAGAACGGATGTGAATATATTGTATTCCTGACGTAACTTGACACTGCAGGTGCAGGTCACAATAGATTGTAAGAAACTTATTGTTAGAATTAAGATTACTAAAAAGTAATACCTTGTATTGTATAAAGAAAATAGCAGACATGAGCTCTGCAGTTCCCACAAGCAATGTGAGGAGTAGGGACAGCATAAATACCCTCAGGAGCCTAAGATAGCCAGTCAGTTTCGAGCTTTACAACTTTAACATTGTTGGTTGTTCAAGCTACTCAAAATTAGTTTAATTAATTTAATTAATTTAAAGTAACTTTGATTGTTAAACGTTAATAAATATAACGCAACCACTTGTTAATTTCCATTGTAATTTCTGTTTTAATAAAATTTGTTAGAAGAGTTTTTGGGAGAAGCCTTTTTAAAAAGCCATAAGAGGCCCAAAATCTAACTGGCGCAGTCGGTAGTATTCCAGAAAGGCACTAACGAATCCAAAATCGAGGAAACTGGTGGTTTTGAATCTTTATTCTTCATCCGGAAGAACAAACAAAAATTTGGATAAGGTACAAAATCGACCAAGCCCAAGGAAAGAAAACTGACGGAACTGGCAATAAAAATTATGTAGGTTCATTTATCCTAACCGTTTTCAATTATTGATATTAGCTAGTAAAGCAACGAAAAAATTTATATTTGCATTTTTTTGCACAATCTATTATTACATTTTATCGCAATTTAGTAACGAAAGAAATTTACTCGGCAAACTCATTTTTAACAAAGGAATTTATATATACGCATTTACGTACAAGTATTACAATTTATTACAATTTAAATGAATGAAACAATTTCAGCAAAGTCTGAGCCTAGAGTATAATTATAACACAAGTTTATGTACAGCTTATTACAGTAATTATTACAGAAACAATTTATTCAAAACTTGACTTTCATCACGTTTTATAATTAAACACTTTCAGTGCAACAAATTAAAGAAAGTGTAGAATTATAGAAGCATTTAATGTATTTTATTATTGAAACAATTTACTCAGCAAAAGTCTGAAACAAAAGCGTGTAATTATAACACAGTTCTTATACAATTTATTGCGAGAAATTATTACTGAAATAAAATTATTTTGCATCAATTTGCAAGCTCTGCAAGAGTTATAATTATACAGTTAACAAAACAGTAACTGCTGAGGCAATTAATCATCAGAACTCTTCAATGTAATTATAGCAGTTGATAATTAAATATGAAATATACGTAAAAGATAAATGATTTTTTAAATCACTAAATACCAACTTTAATACAATCTAAACACAATACAAACTTGACTGAAAAATAATTATAGAATTAATTTATATAAAAAACAATGAACATGAAAAATATGCAGTTGTATCTCGACTCAATCCCGGTATACGACGGAAACCAAGCCATATTAGGTACCTTTACCACCGCGTGTGAAACATTTTTAAAATCCTTTTACAAAGAAGGCGAAATTGACCGCAATGTCATGTTTTTACACCTGATTTCAAGTAAACCAACCGGAAGAGCATAACAATAATTGCAAGCCGCGACGACCTTGAACAGTGGGAAGGTTTCAAACGGTTGTTAATAGTGTATTTCGGCGACTAGAGAAATATCAAATGTCTGGTAAAAGAGACTTTATAAACCTTCGGATGAAACCAAATCAATCACCCTACTAATTTGGTATGAGATGCCAAGATGTGAGGAGTTTAATCTTAACTAAACTGAAAATCCAAGAACCCGATCAAAATATACGTTTATTAAATACGAAAATGTACGACGAAGCGGCTTTAGACACATACATCAATTCATTACCTGAACGGCTATCAGACCAAATAAGATTTCAACATCCCCAAAATTTAGAGGAAACAATGAATATGATAGTGGAGAAAAAAAACGTTATGTATTACAGAAATAGAATATACAACCCTAATGCAAATAAAAATTACTCACCTATGAAAACAATACAAGACGCGAGACAACTACCAACACAACAGAAATTTACATCCCATAACGCGCCAACGAATCAATTCGAACGAACAATTCAAATTTTAATAACACCAATTTCCACAACCAATTTAGACAATTTCCAAAACCCACATTTAACTCAAACTTTACAAAACCCGTATATACACCAAGGTTTAATCAAAACTTAAATCAACCAAGACAAACATTTGGCGCAAATTCCAACAGAAACACACCTATGACAAATAACAATAACAACCGCAACAGCTATTACAAACCAACTCTTATGGACACTTCATCTGGTAACACTAGACAAAACACAAGAATATCGCAAATCAGACTAAACTATAACCAAAAACGAAACTTACTTCCGAAGAACTATTCCACCATGAAGTAGAAGATTTTGACAACCCGGACGCGAATAATGACGCAACTTCGAGTAGAGACGAGGAGACAAATTACGAATGCCACAACCCCTATGAAAACTACGGAGACAACGAAGAAGAAAATGCGTGCTCAAATTTTCAATTAGACCGATTAATTTAAATAACATCAATTAACACATTTTACCCTACGTAGAAATACCTCACGCAGAACTCAAATTACTAATCGATACCGAATCTTCAACAACTTTAATTAGCCCCAGAACCGTACAAAAACACTATTTAGATTTTGTAGAAAAAGAACCCTTCAAAATCGAGACAGTCCACAAAATGACAATAGACCAATTTATAGCTAACATACCTCTACCAAAAACTTTTAACGTAAAAATGAAACACAAATTTTACATATTTGAATTTAACGACAAATACGAAGGATTAATAGGCATGGATCTTACAAGAAAATTAGGAGCAAACATTGACATAAAAACCGATTACTGAAGACTAAACACGGACAAATTCTCATAAAATTTCAAAACAGTAATATTCAAACCGATCAAAAATACACAATCGAACCCAGGGCCGAAAACAAATAAAAGTTTTAGTAAACTCAAAATACGACATAGGCATCATAAATCACATGACATTTCAACAAGAAGTAGAAACACCCACCGCGTTGGTACAAATAAAAGACAGTTACGCCAGTACAACAATTTTAAATTCAAACAATTACCCCATAGAAATATCATTGACAACTCCAATAGACTTAGAGGAAGTAAATTTCAGTGAGATGGAAATCGACGAGGAATATGAAAGCGATTCCAACCCTACAAGACACGATGGAATGTTAAAGAAAATTTAATTAACATTCGTTTTAATAAAGATTTCAATAACGAAGAGGAGAGAGCAATTAAAGACTTATGTTTCGAATACTGAGATATATTCCATTGCGAAGGAATACCTTTAACTTTCACCAACACCGTGAAACATAACATTGAATTAACAGACGATAAGCCAATATTCACCAAAGCATACAGACTACCTCAAACAAGTCAAGAAGATGCAGATAGACAGGTAGCAGATCTATTGATGCACGATAGCATCCAACATTCAAACTAACCATGGAGCAGCCCCGTATTAATAGTACTAAAGAAGTTAGATGCTTCAGGCAAACGCAAGTATAGAATGGTTATCGATTACAGAAAACTAAATGAGAAAACTGTAGACGATAAATACCAACTACCCAAAATTACGGAAATCTTAGAAAAATTAAGAAAGTGTGAATATTTTTCGACATTAAACCTCGCCTTAGGATATCACCAAGTAAATATGGACGAGAAGGACACAACCAAAACAACTTTTAGTACACCTAGCAGAAATTATGAATACAAACGAATGCCATTTGGATTAAAGAACGCACCCGCTACTTTTCAAAGAGTAATGGACAACATTTTAAGAGGAATACACAATGAAAAATGTCTTGTATACTTAGACGACATTATCGTATACTCAACATCACTGACTAAACACATCGAAAGATTACGAGAAGCTTTTGAACGATTACGAAAAGCTCATTTTAAAGTTCAATTAGATAAAAGCGAATTTCTACAATTTTTAGGACACATAATAACCCCACAAGGTGGTATGCCAAACCCAGACAAAACGAACGCAGTATTAAATTATCCCTTATCCAAAACTAATAAGAAAATTAAAGGATTTTTAAGACTCAGTGGTTATTACCGAAAATTCATCAAGGTTACGCGCAAATAACCAAGCCATTAACGAATTGCTTAAAAAAAGGTAATGCGATTGCATACACCCCAGAATTTATTAAATCAGTAGAGAAAATTAAATGCATCCTTACGAATCACCCTGTATTAGAATATTCAGATTTTTCAAAACCATTTATATTGACAACCGACGCATCGAACGTAGCTTTGGGCGCAGTATTGAGCCAAGGAAAAGTAGGTAGCAATAAACCAATCAGCTACGCATCACGGACACTAAATGGAACAGAACAAAAACGCAACACAATTGAGAAAGAATTATTAGCAATAATATGGGCAACAAAATATTTTAAGCCATATCTTTATGGAAAGGAAATTCTATATATACGTCGACCATAGACCATTGGTATGGTTATGCAAACTCAAAAAACCGAATTCAAAATTACAAAGATGGAGGACTAGACTAGAAGAATATAACTATGAAATTAAATTCAAAAAGGGAATTTACAACAATAATGCAGACGCACTAAGCGGAATGCAAATCAACGCAATAGAGACTGAGTCAGTTATAGGCAATGTAGACAAAACAGATATAAGGGAAGACCCAGACGAAATAGAAACCATACACTCAACGCAAAATGACGAACCAAAAATTGCAATCAAAAATTTAAATGAAGCGATAGACACGAAACCAAATCAATTCATAGTTACCGAAGTATTAGCCAACCCCAATCCAGTAAAATATACAAAAACGGATAATAGAAAAACATACCAAATTCAAATAACGAAAGATGACAACGAAGAACAGATAATAAAAATTTTAAAAGAATGTACCCCAGAGAATTACTTTTATTTCAACACCGAACATTTATACAAGAGCTTTTCAGAATTATACATTAGATTATTTAATAACTCAGGCCCCGAGATTATCAGATGTACACGGAAATTAATAACTTTAGATGACTCCGACGAAATAAATGACGTAATTCGAAATCAACACGAAGGAAAAACCAACCATCGTGGAATCAACGAAACATTAAAACAACTCATTAGAAGATATTACTTTTAAGACATGAAAGAATTAACCACAGATTTTATCAACCAATGCGAATTATGCGACAAAGCAAAATACGACAGGTCACCTCACCCCAATACCCTTAATGTTAACTAAAACCTTTTCAAAACTACATGCAGATACTTTGGTAGTAGAAGTACAAAACTTTTTGACAATTGCAGACGCATTCACGAAAGTAGGCCAAGCGATACCCATTACTTCAAAAAATAGTATCGATGTAGCTCAAGGATTCCTACAACACTTTACATTTTATGGCACACTCGAATCAATAACTTTAGACAATGGAAGCGAATTCAGAAAAAAAACAATACAAAATACCCTCGAATTTCACAAAATAAGAATTTATTTTATAACCGAAAATCACCCAGAGTCAAATGGACTAATTAAAAGATTACACCTAACATTATTAGAACAAATCAGACTATTAAGACTAACCTATAAGAAAGAGCATATCACTAATTTAATGTCAAACGCATTAATTGTCTACAACAACACAATCCACTTATCAACTAATTTTACACCCCTAGAATTAACATTGGGACACTCAGATTCCCGCAACCCTTACGATATATACTATAAAAAAGAAGTGTACCAACAGTATGCAAAAGATCACAAAAAAAATTAAAAATAACTTATGATACTGTAAAAAATAAATTAGATAACGATAAAGAACGTGTTACAAAAACCCGCAACGAAAACGCCAATATAAATAAATTTTTAGTAGGACAAACCGTGTATGAGGAAACTTTCAAAGGTAAGAGACACAACACTGCCCCCAGAAATTTGGGTCCGTTTAAAATCAAAAAGATCTCAGATAAAAATATAGCCGTAGTAGATAGCAGAAAAATTTTAAAATACATTCACTTAAACAATCTAAGACACCCTCTAATTCCAGACGGACAGCCATCACCCTTGCCGTCAACCTCCACCCAGGAAGAATGGACGACAGTGACTTTAATAGTAGGAGACATTAAAAACAATCCTGGTAAACTACCAGTAAAATTGGAAAGAATGCAAAATACAATAGATTACTGGACATTAGCACAGAAATTTGATTTATCAGAATTAAAATAAGAATTTTATATA
Organism: Platerodrilus igneus; assembly: GCA_036346225.1. Classification (NCBI taxonomy): domain Eukaryota; kingdom Metazoa; phylum Arthropoda; class Insecta; order Coleoptera; family Lycidae; genus Platerodrilus; species Platerodrilus igneus. The sequence goes on from JARFIW010001537.1 coordinate 52,252, forward strand.
ATTATAGATAATTACTACAGACTGAAACAATCAATGGACACGGCCAAATTCGAAAAAGAATACGCGATAGAAATGTTTAATTACAAAAACATAATGAACACTGAAATAAACAATTGTTAATTTTCATTGTAATTTCTGTTTTAATAACATTTGTTAGAAGATGCTACATGCTTCGATGTTTTTGGTCGTATTCCTCGAGCACGTTCAACATCAGGTGCGATTATCAGTACTTTTATAATTCACCTATAAAATTCTAAGGGACAAATTTCAAAGTGACGTTATAATAATATTTTGACCAAACCTTTATAAAAATTTAAAACAAATCTTTCTTTGTAATCGACATTTAGTCTGCAGTTGGTGTATTCAAAAGATCAAGTACTAACTACCTAAAGAAACAATTGCATTTAAACTTGCCAAAAGTATTTGAATGAACAATTGACAACGTGACCACGTTTTAAAAATTTTTTGCGGGTGAAGGAATCGTTAGGTTGTTAAATTTTGAATTGTCCAGAAGGGGTAGGAATGTAACAAATTAAAGGTGCATTGGCTAATTACAGTGGTACGGGTGTGTGGGTCCCTATATACTCAAATTAATACATTGCAAAATGTAAAGGGTAATAGTTACAATTACCAAGCTACGTTACCATAAACGTGTACCCTGAAAGTCTGTTCGGTACGATCTTAATTAATGGGCATCAATTCATACTGACTAGCGTATGATCCTTTAGAGGACGAGTTTTTCAAGTGGATCGTGCTTATGTTGGCTTCCAGGTGGAATGGAATTCTTTTTACAACCAATCTAACAGATATTTTAACAAAGAAAACAAACACTAGTAGTAGGAATACAGGCTATCCACCGCCTCATTTGCTCCAGAATCCCTCATTTGCTCCCTCATCTGGACCAAAAAGTTTTCTTCGACTAACCATTTTTCATCTTTCGAGATAAATATATCTAAATTTTTCATCTTTTGAGATAAATGAGCATCCACATTTCCACACACGAGATAAACCTATTTTTAAGATTTTTTACCGCTAACATTCTGGACCAAATAGTTTTCTTCGTCTAACCAATGCATCTTTCGAGATAAACCTATCTTGTTTGGTATCAATTAGCATTAGAATTTTCTCAGCCACCCAAATCTCTAGGAATTTTTTAGATAGCATCATCCCCCAGGGAGCTACGCCAATTTTAAGATTTCTTACCTGTAGCGACTTTTGAGCGTTCTTATAAATTTTTTAGTCATGCAATACATTAAATTAGCTTAGAATTTTACGCAGAATTCGAATCTGCAAACAGATTTAAAATCGGACCACGCCCTGCAATGTTATACTTTAAAACTCTCAAACCTCTTTAAAAATTTTTGCTCATTTATGATATATGCTTTAACCAAACAGTTAGAGGTAGTAACACAAAATTAAGCACACAAAATTTTAATAATTTATTTTATCCAATTTACAGTTTAATAAACTTATAGAATACAATTTTACAAAGTATAACATTATTTCCTGTGTGTAGCCGAATTCAAGTAGTTTAACCTGTAACAAAAAATAGAAATTAATATGTTGTTTAAAATAGACCTGTAACAAAAAAAGATTAATGTAAAAAAGAGGAGACGTGTTTTCAGTCAATAAGACATATTGTTGTTAATCCAACAATATGTTTTACCGTCAACGAGACCACGTGGAGGTAAACACATATCGCCGGGAACGAAGGAAATTTTAAGGATGGGGATGGTAGGTATGTCTTATAACTAACTTACATACTATATATACACAATAAAAATATATACAAATATAAACAACTATCTTATATCCTTATGCCCCCATGCGTAGGTTGATATGCTTCCGGGGATGACGTAACGCTTGTCATCTGCGCCCGATAAACTGATTTTATTAATAAGCTCTGTATAAAGTTGGTGTTTCTTACTCCGGATTGATACCATCGTAAGCAAGAGGGCATCATCATTGTTAACCACCACCCCCCTAAAACTATCTACACTAATCCCCGCCACCACACTACGACTAACACCCTTAATTTTTTTAACAATGTCTTTCTCACTCACTATGCAGTACGATTTGGCCCTGGTGCCGACGAACTCCAAGACCAAATCGCCACAAAACTCGTCTTTAAATTTACCCAACACCTTTTTGTTTATAAGTGGTATATTATATTTGTTGGTAGGAGAGTAATCGCTAGTATCAAAGTGTTGTACATGATTACGAATGTCACTGTACAAGTCTGGCGTCTCAACACTATAAACCAAAGAGTCTGTATCTGTATAAAGCAGGGACAATCTGGGACCATACAAAGGAACCATGGTACTGTAGTGAAAGTCGTACATTAGCGTTTTGGACAGATCTAAAATTGACAATCCTGTATAGATTGGTTTATCGTACTTCGCTTTTACACGATTCATCTGTATAATCGCCAGATTTTCCCCCAACACTAAGCAACTGTTAAAGTTAGGTTTAGCTATTAGTCCACTCGCGCACAACTTTTTCCCGTCGTGTTCCCATCGCGTGACTATTTTGACATCGACCCTTTTGTCCACGTTTTCCATTGTTTTACCAAAACCGCATTGTTCATAAGTTTGAAAAATCTTTTCAAACGCGTTAGCGGCAGACGTACGGAGATTCGTGTTGAGATCAATGTAGGGTTTTAACCACGTCGACTGATCAAACTCCAACACGCGATGCACAACAGTTAATTGCAGACCGTTACGCAGAGCCTGCTGCAAGTTGCGGTAGTAAACAATGTATTTTGTTTTGTTCAGAAGGGTGGCGAGTAACTTAGGCGTCTTCGAAAACGGTGTTGGAGGTACCATCGATTCAGGGCAGAAAGGTAAATCATTATGCAGATCATTGAGTTCCTCTGGATACTGTATATCAACTTCCAAAATATACCCTTTTTCGTGCGTGCTTGGTATATTTAATATTTCTTGTTTTATACGATGTAACTGGTCCGTGTTTAACCATCTAAAGCCGCTAATGGGTAAATGTTGGGACATCGCCCATTCGTATAAATTGTTTGCATCCAGATATGCGATGTACTTGGATGGCTCGTCAGGGTTGTAGTCTTCCATATACTTATTGTTGGTTTTGTCATACCGACCGCTGCACTGGGTTAACCCACCACGTATCCCTTTCTTGATAAAATGTTGCATGCTGACATCGGTCAACAACTCGAGCTTCACCCCAGTGCGCTTCAGCATTGCATCGAAGGCGAGAGAAGGAGCTGTCACGTACTGGGCCGGGTCTAGATCATAGGTTTTTGTGCAGACGTCTCTGAAGTTCTCGAAAATGTCTGCTAGTAACAAAACGTCTGTTTTCAAATAAAGATCGCTATATTCCCCAAGCGTTCGGATTTTGAATGTTCTCCATACATTCTGTGCGTGTTCATAATCTGCATACGACACCGCTGTGGCGGTTAGACAGTTGTAGAAAGCATTTTGTGGTGGTAGAGCCTTCTCTTTCAATACGGTAATATCTTTCACGTAGTCGTACGGGAACACACCCTTCCGATGTAATAGAGCAAACTCTTCGGTATTGGGGAAACAGCTCTTTAGTTCCACAAACTGTTCAGCATTCAAGTTGGAGGCTAGTTTATTTAAGCTAGATGCCATGAAGCGTAAGGAGTCTACAAATCTCAGTGTAATAAAAGATTCATCAGTTTCATCGTCGTTTTCCTTAGACAATCTAACGTTTTTTGTAAACGATATGAACCTCTCCTTGTTATTCGGGATTACAGTAACCCTTTCTTTGTCGTATCCCAATTCCTTAATTATAAAATGGCTATCGTACCCACTTAAATTATGGAATATAACAGGGATAAACTTTGGAACCGTGTATTTAATGTTGCATTGGGAGTGTGCGGCAAAGCGAAATCTCCCTGAGAGGTGGCAGTGATCCCTTACCCTCTCATTTCCCAAAGGTTGCTTACATATTCCACAGTCCACAGCCATATGAAACAACAACTCATCTAGGGGTTCCATTGGAAACATGGGGGTGTTTGTTTTTAAAATTTTTCCCAATCGTTGGGCTTCCTCTTTCGTCTTTTCCATAAAAACTTTGGCTGCATCAACACCTCTGTACAGCTCAAACTTGTTTAAGTTATCATCATAACAACACTTAACATAATATGCAAAACTGAAGGGTTCGTGGTGTTGTGTGCTGTTGGTGAAGGAAGAGGTGGGATCAGGAACTGCTGAACTAATAGGCTTCAACACACTTTCGAAGTCTGCATAAATCACGAACGGTACCCGCATTTGCTTGTGAACGTTTTTAAACTCGAGGATGTTGTTGAAGTGGTTCGGCATGGTGGTAGCGACATGGTTGCAGTCTTGTTCGGTGTGTTTAACAAGTTGCTCCTCCGAACGGAAATATATCAGGCACCCATCGCAAAGCCATTTGCTTGTGTGCTCACGAGATAGCTGCTTACGCACTAGCTTCCCCAAATCCTTGATCCAGCAGTAGTGGGACTTGCTCCCATTCTGAATGTAAAGTAGGTTCACATGTCGATCCCTTTTATTAGCGGTGAAATGTTGCGGTCCAACGATGGACTTGCTTCCACCCCAAACACGTTAACGCTGATGTCGTTTAAATCCTCAAACCTGGAAATGTCTTTAACTCTAATCGGGAACTCAATGTCGACAAAGTTGAGCACCGTGCTGTAATGCGGGTAGCTACCGACCCTTTGCGGGTCGTGAACACTGTGGTGCAGGGCAGCCACAACACACCACGCAAAACATGCGTTATCCTGGTTATGGATGTTAACCACCGCAAGCTTGTCCTGAATCCATTTGGGGAGCTCTATGTACGAAGACCCACGCAAAGGTTGGTACTTGTTAACATTTACTTGTAGGTACAACGCCTGTTTCAGAGTCCATCCTAAAATTTAAAAAATTAGAAAAAATAAATAATTGTAGAAACTAACCAGAATCACGTTCTTGGAACTCATCAGACTTTGCAGACATCGTCTCCACAAAGGAATTGTAGATCTCCCCCAGGTCACTGGAGGAGGTGACCACAACATTTCGAGTGTTGAAAGATTTAACATCTTCAACACCCTCTGCCGCAACCATCTTGGTGTAACCACCAAACAACTCGCAATTAACCTTAAGGGCTGTGTGAATCCGTAGCTGTTCCCCGGCTAAGGCGATGAACCTCTCCCTCTGGTTGCGAAGGAAGTCTAGGATACCTAAAAATACAAACTAAGCAAACACAAAATACTTATAAAAAATACATACTTGTAGAGTCGATATTATTGATTCGGAAAGTTGCAATTCGACTTTTGAATGCGGTCGCTACTACTTCTACACCCCATCCAGGACACGGCTAGCATTAGCTTTGTGCACGTTGGATCGCTGGTGTGCTACCAAGTTGGTGACGTCCACATCACACTTCACACATCTCCGCAATTTCTTAGGAGCAGGTCCCTCAACCGTCGACGTAGCAGGTCGTTTGATCGCGGATGGCCCGGCAACTGGTACCACTACACCATGTTTGGCGTCGCGATGCCGTTTCAAGTTGTCCTTCCGCGAGAAGGATGCCGGGCACACATCGCAGGTGAACAAGCCAGTCTTTTGATCTGGCATCGATCCATGTTGTTGGAGCTGGTGTCGTTTTAAATTGTTACTCCTCGAGAAGATAACCCCACACACATCACAAGTAAAGGAAGCCATTTTCTATAAAGAAATTAAAACTGGTCAAAGACTTTTAACAGTTGTAACTAGTCAAAGACTAAACAGAAACTGAATCATATTGCATTGCACGGTGCTTTTATACACATAATAATTAAGATCGTATAATAATTAGCTAGTTTACTTTTAAATTAGGTGAAACCCAGCGTCGTTTAACCTTGAGTAACATTTCAAACCAGTCTATTCACGTCGGTTAAAATCAATTAGCTTCTTGCTTACGCACTACATCTATAATTATCGGATGTATCAAACGAGAACAAAGTTAGACGGGGGTAAATATTTATACATATTTTTCGAAATTGTGAAATTGGAATAGTCTGCATTTGCATTTTGATAAGTAAACATCGTAATAAAAATAAGCGGGGGAAGAATTATATCTTTAGATGCTATAAAATTTTTAGAAGAAGTTGTCAAGGAGATGAAAAAAAGTTTATCAAACAATTCAACTAGCCAACATTTGAATGGTATGTCAAATGAATCTCTGGTAAATACTAAAATAGCGCAAGATAAACCTACACATGATAATGTTGATGCGAAAGATCAGAACATAGACTCCAAGTCAGACATTTCTGACAGAAAAAGAAAGAGACAACTTAAATCGTATACTAAAGAGGATTTAAATAAAGCCCTTGACGAAATAAACAAAGGATGGATTACTGGTTCAGAAGCATCCGAAATCTACAATGTTCCAAAAGCTACACTCTATACGAAACTCAGATCAAACGAAAATCGTGTGCAAAATTTGGATATGTATACTACACATTTGCCAATTAAAAGGAGGAAAAGTGACTTTTGTGTGTGTGTATTAGTTTTAATGAATAAAAATATATTTCTATGTTAAGTGTACCTGTTAAGTATTTGAATTGAAATATAAATATTGTTTCAAACGTTTTGGTTTCATTTATATATAATGGTATTGTTAGGATACAATTACTCGGAAGCAGTAGCAGAATCTTGGTTTATGTAATATCATAGAAGTTGAACAAAAAAAATAAATTCAAACTAAAGGTATGTTTCAAACACGTAGTTGTACTCATTTCTATTAAAATTAAATGTAGCGCTCTTTGTTATAATTCTTTTCATAAGAACTTAGATACCCATTTCAGTTGCGTGGACATTTGAAAAATTAAACAATACTTCGGATATGTACAAATTGCACTCGATTTGTGTACACGTACGAAGCAACAGGTAGGGAATGTATTCTATGAATTAATCTATTACATTCCTTAACAAAATGCTAAGGACTTTAAAATAATTATAACTCTTGTTAGACCTCTAGCCCCGGATAAACGTTATTATTTTAGGTTGTGTCACTGTTTCCTGAATCAACTTCCTACACACTTTTCCTAAACTATGCGTATCAATTGGGGGTTACACTTTACTCTATAAACCGACTTGTACATATTTTCGTATTAGTCTCTAGCTATCACGTCCGTATAATAAAGATTGTACAGACTCGTCGTCAACTGGTGACTTAATCTTTTTTTAAAAGCTAGCCTTTGTTTTCAAGTTTAACCCTTGTTGTACGTGTGAGGATTCTTTCCGCTATTCCTTGTGACTAGGAATCGGTGATTTGCAAGGGTTTAATCAATTGTTTGTACACCTCTTCGAATTTTTGTAGAGATGTAGTGTCTCCCTTTTTGTATACCACAAAGTTCTTTCGTACGGAATCCTGCATAAAATGAAGCTTACGTTTATTTACAATAAAATCTTTAACGTTCGTCACCATGAAACTTCGGATTGGGGCTAACCATTGAACGCCTTCTTCTATATTTATATACTCCTCAAAAATTTTACTATATCGCCCCTTATCCAAATCAAAATCTTTTACAATAGTAATAAAACTATGTATCGAGTCACCCCAACACTGCAAGCACATTTCTTTAAATTTTGGATATGACATGTCGCCACTTATATGGTCAAGAAAGATATGGCGAAAGTTTGTGTGACCCTGTTTCCATAATGCGATTACATTGGCGTCATCTCAGAGTCTATGTTTTAAGGTCATAGCGTAAGTTTGACATAAGTAAAAGGAAATCAATGATCTTATGTCGGAGACACTTTCACCTTATGGGGCAATTTCACTCTATGGGGCAATTTCACCCTATGGGGCAATTTCACCCTATGGGGTAATTTCACCCTATTCTGATGCAGATAAATTTAAGGAACTTTGCCATTAATGCACCTCACAATCAGACCTAAATCCGATTATGCAAATAAAGAAATAGTTTAATATTATTGCAATATCACAAAAGTTATACGTAACAACCAATTTTAAAAAATTGTCTTTGAAACTTAAAATGGATGTTATGACTAAGATTTATCATTACAGTGGTACCATATCTGGTTGAACCGAGAAATAGTGCAATTAAGTTGATGAATCGATGCGAATTGGTGTAGCTCGGACTCCCAGTAAGTGGGGTTGGGGTTGTCTGACCGCAGAGTAGTCGTAATAACTGTCTTTGTAAATTTTGGTAGCTATATCAGTTTCGAGTTAGAGGCCTTGGTATAAAATTTACAAATTTATGTTAAAATTTTCCTAAGTCCGAACTACTAAAAATTTTGTCAAGCCCTAAAATATTCAAAATGGACATATCTCAGGTGTATGTTGGATATAGTTTGGATGTATGTCGTACGGATGCGAAAGGAGGGAGAAGGACAAAGTAGGGTGGAGGGTAATTGCTTTTTAATGAGTTTTCTCATTAAAAACCCATTAGCACTAATTGCTTTTTAATGAGTTTTCTCATTAAAAACCCATTAGCACTAATTGCTTTTTAATGAGTTTTCTCATTAAAAACACATTAGCACTAATTGCTTTTTTAATGAGTTTTCCATTAAAAACCAAGTGTGGACCTAGGTTAGATAAAGGAAAAATTAATAGGTTGGGTCAGCGCCGCGGCCGACCTAACCTATTAATTTTTCCTTTTATCTAACCTAGGTCCACACTTGGTTTTTAATGCGAAAATATGTACAAGTCGGTTTATAGAGTAAAGTGTAACCCCCAATTGATACGCATAGTTTAGGAAAAGTGTGTAGGAAGTTGATTCAGGAAACAGTGACACAACCTAAAATAATAACGTTTATCCGGAGGCTAGAGGTCTAACAAGAGTTATAATTATTTTTAAAGTCCTTAGCATTTTGTTAAGGAATGTAATAGATTAATTCATAGAATACATTCCCTACCTGTTGCTTCGTACGTGTACACAAATCGAGTGCAATTTGTACATATCCGAAGTATTGTTTAATTTTTCAAATGTCCACGCAACTGAAATGGGTATCTAAGTTCTTATGAAAAGAATTATAACAAAGAGCGCTACATTTAATTTTAATAGAAATGAGTACAACTACGTGTTTGAAACATACCTTTTAGTTTGAACTTTTTTTTTTTTTTGTTCAACTTCTATGATATTACATAAACCAAGATTCTGCTACTGCTTCCGAGTAATTGTATCCTAACAATACCATTATATATAAATGAAACCAAAACGTTTGAAACAATATTTATATTTCAATTCAAATACTTAACAGGTACACTTAACATAGAAATATATTTTTATTCATTAAAACTAATACACACACACAAAAGTCACTTTTTCCTCCTTTTAATTGGCAAATGTGTAGTATACATATCCAAATTTTGCACACGATTTTTGTTTGATCTGAGTTTTGTATAGAGTGTAGCTTTTGGAACATTGTAGATTTCGGATGCTTCTGAACCAGTAATCCATCCTTTGTTTATTTCGTCAAGGGCTTTATTTAAATCCTCTTTAGTATACGATTTAAGTTGTCTCTTTCTTTTTCTGTCAGAAACGTCTGACTTGGAGTCTATGTTCTGATCTTTCGCATCAACATTATCATGTGTAGGTTTATCTTGCGCTATTTTAGTATTTACCAGAGATTCATTAGACATACCATTCAAATGTTGGCTAGTTGAATTGTTTGATAAACTTTTTTTCATCTCCTTGACAACTTCTTCTAAAAATTTTATAGCATCTAAAGATATAATTCTTCCCCCGCTTATTTTTATTACGATGTTTACTTATCAAAATGCAAATGCAGACTATTCCAATTTCACAATTTCGAAAAATATGTATAATATTTACCCCCGTCTAACTTTGTTCTCGTTTGATACATCCGATAATTATAGATGTAGTGCGTAAGCAAGAAGCTAATTGATTTTAACCGACGTGAATAGACTGGTTTGAAATGTTACTCAAGGTTAAACGACGCTGGGTTTCACCTAATTTAAAAGTAAACTAGCTAATTATTATACGATCTTAATTATTATGTGTATAAAAGCACCGTGCAATGCAATATGATTCAGTTTCTGTTTAGTCTTTGACTAGTTACAACTGTTAAAAGTCTTTGACCAGTTTTAATTTCTTTATAGAAAATGGCTTCCTTTACTTGTGATGTGTGTGGGTTATCTTCTCGAGGAGTAACAATTTAAAACGACACCAGCTCCAACAACATGGATCGATGCCAGATCAAAAACTGGCTTGTTCACCTGCGATGTGTGCCCGGCATCCTTCTCGCGGAAGGACAACTTGAAACGGCATTGCGACGCTAAACATGGTGTAGTGGTACCAGTTGCCGGGCCATCCGCGATCAAACGACCTGCTACGTCGACGGTTGAGGACCTGCTCTAAGAAATTGCGGAGATGTGTGAAGTGTGATGTGGACGTCACCAACGGTAGCACACCAGCGATCCAACGTGCACAAAGCTAATGCTAGCCGTGTCCTGGATGGGGTGTAGAAGTAGTAGCGACCGCATTCAAAGTCGAATTGCAACTTTCCGAATCAATAATATCGACTCTACAAGTATGTATTTTTATAAGTATTTTGTGTTTGCTTAGTTTGTATTTTAGGTATCCTAGACTTCCTCCGCAACCAGAGGAGAGGTTCATCGCCTTAGCCGGGGAACAGCTACGGATTCACACAGCCCTTAAGGTTAATTGCGAGTTGTTTGGTGGTTACACCAAGATGGTTGCGGCAGAGGGTGTTGAAGATGTTAAATCTTTAACACTCGAAATGTTGTGGTCACCTCCTCCAGTGACCTGGGGAGATCTACAATTCCTTTGTGGAGACGATGTCTGCAAAGTCTGATGAGTTCCAAGAACGTGATTCTGGTTAGTTTCTATAATTATTTATTTTTTCTAATTTTTTAAATTTTAGGATGGACTCTGAAACAGGCGTTGTACCTACAAGTAAATGTTAACAAGTACCAACCTTTGCGTGGGTCTTCGTACATAGAGCTCCCAAATGGATTCAGGACAAGCTTGCGGTGGTTAACATCCATAACCAGGATAACGCATGTTTTGCGTGGTGTGTTGTGGCTGCCCTGCACCACAGTGTTCACGACCCGCAAAGGGTCGGTAGCTACCCGCATTACAGCACGGTGCTCAACTTTGTCGACATTGAGTTCCCGATTAGAGTTAAGGACATTTCCAGGTTTGAGGATTTAAACGACATCAGCGTCAACGTGTTTGGGGTGGAAGCAAGTCCATCGTTGGACCGCTACATTTCACCGCTAATAAAAGGGATCGACATGTGAACCTACTGTACATTCAGAATGGGAGCAAGTCCCACTACTGCTGGATCAAGGATTTGGGGAAGCTAGTGCGTAAGCAGCTATCTCGTGAGCACACAAGCAAATGGCTTTGCGATGGGTGCCTGATATATTTCCGTTCGGAGGAGCAACTTGTTAAACACACCGAACAAGACTGCAACCATGTCGCTACCACCATGCCGAACCACTTCAACAACATCCTCGAGTTTAAAAACGTTCACAAGCAAATGCGGGTACCGTTCGTGATTTATGCAGACTTCGAAAGTGTGTTGAAGCCTATTAGTTCAGCAGTTCCGGATCCCACCTCTTCCTTCACCAACATTATAATTTGAATTAGGGCCGCTATACTTGCGGCCACGTCCCCAATGCTCCACCCGGAGGTACTACATTGGTTCCTTCACCAACAGCACACAACACCACGAACCCTTCAGTTTTGCATATTATGTTAAGTGTTGTTATGATGATAACTTAAACAAGTTTGAGCTGTACAGAGGTGTTGTTGCAGCCAAAGTTTTTATGGAAAAGATGAAAGAGGAAGCCCAACGATTGGGAAAAATTTTAAAAACAAACACCCCCATGCTTCCAATGGAACTCCTAGATGAGTTGTTGTTTCATATGGCTGTGGACTGTGGAATATGTAAGCAACCTTTGGGAAATGAGAGGGTAAGGGATCACTGCCACCTCAGGGAGATTTCGCTTTGCCGCACACTCCCAATGCAACATTAAATACACGGTTCCAAAGTTTATCCCTGTTATATTCCATAATTTAAGTGGGTACGATAGCCATTTTATAATTAAGGAATTGGGATACGACAAAGAAAGGGTTACTGTAATCCCGAATAACAAGGAGAGGTTCATATCGTTTACAAAAAACGTTAGATTGTCTAAGGAAAACGACGATGAAACTGATGAATCTTTTATTACACTGAGATTTGTAGACTCCTTACGCTTCATGGCATCTAGCTTAAATAAACTAGCCTCCAACTTGAATGCTGAACAGTTTGTGGAACTAAAGAGCTGTTTCCCCAATACCGAAGAGTTTGCTCTATTACATCGGAAGGGTGTGTTCCCGTACGACTACGTGAAAGATATTACCGTATTGGAAGAGAAGGCTCTACCACCACAAAATGCTTTCTACAACTGTCTAACCGCCACAGCGGTGTCGTATGCAGATTATGAACACGCACAGAATGTATGGAGAACATTTAAAATCCGAACGCTTGGGGAATACAGCGATCTTTATTTGAAAACAGACGTTTTGTTACTAGCAGACATTTTCGAGAACTTCAGAGACGTCTGCACAAAAACCTATGATCTAGACCCGGCCCAGTACGTGACAGCTCCTTCTCTCGCCTTTGATGCAATGCTGAAGCGCACTGGGGTAAAGCTCGAGTTGTTGACCGATGTCAGCATGCAACATTTATCAAGAAAGGGATACGTGGTGGGTTAACCCAGTGCAGCGGTCGGTATGCCAAAGCCAACAATAAGTATATGGAAGACTACAACCCTGACGAGCCATCCAAGTACATCGCGTATCTGGATGCAAACAATTTATACGAATGGGCGATGTCCCAACATTTACCCATTAGCGGCTTTAGATGGTTAAACACGGACCAGTTACATCGTATAAAACAAGAAACATTAAATATACCAAGCACGCACGAAAAAGGGTATATTTTGGAAGTTGATATACAGTATCCAGAGGAACTCAATGATCTGCATAATGATTTACCTTTCTGCCCTGAATCGATGGTACCTCCAACACCGTTTTCGAAGACGCCTAAGTTACTCGCCACCCTTCTGGACAAAACAAAATACATTGTTCACTACCGCAACTTGCAGCAGGCTTTGCGTAACGGTCTGCAATTAACTGTTGTGCATCGCGTGTTGGAGTTTGATCAGTCGACGTGGTTAAAACCCTACATTGATCTCAACACGAATCTCCGTACGTCTGCCGCTAACGCGTTTGATAAAGATTTTTTCAAACTTATGAACAATGCGGTTTTGGTAAAACAATGGAGAACGTGGACAAAGGGTCGATGTCAAAATAGTCACGCGATGGGAACACGACGGGAAAAAGTTGTGCGCGAGTGGACTAATAGCTAAACCTAACTTTAACAGTTGCTTAGTGTTGGGGGAAAATCTGGCGATTATACAGATGAATCGTGTAAAAGCGAAGTACGATAAACCAATCTATGCAGGATTGTCAATTTTAGATCTGTCCAAAACGCTAATGTACGACTTTCACTACAGTACCATGGTTCCTTTGTATGGTCCCAGATTGTCCCTGCTTTATACAGATACAGACTCTTTGGTTTATAGTGTTGAGACGCCAGACTTGTACAGTGACATTCGTAATCATGTACAACACTTTGATACTAGCGATTACTCTCCTACCAACAAATATAATATACCACTTATAAACAAAAAGGTGTTGGGTAAATTTAAAGAAGAGTTTTGTGGCGATTTGGTCTTGGAGTTCGTCGGCACCAGGGCCAAATCGTACTGCATAGTGAGTGAGAAAGACATTGTTAAAAAAATTAAGGGTGTTAGTCGTAGTGTGGTGGCGGGGATTAGTGTAGATAGTTTTAGGGGGGTGGTGGTTAACAATGATGATGCCCTCTTGCATACGATGGTATCAATCCGGAGTAAGAAACACCAACTTTATACACAGCTTATTAATAAAATCAGTTTATCGGGCGCAGATGACAAGCGTTACGTCATCCCCGGAAGCATATCAACCTACGCATGGGGGCATAAGGATATAAGATAGTTGTTTATATTTGTATATATTTTTATTGTGTATATATAGTATGTAAGTTAGTTATAAGACATACCTACCATCCCCATCCTTAAAATTTCCTTCGTTCCCGGCGATATGTGTTTACCTCCACGTGGTCTCGCCGGACGGCAAAACATATTGTTGGATTAACAACAATATGTCTTATTGACTGAAAACACGTTTCCTCTTTTTTACATTAATTTTTTTTTGTTACAGGTCTATTTTAAACAACATATTAATTTCTATTTTTTGTTACAGGTTAAACTGCTTGAATTCGGCTACACACAGGAAATAATGTTATACTTTGTAAAAATTGTATTCTATAAGCTTATTAAACTGTAAATTGGATAAAATAAATTATTAAAATTTTGTGTGCTTAATTTTTGTGTTACTACCTCTAACTGTTTGGTTAAAGCATATATCATAAATGAGCAAAAATTTTTAAAGAGGTTTGAGAGTTTTAAAGTATAACATTGCAGGGCGTGGTCCGATTTTAAATCTGTTTGCAGATTCGAATTCTGCGTAAAATTCTAAGCTAATTTAATGTATTGCATGACTAAAAAAATTTATAAGAACGCTCAAAAGTCGCTACAGGTAAGAAATCTTAAAATTGGGGTAGCTCCCTGGGGGATGATGCTATCTAAAAAATTCCTAGAGACTTGAGTGGCTGAGAAAATTCTAATGTTAATTGATACCAAACAAGATAGGTTTATCTCGAAAGATGCATTGGTTAGACGAAGAAAACTATTTGTTCCAGAATGTTAGCGGTAAAAAATCTTAAAAATAGGTTTATCTCGTGTGTGGAAATGTGGATGCTCATTTATCTCAAAAGATGAAAAATTTAGATATATTTATCTCGAAAGATGAAAAATGGTTAATCGAAGAAAACTTTTTGGTCCAGATGAGGGAGCAAATGAGGGATTCTGGAGCAAATGAGGCGGTGGATAGCCTGTATTCCTACTACTAACACTATCTTCTCACTGTGTTACCTAAGTCTAATTTAATACAATAGTCATAACATTATCCATGTGAACAGGTACGAACGAATTTTGCATTTTATAAATTTACACAGTTGCTTCCTAAAATGAACTCATTTTTAATCAATCATTTTGTTTTATCGATTAAAATACGGGGAGTATAAAACAGGTAGTAGAGCTGATTATGTTTTAAACTTAGCAACCTTGGTTGGATAATTGGCTAAGCATATCAGTGCAGAAGTGCAAAGAGGTATTTTGTTACACGGTATTGAAGATATTGATTTTAGAGTCTTTTGTTAGAAAATTTGACCTAACCTTGATAAAAGTTTCAATTCATATTGCGAAAAAGAGTATAAATATGGTTAAGTAGATAAAGACAATTGCATTAGGCCATCACAAAATTATCGAAATAATAATGTTTACAGAAAGAGTAGAAGGAGGCTCAGCATGCTAATACAAGTGAACATTGGCTTGGCACCAGTAGAAATGAAAGTTGGTGACGTATTTTACGAGCTAGTGAACTGTTTCGACGACGTTAGTCGTTAGTCACGATAAAAAATGATGTTCTTTTGGAAAGTATACTCTTCTGCCACTCTTTGTAATTGTCGTTGGAGGGGTACAAGCTTGTTCTTCTGCACTCATGTTGATTGTTTCTGATATTCATCATCGATATGTTCTGATCTGGTCCTGTCGATTGAAATAGTTGTTTTCTTGCTCTGTTTGTCGATGGTGACCGTTATTTCGTTCATGTGGATTATTTTGCATGTTCCATCGTATGTAGTTTGTAAAGCATTTTTGTTGCCTCCGCAGTGTAGAAAAATGTAGCTTGAGTTTTACAGTCCATTGAATATAAATATTTGTCTGTCGCTATACTTGGTGCCTTGCACGGGTTATAGTCGTTGGATGCGTTAACGTAGCTGGTTTGAAAGTACTTCAGGGTGTGTTTGTTTCGTTGGCTTGATCGAATTTGTAGCTAGTTTTCATGGTGGGTGAAGCTTTTAGTCAAATATAAGCACTGCGGATGTGAAGGTTAGCTCCTCCTTCCAAGCATTTCTCATTCAGAGTAGGACTAAAGGTATGCTTCTGTCCATTTCTCTGTCTAGTGACAGATCATTTCAGTTTTCAGCTGTCGGCGGAATGGTTCCACCATGCCATTGGGCTGCGGATGACATGTTGTTGTGCGGATTCTTGTAAATCCGATCAATTGTTTGAATAATTGTGATTCAAACTGACACCTTTGATCTGTTGTGACTCTGAGTGGTATGCCAAAGCGTGAGATCTTTTGTTCTATGAGTGGTCTGGTTACCGCTTCAGCTTCAATGTTTTGCAGAGATATTACCTCTGGTTATCTTGTAACCTGGTCGATGCATGTAAGTACGTATCGATGTTCCTCTGACACAGGTAATAGTCCGACAATGTCTATGCGAATTCTTGAATCTCGAAGATAATGGATTGAAATATTGCGTTTATGAAATCACGTGTTTTGTGACTTTAGCTCTTTAACACTAGATACAACTTCGTGTCCAGATGTGGTAGTTTGATCTGATGCCAGGCCAAACAAAGTATTGGGTTACCAGATTTGTGGTTGCTTTTATTCCTGGGTGTGCTAAGTTGTTAATGCTTGCGAATGCTTCTTTTTATAATTCTTTTGTTACGAATTTGTGATATATCTTTGTAGAAATGTCACAGAAAATTATTTGGTTTGAATACGAAGTTTGTATCAGTCCGTAGGCTAAACTTGAGTTGCGTTTTCTCGGAGAATTTTGAATTCTTCATTGTTTTGATGCGAATTGAATAGCTGCTTGAAGTCAATGCTATACATTCTCTGTCTGCGACAATAATTTCTTTCCTCGAATTGTGTTTGATATGTGTTGAATATTGACTTATGCAATCGAGATTTCTAAATTACTTGGGAGTACATTTCTCCCATTTCTGTTGGAAAGCAAAAGTTAGAGGTTTCTGGTGTAGGTAGATCATTTTGGATTAAATAACGTATATTAAGTGGTATTTTTAAAGAGGATGAATCTTTATATGTTATTGAATTAGCATCTACATTTTAGAATTGGTTTTACTGGTTCCTTTTAACATGCATTAGAAACTTGATTTAAATGATAAACTTATCTTACTAGAAGTATTATACAAGGTAGAAATTATATATCTGAAAATTTAATCTTTTCAGCATTTGAGTCGGTCTTTCTTACAGAATGTGGTGCTCAATGACCTCTTATGTATCCTTATCACTATATATATATATATATATATATATATATATATATGTATATAAATAATTATATATACATTTCTGTGATATTTGGGGTTTAAAACAGCATTTGTATTCAATTTGGTAATTATTTCAGGATTCTGTATATAAAATACAAATAACAATGTGAAATGCTTTTCTGTAGAGTAAAAATCAATAATTGTAGTAAATAATTTCAGTAAGCTAGAAGTTAAATAACATCGTCCTTTAATTATGAATATTAATAAAGAATAACGTGTGTTATATCATAAACATATTTTTACTGTTGTATTTAAGAAGTATAAACCATTGTAAATTTTATATTATAAACCAAGGTAACCTTCAGAGTTAAATTATAGAAAAACTTTAGCATGTGAAACTGTTTAGTTTGAAGCTATTTGTCAAAGTTTTCCTAGTATAGTTAAGGAGCGTTAAAAGATAAAACGACACAAATAAGAATCAAATTCTTAATAAGGTGGTAAGGCGGCTGTCAATTAAAAATGAATTATAGTTTTGGGTGATCTAGACAGTTACAAATACTGTTTGTCAATAGAAAAACAAAGAGGAGTTAGTTGTTTGAATGCGTAGCAGTAAGACAGAAATATCACGTGTTAAGATAGACATAGTTTAAACTTAGGACGAGAGGGTGATTTTGTCCGTTACAATAGAACTTGCAAACCAGTAAATAAAGAGCGATTGTGTTATAAAATGGGTATGACCAAAATAAGCAGAGAGGGAACTTCAACGGTCAGGAACAACGGGGATAACAGGTAAACAGGTGATTTAGCGCGCATGTATTGAAGCGAGATAGAGATAACGAGTATTATTAGAGGGTTGCTTCAAACGTTAACTTTTGCCAGTAACGTTGAAATTCGCGAAGAAATGTTTATAGTACGTGCGTTGTTGAGAGTGTGAACTTAAGTTTTCGGAGAAAATTGGTGTCGTGTGGGAGTGAAATTCATAAAAATGTATACTTTAGCTTGTGGTGTGAGGAAAAATTTCTAAGATTTCGTTGGCCGTTGGAGTTGTTGTTGTTAGAATTTGGAGAAATATCTAACCGTTGAGAGTTTCAAGAATTGAATGTTTGTATTGACGGTGTTAACAAGCTTTAGAGGGGCAAACGAAGGATATATAAACCCTAACAAATGGTGGTGAAGCTCTCTCGCTCTCTCGAAGTTTTCAGTGTACGTCTTTTGAGACTTACACTGGTAGTTACAACCAGATAACGGCGCCAAGTATAAAAGTTCTGTAAGTAAAATTGCTACATTTTCATTTTGTACGAAGTTAGCTTTGTATACAATTGCAAATGGAGTAAGAGATAATGTTTGGTCGAACTGGTTGATTACCTACACATTATAGAAGAGATTTGGGAGTTAGAATGCAGTATGAAGGTAGAAAATGAAATAACGCTTTGCTGATATGGTTGCAGTTAGCTGTCGGTGTGATTGCAATCCAGATTGGATATTGCTGTAGGCGGCCGTCGTTAGTTGTATGATGTCAGTCGAATGGGCAGCAATAGAATCCAGGTAACTGTTGTTTTGTTTGCATATGTGTATAAACAGGTGTTTTGTGCTTTGTGGGTATACTGTTATGAACTAAAAAATGACTTTGGAAAATGTTATGAATTGTACATTATTGCACTTTATTTGTTGTGGAAATTTAGGTTTAAGAAATAATTGATGATATTAATAATTTTGATATGTGCAAGGTAAAAGGGTATTTTTGGGAGATTAACATGCTATATTTGCACAAAGGTTTAAGGATTATTATGAGCTCGTACTAAACCGAAAATAAAGTAAAGACTGTGGAAAAGACTTGTTACTTTCTTTTGTAGACAATAAAATTGCAAATATTTATTTGTGTAATTATGGATTTCAAAATGTAATGTGAAATGTGTTCTTTTAACAAAGAGGATGTACATGATGTATAATTAATGAGTGAACGAAAAGTTTTATGTTGATCTGGGAGTGTCTTTGTCTATGAATATGTTAATAAACTTAGGCGTTTTTACCGTAGCAAATTTTTTTTAGTTAGTTTGGTTTTTCAGAAAAGTAACTGAGCAGTCGTGGCATACTTCGTTGCGAAGCAGAGTTATTGTAAGTTTTTGTATGTATATAAGCAGCATCGAAGGTTTGCAAGATATTTGTATTTATAAGAGGCTGGAACCTTCGCAGCAAAATGGCGCCCAAATTGTGGGACTGGGGATTACGCGGCAAAATGACAGCCGAAGGTGGGGCTTTATGTATAGGTAGTTTTCGCAGCATAATTTCGGAGCATAATTTTAGTTGCTCCACGAAATAGTTTTAAATTTTGACACTTATGATTCGCAGATGTGGTTTCAGTAAAATTTAGCACTAGACAAGTGAAATCACAAGATTAGGTATAGTACTTCAGGTGATAGAAACGAGATTGTTTCCATTTATAAAATATTACATGACCTGATGCTGGACAGTTAAAACCGCCGTATGGTAAAAAGAATTGTGACGTATGTTACGTTCAATTACACCCTGCATAATGGTTTTGTTTATTTTAAGGTTCGTTATAAATACTCCCGCGTTTTGGTTTCAATATTCCGTAACTACCTGACATAAAAAACGCCCCTGACTGTACCTGCTAATTAAACTTATCAATCTATTCCTTTAAAGCGCATTCTAAAACGCTGCAAATAAAAGCTTACTCAACATCCTGTATGTTTTAATTTCTACAACTATTATCTTGTGAATATAAACATTGCTCTTGTAATAGGACAACAGTTTATTTATCAAAGACGTGGTTCTCAGAAATATTATTCTAGCAAATATGGATTATCTATAATTGGTGATTTCTAAAGAATGTATTCGTTCTATTTTTAAACAGGAATAGGAGTTTGAAAACATAAGATTGCTTCAAGAGTACTTAATAATGCAATTGTAGTCCAATTTTCCTGTTTGGTTATCTAACAACGACATTTGAAAGTGTTTTGGTAACACATGTTAATAAAATATGGGTATTGCGTCTCTTTTCGTGGTCCGGAATTTTATTCAATACTCAATCTTGCTCTCGGCGGTGAAGTTCACACCCTCTACAGGGTTAACACCGTTCTCGTTTTCACAAACAAGAAGATCTTGCTGGATGCATTGCTCCTTAGTATAGTGTTATCTGTCCTTAATTACAAACCCCTTTGGATCTTCGCCGTAACCACTAAAAATCTTGCTACTTCCGCCCGAAATGATTCTGCCAAAGAAATTTTCGTCGTATCTGACACGATAGATGTAGTTAAAATGATGTCAATATGTAATGCTGAAAGAAAAGTTGTAGTTTGCTGTTAGTGTACCCGGATCGATGGTGCTGCTTGCAGTTGCTGTGTAGATTTTGTCTGCTCCTGTGTATCTGCTGTTAGCAAGGAAGCAAATCTCATTACAGCTGATGTTCTACACGTTTCTATGCCTTAGTCTACTGCAGTCAGAAAAGAAGCAAGTCCTAACGCAGCTGAAAGCCTCCTTTAAGTTTTTTTATTGTTGATTGTAGCAATTAAGTTTAACCGCTACCGCTTATGAGTATTTTTCCTTTTCTTATGTGACCTGTTGCAGACACACTACTACCACGCATGTGGGCGGCCGAAGTGCATTCCAACAGTCATCTGCTGGTGATAATGAAAATCACGTAGGTAATTTATTTTCAATTTTCTCATAAACGGATGCATGGCTATGAGATCCAAGACTTATCTTTGTAATTTCGATTGTATTATGTTTTTTATTGTGTGTAATACTGAAAAAAAAATCTTTCAGGATAATTTGTCCAACATGAATTAATATTTCCGTCGAGGGCTAATTTTGATTTTCGTAATTTTATTTGCTTATATCACATGTTTCTTTTGTGCAAAATATAGCTTGTAAATAAAATCTATACTTGGATGCCGCTTGCTTTTTCTTAAATAAGAAAATTTGGCACTCTCTGACTCACCCCACTCTCCGCTTTTGTAGGTAGCCCGGTTTATCTAGATTCCATTTACTGTTTTTTTATATACGTTTCCCCGTTTTTCACTGTAACACGTAATACAATTATACAAATTTTGTCACAAGTAATTTTTACATTTTTATTCAAATAAAAACCCTACCTAACCATTGCAGTACACACTTGTAAATTGAAAGGCATTAATGTGTACATCTTTTGTCGTTGTTGTTGAGAAATTTCAGTTCACCACAGCTTTGCAGGCAAACAAAGTTGTATTCTTTGAACAAAATTGTAGTTTACTAGGATACAAATTCTTTCCAAAGCCACTAAATTATTGCACCCACCCAGACTTTTGAATATTACATCGTATTTTTCGTGCTTTAGCCTCCGCATATTCATCAGTTACTTTAATACAAAAATAATATTCAGCAAAGTCACACATTCGTTTGTATTTATTGAATGTCGTGTGTGCTGGACATATCTAGTGGGGCGGCTCTGTGGCGTAGTGGTATGTGTGTGACTACTACGCCCAAGGTCCTGCGTTCGAATCCCGACACGGTCCGCTTGAAAAATGTTAGACGAGCATTTTTCACAAAAATACACCCTCGTTCGGATGAGAGGTAAAATGAAGGTCCCGTGTGTGTGTTGTCACGCACGTTAAAGATCCCTACCTTGCTTAGAACAGCAAGGGTTCGGCAAAATTCCAAATTTTCCAGGTAAAAAAAACTCGCTTCCTGGCCAATGTAGTACCTTGGGGTAGAGCATTGGAAAATCACATGTAAGAACATATCTAGTAATTTGGGTTGTCAATGTATTACTGATATAATAACACAAGCAATCGTTCAGGTTATGCAAACGTATAGCAATCATACATGACCTTCGGTAAAATGCATTGCGATTAGGATATGTGGATGTCGTTTCCTGTGGTTAGACCTAATAATCCTAGTACCGCTCCTTCCATACCCTCGCCTACCTTGCATTAAAATCACCTGTAACTATTTCATGTCCTTTTACAAATCTTAGTATATCTTCCATATGTTTGTAAATCGCTTCATTTCTCTGCTCCTGTATGAATTACCCTAAAGTTTCCACTTTAAAAATCCCCCGCCTCTTGGCCGCCACTAAAAAAGTGATGTGACAACGTCTGTGCGTAGAAACGCCGCTAAAAGAATGACATGACAACAGGTATAAAAATGGAAATTTTGAAATTACTGACATACCTTTCTTTCTAACTTTTCTTTGCCTGGCTAGCCCAACGAAAATTATAGAATTTACAAAATAAAATCAAACAGCAATATCATGAAGCATCTATACATTCAAAAATATTTTTCTTTCATGCAAAACACAAACTTTCTGGTAAATATTCTTACAAAAAAATTATTATATAATTATGACTTATTCTACCTTAAATTCAAATGACGAATATTCCAATATCAGTTACAGACAAAGAATCTAAAATTAATACTTGCAAAATCTAAAAAGCGCTTATCCCATTCGTAATTAACAGTAGCAAATATTTTCTGCTTCTATTGATGTTAAAAGCTTAGCTACTAGATCGGCCATATTATTTAAAATCTCCATTTAAAACATTACTTACCAAAGTGCATCTTCCTTTAAATTAATTAATTTAAAGTAGCTTTTATATCAGGACCATCTATGTCAAAGATTATTCAATTCTGTGAAATGATCAAGTTATTGTTTTGGCTATACAACTATTAGCTCGATTTGTATATGTGAATAAGCTCTTATTATTTTCATGAGAGTCTATTTACAGATACATCTTATTTTTATTTTGTTCTACACAAATTCCTTATTGCAGACTGCAAATAACTTGTCATTTTATTATTATGAATTACCTCTGGGACAAGAAACGAGTGGCGTCACGAGAAGGTTTGTTAATTGTGCATATATATTTGTTATAACATTTCACAAATCTCAAAGGCCAAACATACTAGTATAACCATCTATAGAACTGTGATGTAGTTTCGGATCAATTTTTGTACTTCCATGCCTAGTAGTGTTGGTGTTTTACCACCTGATGGTGATATTATTACGTTTGCCATAGTACAAAGATTCCTTCAAAATTATATCAGTATAATAGCTTCGATTACTTCACTTGGTTGTTGGAAACTTATTGACTCTGACGAAGCTTAAGGAAGCTAAAACCGGTCAGTGGATGTTTCATCCCCTTGTGAAATAATAAAGCTATCGTTTTGGCTATTCAAGTGTTAGCTTCATTTGTATATGTGAATAAGCTCTTATTATTTTATATATATATATATATATATATATATATATATATATATAGCCATACGATGAAATGGAACTGAACCATAGGGAGGAAAATCGAGCAAATACTCAACCAGTAAAACTAGTAAAAATTCCGAGAAGAATGCCAATTAACCGAGTGAACTATGTAAGAACCAATTATAACTCTAGGAAAAATTTTGGGAACAATTACAACAGCAATTCTAGACGTAATTGGAATGTGAGAAACCGACCATGGCAAGAGACGAACAGAACAGACCGAAAGAGGAATAGTAACCGAAAAAAAATTAACCAAGGGCACGAGGAAGGAACAACGGAACGAGGAAGGGTTAGTCGCACTTACGCAGAGGTTACGAATCAGTCAGGCCAATCTACAACGAGTACAAATTTTTAAAACGGGACAAACCAAATAAGTCCTTAGAAATAAATCAATACGAACATCAGCGGGAATTCATAAGCTTGAAGTGGACAATGATATTAGTAAAATTGATTGCATATAATTAATTTAAATGTAGAGAACAACGTAATTGATACCGGAGCCGAAGCGTCGCTCGTTTCAGAAGATTTTATTAAACTACCAGTATGCCTCAATTTTTAATCCACTTTTTGATATATTCATATAGCTTTACAACAACTTTGACGACGTGACTTTCACTAGTAGTTCCGGGCTCTATTCATATTTTTAATATTATAGAAACCTGACTTTATCACCGCACTACAAGAAAAACGTACCAGTATGCGGCATTTTTCAACCCTATTGCTTTACATTAGTTCTGACGACTCAGGAGGGTATGATTAATTCAGACCTGTTTTCATGATTTAATCATTTTCAAAATCAGCGTTGCACTACGAGAATAGAGTACCAGTATTCCACATTTTTATCCACTATTCCTATAGTTTTAGATTAGTTCAGGCGACATAAGTGAGTTACACGTACAGTCCCGGCCTTTTTCCTGTTTTTGACATTTTCGAATCTTATCTTCGGCACAGCACCACGAAAGTAAAGTACCCGTATGTCGCATTTTCCGAACTAAATATTGGAGAATTCCTAGAGTTTTACAATACTTCTGACGACTTAGGTGGGTTTCATTAGCAGTTCCCGTTCTTTTCACATTTTTAACATTTTCGAAACATAACTTGAGTATCGCACCACAACAGTAAAGTACCAGTATGCCGAATTTTTCAACCTACATTTTGGTACATTTCCATAGCTATACATTAGTTCTGACGACTTAGGAGAGTTTGTTTGATAGTTCCGATCTGTTTTTATATTTTTATCATTTTCAAAACTTAACATCAGCACTGCACCGCAAGAGTAAAGTACCAGTGTTTAAAATTTTTTAACCTACTATTCCTATAGTTTTACAATAGTTCAGACAACATATATGTGTTACATGCAGAGTCCAGGCCTTTTCCTATTTTTAACATTTTCGAATCTTAACTTCACCGCAAGAGTAAAGTACCATATGCCGCATTTTTCAAACCACATATTGGAATACTCCTATAGTTCACTAATTGGTTAGGCCACATTTGAAAGTTATACGTATAGTTTCTATAGTCCTATTTTTTAACATTTTGGAATCTCAAATTCAGCACCGCACCATGAGAGTAAAGTAACAGTATCATATTTCTCAACCAACTTTTTGGTATATTCCTATAGCTCTACAATAGTTTTGACGACTTAGAAAGGTTTGTCTGATAGTTTCGACCTTCTTTCGTATACTTATCATTTTCAAAACTTTGCTTCGACACCATACCACAAGGATAAAGTTCCAGTATTCTCCATTATTTAACCTATTTTCCTGTATATTTCAATAGTACTACAATACCCAGATAGCAAGCACTCGTCATAATGACGTTATTTTCTGGTCAGCGGTTACGTCTGTATTACCAGAAATACGACGTCCTTTTGACGTGAAAAATGACGGTTAAATGTCACAGCCCAGAGACGTCATTTTGGGACGTCATTATTACATATCAATATGACGTCAATCTTACGTCACATTTTAACGTCAATCTCATGTCACATAATAACGACGATATTACGTCGAATTATAACGTCAATCTTACGTTGCATTATAACGTCAATCTTACGTCGCATTATAATGTCAATCTTACATCGCATTATAACGTCAATTTTACGTCGCATTATAACGTTAATATTACGTCACATTATATCGTGATTATCATATTGTCTTATAATGTCAATGTTATGTTCATTATAATGTTAATATGTTATGATGTAATAATGAATCCAACATTTATTCGTGTCCAAAAGGGATGGAATTCAACATAGCTGATTTTAAATTCCTCCTCGACAACATGAAATATAAAAAAAATCAGTTACAGTAATATATACAAAAATTTTAAATAAATAATATATGTAAACTCAATGTTACTATGCATTATAAACATGCATTATATAACAATTTTCACTAAAGATATAACAACCTACAATAATACGCTATCAACAGAATTCTGCCAGATCGACAATATGCATTTTATAGAAAATGTTCAAACAGGAAATCAGGCAGGCTTTGAAAAAAATAACTATTACATGTAAAGTGTCATTTAGGTTTATTAATTGTAGTGTGTTGTCATTTAATACATTATCAGTTCTGTTTTAAATGTAATCTTTGAAAGAGTTTTCAAAATGAATTTTACAGTGGAAGAACAAATAAATATGATTTGGGTATTGAGAGCAAGTTTAAAAAACTTCCTACTTGCATCAAGAATATATCAAGAGAGATATCCTGTTAAATGACAACACACTACAATTAATAAACCTAAATGACACTTTACATGTAATAGTTATTTTTTTCAAAGCCTGCCTGATTTCCTGTTTGAACATTTTCTATAAAATGCATATTGTTGATCTGGCAGAATTCTGTTGATAGCGTATTATTGTAGGTTGTTATATCTTTAGTGAAAATTGTTATTGGATAACTGTAGTTGATTGTTAATCAAAATGTATTAATTGTTTTATAATATTCTCCAATAGTAAGTTATTTTTAGTTACGTAAATTAAAAACATTCATAAAATTTGAAGAAAATCAAAAATATCTCAGAAAGTAATGGATTTAGGTATAGGGAATGCTTAATAAAAATAAAAGGACATTTAATGAACTATCCATTGTAGCAATAAAATTGGTAGGGTGCCATTTAAAAAAATTTTTAAAAATTGCATTTTGCGAAACCTGACACACCCTGTATACTGGGAAGAAATTTCAAAAAAGTGATATTTACAAATATACTATGGTATATGGTAAAATTTTCTGCATCTTGAAAATTAACATAAGTTGTGTATTAGTGCAGTGGCAATGTATCCAATTGGGGTCATTTTTTCTAAAAACAGTTGAATATCTCAAAAACTAAAAGGAATAGATAGATACAATTTCATATCAAATTAAAGCTCGTTTTATGGGCTTTTCAAAAATATAATAATATATAAGGTGTTCCATTTAAAAAAATATAAGTTTAATATGCCCTGGAATTATGAAACACCCTGTATGCTTCCAAATATTTTTAAAATGTGCACTTTAGGCATGCCTAATATGCCTCCAAATTTGGTTTATGTAGCTTTTATAATAACGGAGTTATCGACCGTTGCCACACTAAAAACTCACCCCGTATATATAAATATTATATTAATACTTTAATTATTTGTGTTAGAAAGTGATTTCATCTTTCTACGAATTCGCTGAGGTGCATGCTTGAGTCACACCTTAATCACGTCTTCAACTTCGTGTGGTTGCAGATGAAGATGAGGAGTTTACAGCATCTGTTAAAAGAATTTGCATTGAAAATTTGTGAAATTACTATTGATGTTGTATTTTTAGCATGGCAAACTTTCAAATGTAATATAATTAGGATTTAAATTAAAAATTTAAAAAACGTGTATGGTTTTCAAAGTATATCATGTTTTAGATACTTTTACATAAATTGATTAAAAGCTCAATATTGACACACTTTTACAACAATACACATGAGAAAGATTTGTGATAATTTTTGGCACATGTGTTTTATATATATATACATAATTCTTTTGCTTTTGTCGATCGAGGATACAAAACCATATCCGAAATGTTGAGATCAATAAAAGGATTATTAATTTTTAACCTCTTTCGAACAAAATTATTCTAGATATTAATATCAAGTCCTTTATACACATATAGGTTTATTTATTGTTTACTTATAATAATGTAACACCACTCACCTACAATTACAGACTTCAAAAGCAGTTGATTGGACGGTTTCTTGCTTCTCTGTCCAAGAAAATTAAACTTGGATGCTAAATCGTCTGATATAAGGCTTATAAGTGTTTTATTTACTTTAGCGAGAACATCTTTTCCACCCAATCGTTCTAAAAATAGACAGTGTTATCTTCTCAACAAATTGAAAAATTTGTTCCTCACCAATAGTTTACAATGTTCCTTATCTTGAATCTGTTTTTCGAGAGCTTCCAAATCGTCTTTAGTTATTAATGGAAGTTGCAGAAATACGTTTTCTGGTAGTGCAATACCAACTTGTTGTCTAGAATTTTCAATATTTGAGTATTTTGTTCTTGTATGGTATACAACAACGAAAATAAAGTTTGATCTCGCTTGCTATTCTTTGTACTGCCAACAAGAAATGCTGACACTGGTGTTGCATCTATAAAAGAAACACCTATTGATGTAGATGGCGATTCAACATTTACAACGTCGTGAATAGGTTCTGAAACAATATAAATATGTAAGCTAAAAATTTAAAAATTTAGGCGGTAGCTGTAGATAATCAATTTTCAGTGAATGAGTATAATTATTGATAAGAGCTAATCAAGCATACCATAACTAAATCGAGGTGGTCTTTCAAACTGCTCCAAATTTGTGCTTATTACTTCTTCATTAGAGGATGACGACATTATTCTTTTCGGTGGTCGTCTTTTTCTGCCTTTAACTACTGTTTCATCACCAGCATCTGATTGTAAATCAGATGTATCCTCCGCTTGACGTAATTTTGCCGTTGCCTTTGCAAAATCATCTACACAATAATACCTTTAATTTCAATAAAAGCCCAATATAAATATAATTACCTGTTTCATAAAATGATCTTTTAGTTTTGAAACACTTACAACTATTATCGACTGCTTCGTCTAACTTTAAGGTCTTTTTATAAAGTTGTGTCTGCTTGTAAGGGGGCCAAAAAACCACCTTTTTCCTTGGAATTATCCATGAATCACGTACAATGGCAATGCCTCCACCTCCAGCCTCGTCAAACTCCACCACAACGAACAACTATAAAAATTTTTTAAGCCATTAATGTGCAGAAATATATGTGAGCAAAATATAATAGAAGCAAGGGAGCGATAGACTTCTCCATGTTAACAAAAATTTTATTTGCAAATTTATCAACGATTGAATTTAATGTTCAATAAACAAATTTACATATTACCACCGCACAATTTGTCTACACATAGTGGGCATCTAGTATAAGTAAAATAAAATTTACTTATATATAAAGTGCCTACAAAATTTAATATTTTGGTGGGAGTATATATTACTGCGTATGCCATCTGAATACATTCTAGGATTATTTAACACTTTTAAAAGAAATGACAATTTCTTACAATTTCTACACTCACAAATAAATTATGCAGTTAAAGGTCATTATCAATAAAATAGGACTGCAAAATTACGTGACAAACCTTATTAGCTGAATGGAAAATCTACAACCAGTGACGGTCCTAAACATGCAGCCGCCTGCGAGTTTATAAAAATTTGCCGCCCTAGTTAAGTAATTTTTTTTATGAAAGCGGAGAGAAAGGGCAAAGGGAATCGATTAGTGTGTAACGTCACTGCCAAAGTTTGTTTTTATTAATAATTTATTGTCATGAAAAACACATAAAAACAACAATTATGGGAAATGAGAATTTAGAAAATGAATCATAAAATAAATGTGTATATGTGACATAAAAATAGAACACAAAGCACCTACATAGTACCTAAAACACCTGTACTTAACAAAGCCACAAGTATTAAATAAACAAATACAAACTATTATCGTCCATGCAGTCGAAGTTCTGCATTTTACCTCTGCCAGTTTCAAGATAAGGAGATCCAACTCTAGAGATTCACTATTTCGTTTTCTATTGCTATTGTTGCAATACCGGACAACCTTTCTTGGTTCATCGTCGATCTCATATAGTTTTTTATTATTTTTAGTTTTGAAAAAGAGCGCTCTGCTGAAGCAACTGTCACTGGCATGGTTAAAATAATTCTTAAAACGATGGTGATGTTAAGATAAATAGAAGAGAGACCATTCTTATAAATATACTCAAAAAGTTCGAAAGATAAAACGTTCTTTTTATAAATAACTTTCAAGGAAATTAATTCCTCTCTAAGTTCTATGCCATCTATATCAGAAGAATTCTGAGCCTGATCTGTTAATTTCAAATATAAATCATCACAATGTTTTTTTATTGTTTCATCATCGAAATTAGTGAATTCATAAATCACTAAAAATATGTCTTTATAGTGATTTATTAATTCAAACCTTTCGTCTAAGGAAGCTATAGTTTGGTCTAAAAGAACGTAAAAGAAATTTGTTCTGAAATTTACGGTTGCATCAGTAATAGGCTCATCTGGTATTTCGTAATCAAATTGCCGTTTTATACGCCGAGTCCTCGCCTGAACGTTTGTGAATGTACATTCATCCGACCTTAAATCTACCTCGTTGGCGAGCTCGTTAGCTACTTCCATGTAATTGTAAAATGATTCCTCAGTTCTTTTAGATTTAATAAATGTTAAAAGTCTCTCTTATGAATTAGTACAAGTTTTTAAATTCATGTCTTTTAATTGTAACATCTTGCTTACCTTGTTAATTTCTATCAGAATGTCATACCATATTATGACCGAGGAAACAAATTTAAATGTTTCAATTTTTGTAGCCAAAGAGTTCGCTAAAGTTTTTGTATTTATATCATTTTCACTATCAATTATATATAAAAGACTATCATCAATTTTGCCTAATTGATATCTCAGCGGTCTCACTGCATTTACCCTACTTTCCCATCTGGTCGTACTAACAGATTTTAAAGTTAAATTGGAGATATGATCCTTTAGAATTGTCCAACGGTACGTGGAAGCTAGTCGTTGCCGTGGATCAATGTAGTAAACGTAAGACTACGGATCCCAAGGTCCTGGGTTCAAATCCCGACACGGCCGACTGCTTGAATAATGGCAGGTGAGCATTTTCACAAAAATTACGCCCTCGTTCGGATGAGAGGTTAAATGGAGGTCCCGTGTGTGAGTGTTGTCACGCACGTTAAAGATCCCTACCTTGCCTGTAACGGCAAGGGTTCGGCAAAATTCTAAAATTTACAGGCAACAAAAAACTCGCCTCCTGGCCAATGTAGTACCTTCGGGTGGAGCATTGGAAATGTAAATGAACGGTACGTGGAAGCTGAAAAGAAAACATATAATTCTTGCACTAAATTGAAAAACTCTGCCACTTCTAGAGTCACCTTTGCAGCGTCATCAACAACAAGATTTAACGTATGCGCTGCACATGGTACAAAAAATGCCCTAGGGTTTATTTGCAAAATTCTACGTTGTAACCCAATGTGTTTTCTACGCATGCTAGATCCGTTGTCGTACCCCTGTCCTGTCATGTTCAATATATCAACACCAACATCATGTAAAGTTTTTACAACAAAATCAAATAGCCTCTCTCCAGTAGCATCCACTATAGGATGAAATCCCAAAAAATGTTCTTTCATCCGCACCACATTCGATTATAGATACAAAACATATAATAACGGATATTTGTTCAACATGACTGCAGTCAACCGTACAATCTAAAATGATAGAAAAATACTTTGCCTGATTTAACATTTTGAGAATACGATTTTTTATTTCATCGGCCAACAACTGAATAACTTGATTCTGAAACTTATTCCCCCGATATTGGGACATTCTTTTATTGATAGTTTAAAAAATTTGTATTTTTTTAAATGTTCCGCTGTAGCTGGATTTGTTGTTGTCAACATTTCAACCCCCTTTAAAAAATTTCCGTTGTCGCGTTTATATAATTTGTGAGACTTACCTCTTAGTGCTAAACACTGTTGGACCAAGTATTGAATAAGATGTACAATTCGTTTGATCACGTTGAACCAATACATTTTGCGCATATTTAAAAGTCTCTGTTCATCCTTATCGATAGTTTTAAAAGCATTAAGTCTTTTTTCAAGATCAACCCACTTTCCCAAATTGTCTATATGTAAAATACTTGTTTCATGTTTTTTTAGATTCTGTGCTAAGTGATTCCAATCACAAAAACCTTCCTTGATAAGCTTGAAAGAAGCATCGAAAAATATTCTACAACAAAAACAATGCACAACATTTTTTGATTTTGAGTAAATAAGCCATTCAGGTTTAATAGATCCCCATTTGCTAGATTTCTAAAATAATAACTCTTGGAAAATCTACCATAGTCGTTTTCAGGAAAAGGCATATCTTCTATCTGATGTGGTCCATTTATTATCAATAATTCTATTATTTTATTCGATAAAAGCTCCGGCCAAAAACTTGCGTCACTAAAACTAATATCTTCAGTTTCCTTTTCTGTAATCACAACCGCTTAGTCTAATTCCTGTCCATTTTCTTCATCTGCCGTTTCAAGAAGGAGTACTCCTGTTTGCGCCTCTATTGCCAACTTTACTTGGGAAAATGAACTAGCTACAGTAGATGGTTTTGGGGGTTTCTGGGACCACATTTGCTCCCAAATCCCACATTTGCTCCCACATTTACATGTAAATTCCCAAAAGGAGCAAATGTGGAGATGA
Organism: Platerodrilus igneus; assembly: GCA_036346225.1. NCBI lineage: Eukaryota > Metazoa > Arthropoda > Insecta > Coleoptera > Lycidae > Platerodrilus > Platerodrilus igneus. The sequence continues at coordinate 84,543 of JARFIW010001537.1, forward strand.
ATCTCCTCCTGCTCTCTCCTTGCTCTACTCCATGCTCGGACACCCCCAACCATTCTGATTACGTCACACCCGCATTCCTTCCACCCGCGAGATAAATCTTTCTCCACATTTCCACCCACGAGATAAATCTATATTGTTTGGTATCAATTAATATTAGATTTTTCTCAGCCACCCGAATCTCTTTAAAATTTTTAAATTGCATCATCCCCCAGAGAGCTACCCTCATTTAAAGATTTTTTACCGGTAGCGATTTTATGGTCGTCCTTATAAATTTTTTACCCATGTGACAAATCAAACTAACTTAGAATTTTATGCAGAATCCGAATCTGCAAACAGATTTGCAATAGGATCACCCCTTACAAAGTTACACTTATCAAGTCCTAAACCTCTAAATTTTACGCTTTGCTCCCACATCTGTACCAAATAGTTTTCTTCGACTAGCCATCGCATCTTACGAGATCCCCTATCTTGTTTGGTATCAATTAATATTAGATTTTTCTCAGCTACCTGAATCTCTAGGAATTTCTTAGATTGCATCATCCCCCAGAGAGCTACCCCAATTTTTAGATTTTCTGCAGACAGCGATTACTAACTGTCCTTATAAGTTTTTTAGACATACGACACATCAAACTAACCTAGAATTTTATGCAGAATTTGAATCTGCAAACAGATTAAAAATCAATTTACCCCTTACCATTTTACACGTACCCTCTAAATTATAAATTTTTCCTGCAACTCATACCTAAAAGAAAATCTAAAAACCATTCTTAAAACTTTTTATTACAGACAATTTTTACTAATACAGTTTAAATCTTGTAAACCACATTTCTAAATACATATTCACAATTTTTGATTCTTAACCTATAACTCCTCAAATCGGTTTATACTTATTAATATTTATTTCTAAATAGAGCACCTTTTCCAGCCGGACCCACATGTTTCAAATTCCTCTGATTTTGTTCTCATGGTTTCGCTTAAGACCTCGTACATATTTTCCAGATTACTAGAAGACGTTATAACCATATGTTTTGTGTTAAAGGACTTCACATCGGTAGTCTCTTCCCCCATTTTGGTGTAAACGCCGTAAAGTTCGCAATAGACTTTTATTGCTATAGGTTGTATACTTTTTTCATTAATTAATCGAATAAATCGCTCTAATTGCTTCCAAAGAAACTCGGACACTCCATCGTCGACACTGGCGTTCTTTATGCGATAGCTAGCCATACGGTTGTTAAACGCTGTGCTAACCATTTCTACACTATCTTCGCCAGTAGCGGTTTTTCCAGGTATAGGAAGCACCGCAAGAGTTGCATTTAAAAACGTTTGCAGGTACCATTTTAGTACAAAGCAAAATCGGCACTATAGGACTTTGGTTAAACTTGTAAGCGAACTAACTTATAACTAAAAAGTTTACTCTTGCGTACCTGCTTTATGTACCCTATAGAATGCAAACCGAAAGTTTCCGAAGACGGCCGAATGAAGTTGAGGATTCAGCGGGAAACTAAATGACGTCATTTTTTGCCAGTCCTTGCTGCTTGTCCAGTACATTTAGCACCAATGCATGCGCCCGGTAAGTAGTCGATATCGTCCAAATAGAGAATTAGATGCTCGATGTCTGTCAACTTCCGATTCCCTCGTAAAAGGTAGAAAAACTCAGTCAATCATCCATAATACTTCGACTCGCCCCCGTTCTGATAATTTCCAAACATTTTTCAAACGACAATGGTCTAGGAATTTTTAAACCTCCGTGGATCTATAAGTCGGAATCAATTACTCGTTCGAGTTACCGGTAAACTAACATATTTTATAGTAACAGTGCGCTGTATAATACATGCATACCCCTTCTCTGCGCTACTGCTATTCTTGTAGTTGCTTGAAAAAGTCAGTCGCCCGTTTTACTGCTAGGGCCGCTGCAAAGCACCATTCTACACTTTTTTTAAAAGTATAGCACATCGCGCACTTTTTTGTCTGATAATTAAATTTTGCTAATGTAGGCTTTTACACTTTCGCATATTTAAACATCTAATACAATCGATTAACCACTTTCAATTATTCTAACGGGCGCCACCATACATTCCGCCGCACCGTTCTTTATGAATCCAACGATCCTATGGACTTCCACGCACTAACACCTAACGTACCTTTCTTACTATTTGTTAAACAAAAACTACCGGCATTGCCATGTCCGTATGCGGACGTAAGCTGTTTCACTACTAGCTGTTTGTGGATGTGTACGAGAATATGTAACCTTATACATTAATCAGTCTAAGCTATTTTATTTAGTCCACAAGAACTACTATTTTTCTAAACCACAATAACTAATCGCCTTTATATGTTTAACATTTCTACCATTTCTCAATGACTGGTGCTACGTACATGAAAACTTTAATTTTTATTGGAGAGAATCCTTATTCTCTAACGCACTGCTGCGTTATTTCATGCCCACCCCTTTTGAGGATATATGCTCGTTATAGGTTGTAGGACCCTCGGTTTTACTTAACTACACTTCGTGAGACCCCTCTAATCTTTTTAATCGTGTCTTTTTCGCTTACAATACAATTTAATTAAGGGCCACTATGCTTTCGGCCACATCCCCAATGCTCCACCCGGAGGTACTACATTGGGTTTCGCTTACAATACATTATAATTTGAATAACGGCCGCTATGCTTGCGGCCACGTCCCCAATGCTCCACCCGGAGGTACTACATTGGGTTTAAACGCGAAAAATAATCGTGCTTCTGATTAATTCTGACTTCATAATTAATCCACCCTAAATAAAATTCTAAATAATAACCTAACAAACCTAAAATCTAACAAACCTAACAAACTCTAACAATCTAACAAACCTAAAAATCTGACAAACTGAAACAAAAAAAAAATAAAACAAAAATCAAAAATAGGGCTTAAATAATGGTATTCCTAGCGCTGACTTTGGAGTGTACCCGATCAAGACACAAGCAAAAATGAGAGGGGGAGGAATCCGTAATACCGGATAGCAGACGCCGGCTCTGCTTACCAGTGCGACCTGAAGGGTCGTCTTAAAACTATCCAAATCTAGCTAACTAATTTAAATCCATCCCTAGCTTTCCGTATCATTGCCTAACTGATTTATATTATGATTACAATCTTCGCAATTCTACTCGTCTTTCCCAAATATATACTGCAACCAAAATGGCGACAGAACGTCAAACAAAACAAATAAGCCACATAATACTACAATACATGCTATATATAAATAAATATAAAGTGTAAATATAAAATATAAATAAATATAATTATATAAATATATAAATAAATGTTTAATAAGCGTTAAGCATATAGCAGTGCACAAAATAGCAAAAGCATCACCCTATTTATCAGGTGCACTCGCACAAGCATTATGTCGGCTAGCGCCTTTACACACCAAACGTGCTTCTTAAATTATTTCAAAAACTACTAATTAATGTAAATCAATGCTTGTGCGAGTACAGCCGCCACAATTTAAGTCTTAACTCGATAATAAAATTCTCCAGCATCCGAAGATCTGGTCGTCTGCCTACATCTAACTGTAACTTACTTCTAAAGGGGGGATGGGGTGCACTGTTAAAGTCCTGGTGGGTATGCACTAAATGTTCTAAGGGTGGGATCACAATCACTATCACTATCACTTCACTTTCAAGTCCTGGGGGAATGCGCAGTTTCACTCTGTTTTATTATCTTTCTTTATTTTATTGATTTAATTTAATGAGGGTTTCTGATTTATTTGTTATTGTTTATTTGGTATTATTTATTCCCGATTTTCCGCACATAGTTATGAAGATAGGCAGTGATTGTATTAATGGAGTGGGGGTTTCTCGTGCATATTGGACATTTGGGTATAATTATCTTTTTTTTTTTTAATATCAGGTTTTGGTTTTATCTATACTCGTATCCTTACTCACGCCAAGTCAATTTAAAATTTTTACAATCCTCCCACTAACCCCACCGAATTTTACACGCGGTTGTCATTGTCTAATCTCGCGACCCTTCCCGCGAATTCTTTTAAGGCAGTCCAGAACGCTTTCTGGTTAACCACTTCCCCGACTTCCTCTAGGCTCTTTGGCCATGCCGGACCTTCAGGGCGCCGTGCCCTGTTATCAACTGCACCATTTTGTGATCGAGCTTAACCTCGATCCTACCTCTAGCTTCTATGCTCGGTATGAATTTGTGGGTCAACCTGCCCGTGGCAGCGTTGTTCCACCTCTCTTCCCATTGGCGAATTGATTTTTCGCGCAGTTTTCTTTTAATTAAAGACCTCGGTATCGACGAATGTGATATCCGAAAGTCGCCCGTCGCGGCCTCTTTAGCTAATACGTCAGCCCTATCATTTCGTACGTTGCCATCGTGCGATCTAACCCAACAGAACTTTAAACGTCGAAACTCGAGCGCTGTATGCGCTATTTTCCAGACGTCCGTCTGGAGGTCTGTCGAGGTGTTCATGTTAGTTAATGCCGTCAGCGCTGATTTACTGTCGCTGATTATATAATAATCGTCTCTGCCCGTGTGATTTATTACGTAATCGATAGCCTCTCGTATGGCTACCAATTCGCACTGGAAGATAGTGCTCCAGTTCGCGAGTTTGGTTTGAAACCGGAACACCTCCCTTCCCTGTTTAAACACGACCAACGCCGCGCCTGCTTGTCCGTCATCCATACGTAAACCGTCCGTGTAAATTCTAATACCCGTTGCGTCCCGATCACCTTCGACAAACTCGATTCCTCTAATATCGGCCTGGTGCCCCAACTCTGATACCATGATCTTTCTTGCAACGTCCGTATTACCTAGATTAATATCTTCGATAATTTCGCGCCCTTTCCCTATATCTATAAGTCTCCTATCTGTAATCTCCCTAACGACATATTCGATAGGGAGAGTCCTACTGATCACCAGGACAGCCTCCGTGGAGGTGGTCCTGTATGCCCTCGCCGCCTTTACCGCGGTTATACGTTGCACGCTCGTTAATTGACGCATCTCCCGGACTTTACAACCTTCCGCCCATACGGATGCTGCGTACAGCATTGCCGGTTCAATTGCTCCGGCATAGACGGTCCTCCGCGATTCGCCTCGGAAACCCCAGTTTATTTTCGCCGCCGCCATCATTCTATTTGATATTTCGCTTCCTTTACTTTTGACGTACTGCACGTGAGCTTTCCAATTTAATTTATCGTCAATTTTTACCCCGAGGTATGTAATAGCTTCCTTGAACGGTATTTTCTCCCCTCCTAGCTCTAGCCTAGGAGGTCGCTGTCCCGGTTTTGTACCGAAATAAAGCGCTTCCGATTTCGACGTGTTAAATTTTAGTTTTAAGTTCTGTGACCATTCGTGTAATTTATTCAGAGCCTCGTTTGGTTTTGTACGCATATCCATTAATAATCGCGATCTGATAATTAAAAGCGTATCGTCCGCACACCCGACAATTGAACATCCTGTGGGTAATTTGACCCTAAAGATACTCTCGTATAACAATTTCCAAAATGTGGGACCAGAGCATGACCCCTGCGGGCATCCCCTTTCCACCTCGCGCGACAAAACTTCACCCGGTATTTCAACCTGTGCTAATCGTCCCGAGAAATAACTCTTGACTAAAGACATCAAGTTCCGCGAACAACCTCTACGATCTAACTCGCTGACGATTAATGGCCACCAGGCAGCATCGAATGTTCCTGAAATGTCCAAGGCAACAACAACACAGTGCTCTTTAGCGTCTCTCGCCTGCTTAATTTCCCCGACAACGAACTCTAATGCGTCGATAGTCGACTTTCCTTCCATAAAACCGAACTGTCGTTTATTAAAACCGCCGCTGTCTCTCACTAAGTGCTCAACTCGCGTAGTTATGACGCGATCTAAAGCTTTCCCAAGCACCGGTAGCAAGCTAATTGGACGATAGCTGCCCGGGTCTGACGCATCCGCCTTTTTGGGTTTCGGGATAAATTTTACGTTCTGGATTTTCCAGCAACGCGGAAATACGCCCCTCTCTAAACAAAAATTAAACAACCCGGCAAAGACACACGGGGCTAACAGGCACGCCTCCAGAGCTGCGTCTGAGGTGATTCCGTCATGCCCCGGCGCCTTCTTAGGGTTCATCCTCCTAAGAGCCCTGACAACCTCGTGAACTAGGATTGCCTTATCGGCACCTGTTCCTTGCGTCTCTGCAGCTTCAAGACAAACTAAATCGTGCGACCCTTCATCCTCCTCGGGATTATCCGATGGGAAGAATTTTTCCAATAAATATTCCGCCGTGGTTTTAAAACCGTCCGTGTATTCGCCATTTGTTTTCTTTATATTACCGAGCGCGATTTTTTGTTGTTTACCTCTAATTACGCGGTATGCGGTTCCCCATGGTTCTTTCTCTGAGTTTCGCGTACAAAATTCTTTACATTTATTCGTTCGCGTTTCTTCTATTAATATTTTATATTCGCGGTAACTTTGATTATATTCGAGTCGCCGTTGTTCTTTTATATCTCCCGAGGCGCGTTGATAGCGGCGCCTTAGGTTACGCGTTTCTGCCCGCTTAGTGGTTAGTTCTCGTGTCCACCAGGGTACGCTATCTTTTAATGCTTTCTTTGGCGGCATGGAGTACGACGACACGTCTACCACCGCGTTGTTTAATTTTACCGCGAGTGTTTCTATTTCGTATGCCTCTCGGCAGTTTAATAGCTCATTCTCGAGCGCTGGAATGCTTTTGACGAATTTTTGTTTAAACCGCTCCCAATTTGCTTTTCTATTGCAGAACCGCGGAAAGATAGTTAGTTGTTCGTTTTGGCTTTCTTCGGCATCAATATCCCACGTAATTAATTTGTGCTCAGAGAGCGTTACCTCGTCCGACCTAAGTTCCCAATTATGAATTTTCCCTAACATCTCGTGCGAGGCTGCAGTAATATCTATAAAGCTGCTGCCTCTATGCCCCTCAAACGTAGGTGAATCATTAGTGTTTATCACACTAAGATCCCATTCCGTCAACAGATCGGCAACCTGCGAGCCTCTATCGTCTTCGATAGGGCTACCCCATAGTGGCGACTTGGCATTAAAGTCTCCCCCGATTATTAGTTTTTTATTCCTTCCAGTTTTACGAAAAATGCCTTCGATTTGGTTTATTAAGTCCTCGGTTTGAGGATTTTCCCGTCGGGAATCGACCGGTGGAAAATACGCGCTAATCGCGTAAAACGTATTTAACCCCGTTTTTATTTCGGCCGTCGTAATAAAATCGTCTGATAAATTATTTAAAATTATTCCGGCGCACGTCCCGTTATTTATTATTATCCCGCTACGCGGTCGTTCGCTGTTTGCGTTTAAAACGGTAACCCCCTTCCCAAAACCTGTTATTTTGTGGCTATACAGGTGCGGTTCCTGTATAAGCCCGATGTCGATATTATTTTCGCTGAATAACTTTACGAAGTTATTTGTAGCCCCTTTTCCTTTCTCGAGATTTAATTGCGCGAATTTTATCTTCTTGCTTCTTTTGAATCTTTCTTTTTCTTCACGGTCCATAATCGATATTCCGTGTGATTGCGTTCTTCAATCTCAGCATCGTGGGGCATCTACTCGGCGCGGCGCGTATCGACCTTCGCGCCACCGCCAGTTCTGTCGTTTGCCATAGCGCAAACCACACAGCAGGGGACTGCCCTCCGGCAATTCTTGAACTCGTGTCCGACTCCGGCACAGTTACCGCACCACTGTACCTTCTCCCTGCACTCCATCGATATATGACCGTACTCGTAGCACCTGTAACACTGAGTCATCGAGAAGTGGTCCCGGGCCCAGACTCTTCGCTACCTAAGGTTTATAGCGTCAGCTAATATGCGTCTCCGAAGTGTGGGGGTCACTTCGAAGACTACGTTGACGAAGGGATCCCTAGGGTCCTTTCCGCCAAATCTAAATTTCTCCCTCAGGTGGTCTTCGATCTTCAAATCGCCGAAGCGGGGATTCTGGCTCGCGATCAACCGCACTAGTTCTTCTGCTTTCATCCCCGCTTTGACCTCCGGAAGAACGACCCGTGGGCGCTTCTTTTCGATGGTTTTCGCCACGAGCTCTTTGCAGTGACTGCCGACCTTCAACTGCAATTTCTTCGCATCTTCTCTTCCTGCACATTCAACTACTACACCGCCCCTGCGAGTCCTTTGAGCTCCGACCACGACAAACCCATCACGAGCGGGATCGACCTTCTTCTTGAGGGCCGACATGACGTCCTCTTTCTCCCCTGGCCTGGGGTCGACCCTAACTGCAAAGGTAGGCGTTGCACTTGCAGCAGCTGCAGCATACGACACCTTCCGCGGCATCGGCACCTCCTGGCCCCGGGAACACTGCTGCTCTGAAACAGAAGCAACCACCGCTGGATTTCCCCCGACAACACCAGCTCTCCCAGGACTATCTAGGCAAAAACGAAGCGCCCTAACCATACCTATAAGTTGGTTCGTAACGTCGCGGATATCATCCACGGCGTGCCGAACCATCTAGTGGCGGAGGTCGTCGGCACCTTCCCATAGACGGCAGCGTGCGCCTTCCTCACCCTGAACTTCAAGAGCTCCAGCTCATCGAGGTCGCTAGCATCAACGCTAACGTTGCTGCTAATCGACATCGTGCGCTGGGCTCTCGAAGTAGAAGGCAATTCTGGCGCCGCAACCACCACGGGTGGCCCCGACTCCCCCGACACGACCGCCGCAGACACAGGCTCCTTTACCTCCTCCTAAATCCCTAGCATAACGTCCTTTAGGACTACCTTCAGCTGTTTCCCCCCAACAGCGCCCTCGGCCTCCGACCTATCAGACTCCGACCGATCTCCCCTCTTCTTCCTGGGCAACGGCTCCTCGTCGCGGTGGACCACCATGCTGACAAAACTAACAACAAATGACGCCTAAAACGCAGCTCAAAGACGACTTGACCGTTACGACGCTAAAAGAACGACGCTGGAAGAGCGCAAAACGTTGGTCCAATAAAAATGTTTTGTTTAAAGGTGAACCGTAAGCAACCTTGTATTTATTTAAACTTCGAACCGCCCGATTAAATATTAAATTTTAACAAAAATACAACAAGCACTAAGCGTCAAAATAACAACTAGAACCAAATAAATTCCCTAACGCAATTCGATTCAAAATGTACCGCGAAAAACACTATTTATTTATTTTAAATTTTTTAAAACCACCAAATCAAATTTAAATAAACTAATTACTTCAAAATATCAAAATATCTAATTTATAAATAACAACACTTTATTTTTAAATGTGTAATTAACAAAATACGATCGAGCGCAATCGGAATGCGGTCACCGGAAATGACCTTTCACTTAATCACTTGGTAACTGTAACTGTTACACCGCTTAATTACACCAAAATCGATTTTAAAGGAACTTATAAGTACGCGTGTACTTAAATTACGGAAAATTTATATTAAAATTGTTTTAAAATTTACAGTTTTTGAGTTATTTATTTGATTTAAAAAAGCTTAGATTTTTGTTTTTTGGTTATTACTTGATTATACGCGCACTATAAAAAAAAATTCCTTTTTGGTTGTTTTATCCGGTTTTTTTACTCGATTTACGCGGTTTTTATTTTAAATTTATTATTAAAAATGCCTTTTTAAGTTATTTCGAAATTATTTTGAGTATTAGTTTAGTAGATTTTTGTTTTATTGACCCGAAATTTAGTTACTTTATTTTAAAACGCGGATTTGGTTTAAATTACGAGGAAAACGCGATTTATTTAGTATTTATTAAATTTAAATTCTGTTTTAAAATTTTTATTTTACTGCCCTGTATTTAAAATTTGATGCCACACAATTATAAAATTAAAACACAATAAAAACAAAGCTTCAAATAAAATAAATTAAAAATAAATAATAAAAACCCTAGATAAAAACTTACTTCTTAGTTGCTGAAGCGGAGCTCTGCTAAACACGTCCGCTCGCTTCAAGCGGTAACTAGAAAGTTCGCTTACAATACATTACATTTGATTTTCCAATGCTCCACCCGAAGGTACTACATTGGCCAGGAAGCGAGTTTTTTTTACCTGGAAAATTTGGAATTTTGCCGAACCCTTGTTGTTACAAGCAAGGTAGGGATTTTTAACGTGCGTAACAACACTCACACACGGGACCTCCATTTTACCTCTCATCCGAACGAGGGTGTATTTTTGTGAAAAATGCTCGCCTAACATTTTTCAAGCGGACCGTGTTGGGATTTGAACCCGGGACCTTGGGCGTAGTAGTCACACACATACCACTACGCCACGGAGCCGCCTTCGCTTACAATACAGCAGGACTTAGCCCTAATACCAACAAATTATAATAATAGATCCCCATTAAATTCGTCTTTAATTTTCCCTACAATTTTTTTTGTTGACAAGCGGTATACTGTATTTATTATCCGCGGGGTAGTCACTCTTTTAAGATAACTATATTTTGTTTGGTATCAACTAATACTAGATTTTTCTAAGGAGTCCAAACCTGTAAATAGATTTTAAATAGAACCGCCCCATACAAAGTTACGCCTTTTAAAGACCCAAATCTCTAATTTTTGCCTATCTTTATTTAACTTCATCTTTAGAACCTTTTTGCTACCCAAGAAATATGCTTTAACCAACCATTTCCCTAGAAATCTAAAACCGCTGTCCCGCGAACACCACGAGGAGGTAACACGTATACTCTGTCAGCCAGGATAGAAGCAGGAAGGAATTGGAAGGTGGGCAAAAAACTTAAAAATTATGGAATCTTAAAACTAATATACACAATAGATTTACAAAATCTATACAAATATAAACAACTATCTTATATTTTTATGCCCCTATGCGTAGATTGCTGTACTATTAGGAATGACGTTACGCTTGTCATCTTCGCTCGATAAACTAATTTTATTAATTATCTGCGTGAACAAATCGTGTTTTTTACTCCGGATACATACACCGGCAAGTACTCCACACCAAATAAAGAATTAGATGCTTGGTGACTGTTAACTTCTGCATCCCTCGTGTACGCCCAAACACATCCCAGCCCGTGTGCACCCCTGCCCATGCGCACCCCTGCGCGTGCGCACTGCCCATGCGCACCCCTCTCTGTGCGACTGCTATTTCGTGGTAACGTCACAGTCTTTTGTAAATAAAAAGCAATGTAATACTATTCTAAAATTTTTATTCTGTCATACATAACAAAAATTAAAAATATTTAATACTAAGCATGTAGTCATTTAAACTTAATTTTAATACAAAGTTATACACAGAAAACAGTCCTTTCTTAATGTTTGTTTAGAGTGGTTTTAATTTTATCTAATTTTATTCGCAGCTTAAAATTTAAATCGACACCGAAGTCCTCTATCTCCTTTTCTAGCCAATAGTTTGATACATAGACACCGTCTAGGTTTTCGAATTGTAAAATGTACCGAAGTTTACCTCTATATTTAAAGTCCTTGATTCCGCCGACAACCATACCTATTCCTTCGTGTAATTCTTGCAGCTTGTGACAATCTTTTAATCGCAGCTTTCCCACTATATCCTGCATACGTATCTTGTTAGCTTGATCGACTTCTTCTTGTCGGTATTGGAGAGAATTCTTATTCTCCCACGCACTGTTGCGTAGTTGAATGCCCACCACTTTTGGGGATATATGGTCGTTATAGGTTGTAGGGCCCCCGGTTTTAAATGATCCGAAAGGTTCTTTACTAGGCAAATATACAATGTTTAACGGAACCCCTTTGCGTGTCGTGTACGCCAAGGTTACGAAAGTCGCATTCCTTAGTTCGTTTTTGTTATCTGCCATTTTGATAAATACGTTTTTAGAATTACCTTTTAAAAAGTATACGGATTTAGTACCATCCTTTTCCGCAAGAACGCCTAGATAACTAAAAGAGTCTTTTTTACTAACCATAAATGCATACAGCTTGTAGAAACCAGATGTATTTAAGTCAGTCCATCGGCACATAAAATAATCTTTTATTTCTTCCTCATTTTCTATAATAAGATGTTCTTTGTCTAACACATCTTTGTTCGCGTATTGTCGCAGTGTTTTTCATGTAGTCCAACTTCCGCTTTTTGCACCCATTTCCTCTAATTCCAGTTGTCGTTTTCTTCTGGCGGCTCCGTGGCGTAGTGGTATGTGTGTGACTACTACACCCAAGGTCCCGGGTTCGAATCCCGACACGGTCCGCTTGAAATATGTTAGGCGAGCATTTTTCACAGAAATACACCCTCGTTCGAATGAGAGAAAAAATGGAGGTCCCGTGTGTGAGTGTTGTCACGCACGTTAAAGATCCCTACCTTGCTTGGAACAGCAAGGGTTCGGCAAAATTCCAAATTTTCCAGGTAAAAAAAAACTCGCTTCCTGGCCAATGTAGTACCTTCGGGTGGAGCATTGGAAAATCAAATGTAATGTCTTTTTCTTCCACTTATAGCGTATGGCGTGCATAATGGGGTAATTTTCTTTAGCGTAAACGGATAGAGTTTACTGCCAATATTTACGCGAGTTAAGGTTCGCGGCTGCGAGCGGTCCTTTTTAAAAAGACATCTCCAACTTCTTAACACATTTATTTATTTATTATACAGAAATTAATTGTAATTTTGACAATCTTGAAATATTATTCTAAGTCCGAAATTAATTAATTAATTGTACAAAGTGGTTAATCTACGAACTGCAAGGTAAAAGCTGAACGATGGATTAACTGACTGCGAGTGGGGCTCCCGGGCCTTTTATAATATTCCTACCCCCTCACATGTCTGTGAGAACTTGCAGACCTAATGTCTGCTTACACTTGACTCTATTCATAATACAATGTTGCTATCTTAATTCTATTCATAATTACTTTGTTGCGAGCTTCCTTTCCAGATAACCTCGGAACGTGACTGTCTGTGACCGCCTGTGACCTGACATCTGCAGTGTCACCTATCTCTGTGCTACAAAGTAGCGCTTCCGTTCCCATGAACGTTAATAAACTGAAATGAATTGTCTTTCATTTACATTGTTGCACATCACTTAGCGCATTTTCTAATATTTCTAACAATTTCATAATTATTAGTTCCTTTACATATATATATATATATATATATATATATATATATATATATATATCAATTGGGGGATTACATAACTGCTCCCGACGTACATTAAAAATTAAGGGTTTTTACCTTTTTTGATTTTTAATTTAAAATTCATTTAATCTCATTTCTTAAAATTCATACTTTCTAAGGGTACATTTGTTTCTTTGGTTGCCTTAAATCTAAAACTGTTTCCTATATTTTTATATCTAATATACATTTTGTAAGTTATATAAATGATCAATAAAATCGTCAAAATAATTAATATAATTGTTCATACACTAATATTATCGTAGTGCACTTTGGGCGTTTTAAGTTAGCTCAGGTGTTCTTTGTAGCTTCCATGAGTTTCATGGCGTGGTTGAGGTTGTCTAATTCTAGGTGTTCCAGTTGCACTGGTTTTTAAAGTATTTTTTCGTCTTCGTCTTGGATAATCTTAATTTGTAATTCGGGTAGATTTGCTAATTTATTGCTCTGTAGTGGATCTTGGTAAACTCTAATTATTTCATTTTTCAATTTTAAATAACAATTTTTCTTAAGGGTGATTAATTTGCTTCCGGTTAATGCTATATTATTTTCGTCTTGATTGCAGTATATTGTTGCGATTACTTCGGTGGGGAAAATGGCTATCCATTTATTTTCCGTTACTTTCTGGATTTTCATATTGGTGATTTGTACATTTTTGGCTTCACAATTTTCGTAATGATTGGTAAATTTTAGTAGTTGTACTTCGCAAGGGCTGTCTTCTTGAATTGTTGTTGTTGTCAATGATTGGCATAAGTATTGATTTGGTGTGACTTCATCACATTTCTCGTTCGAATAACCATATCTTAGTTCATTTAAGGATAGAAATTTGGTTTTTGGAATAATAACTTGGTATGCGCTAGTCATTTTCATCGGAAAAGCAAATAAGTGATAATAATTGTAATTGTTAATCTCTACTATTGGTATTTCTATTAAAAATGTTATATCGTTATTTTTTATATAGCCTTTAACTATAGCTATTTTTTCAAATATTAAAATGTTTGATTCTATTACATCGAAAGGTAAATCTACTGTTGGTTATAAAAGATCTTATTCTCAATAATTCTTTTAGTAAATCAATTGGTTCTATGATACTTGAATGTAGGGTATTTAATTTGGCAAAGGTTACTGCGTTTTCTAACGTTGCCAAAATTTGTTGAATTAAGGTAAGGGTTGATATTATCTGGTTGTATATCGTGTTAAATCTGATTAAATCTCGCATGCCTAACATGGTAGTTTGCATGTTATTTTCTAGGGTTTGTATTCGATTGGCTATACTATCTTGGTTTCTAACTAATTTTCTTAAGGTTTCATTAAATTTGATGGTCGTTGATTGAGTTAATGATATTTGGTTACTAATTATGGTTTTGATGTCGTTCTGGTTTTCTATTAATTGTTGTATCGCGTTGTCATAGCGTTCTGCGTCTTGATTATCTAAATTGCCGGTAATTGCCTTTATTATGTTTCCTAATCCGTTTATTAGTCCTCTTTTTCGTCTTGCCGTTTGTTCTGTGGGTATTAGTCGATTAATTTTGTCTTCTATATTTCTCAAAATACCTTCTGTTATGCTGTCATAGTTCATCATTTCTATAGCGTATTCTTTTCCGAATTTTGTTGGGTCCATCGATTGCTTTAGTCGGTAATAATTAGTTTTGATTATTTGAAATTCTTGTTTCAGTTCGGTTAAATCGAATTTTTGTGCAAAGGTCCAATAGTCTAAAGTGTTCTGCATACTGCTTAATTTTATTGGTAGTATACCGGGGTTATTCTTTATGTCTTCAATTATGATTTCGGTGTCCGTTCTACCGTATTACCTACCTCGGCGTCAAGATCGACAATAAATTAAATTGGAAAGCGCACGTACAATACGTAAAAAGTAAGGGCGGCGAAATATCAAATAAAATGATGGCGGCGGCTAAAATAAAGTGGGGTTTCAGGGGCGAATCGCTGAGGACGGTTTATGCCGGAGCAATTGAGCCGGCAATACTGTACGCAGCTTCTGTATGGGCAGAAGGTTGTAAAGTCCGGGAGATGCGTCAATTGACGAGCGTACAACGCATAACCGCGGTAAAAGCGGCGAGGGCGTACAGGACCACCTCCACGGAGGCTGTCCTGGTGATCAGTAGGACTCTCCCTATCGAATATGTCGTTAGGGAGATTAGAGATAGACGATTAATAAATATAGGAAAAGGGCGCGAAATTATCGAAGATCTTAATCTTGGTAATAGGGAAATTGCAAGAAAGATCGTTGTATCTGAGTTAGGGCACCCGGCTGATATTAGAGGGATCGAGTTTGCCGAAGGTGATGAGGACGCGATGGGTATCAGAATTTATACGGACGGTTCACTTATGGACGATGGGCAAGCAGGCGCGGCGTTTGTCGTGTATAAGCAGAAAAGGGAGGTGTTTCGGTTTCAAACCAAACTCGCGAACTGGTGCACTATCTTCCAGTGCGAATTGGTAGCCATACGAGAGGCTATCGATTACGTAATAAACCATACGGGCAGAGACGAGTATTATATAATCAGTGATAGTAAATCGGCGCTAGCGGCTTTAACAAACATGAACACCTCGACAGATCTCCAAGCGGACGTCTGGAGGATAGCGGGTACGGCGCTAGAGTTTCGACGTTTAAAGTTCTGTTGGGTCAGGTCGCACAATGGTAACGTAGGAAACGATAGGGCTGACGAATTAGCTAAAGAGGCCGCGACGGGCGACTTTCGAATATCACATTCGTCGATACCGAGGTCTTTAATCAAAAGAAAGCTGCGCGAAAAATCAATTCGACAATGGGAAGAGAGGTGGAACAACGCTGCCACAGGCAGGTTGACCCACAAATTCATACCGAGCATAGAAGCCAGAGGTAAGATCGAGGTTAAGCTCGATCACAAAATGGTGCAGTTGATAACAGGGCACGGCGCCCTGAAGGCGTATTTACAAAGGTTCGGTCTAACCAACAGCGACCGCTGCGAATGCGGTGAGGGCGCGGAAAGCGCAGAGCACGTGCTCTTCGACTGCCCGCTTGAGGCGGGAAATCGAGGTTGGCTGATAGCAAACTAGCTATCCTAGGTCTGGCATGGCCAAAGAGCCTAGAGGAAGTCGGGAAGTGGTTAACCAGAAGGCGTTCTGGACAGCCTTAAAAGAATTCGCGGGAAGGGTCGCGAGATTAGACAATCAATGACGACCGCGTGTAAAAATTCGGTGGGGTTGGTGGGAGGATTGAAAATTTTAGATTGACTTGGCGTGAGTAAGGATACGAGCATAACCAAAACCTGATATTAAATAAAATTAAAAAAAAAAAAAAAAAGATAATTATACCAAAATGTCCAATATGCACGAAAAACTCCCACTCCATTAATACAATCACTGCCTATCTTCATAATTATGTGCGGAAAATCGGGAATAAATAATACCAAATAAACAATAACAAATAAATATAAACCCTCATTAAATTAAATCAATAAAGTAAACAAGGATAATAAAACAGAGCGCAACCGCGCATCCCCCAGGACTTGAAAGTGAAGTGATAGTGATTGTGATCCCCCCAAGAACATTTAGTGCATACCCACCAGGACTTTAGCAGTGCACCCCGTCCCACCTTTAGAAGTAAGTTACAGACGACCAGATCTTCGGATGCTGGAGAATTTTATTATCGAGGTAAGACTTAAATTGTGGCGGCTGTACTCGCACAAGCATTGATTTACATTAATTAGTAGTTTTTGAAATAATTTAAGAAGCACGTTTGGTGTGTAAAGGCGCTAGCCGACATAATGCTTGTGCGAGTGCACCTGATAGATAGGGTGATGTTTTCGCTATTTTGTGCACTGCTATATGCTTAACGCTTATTAAACATTTATTTATATATTTACATAATTATATTTATTTATATTTTATATTTACACTTTATATTTATTTATATATAGCATGTATTATGTGGCTTATTTGTTTTGTTTGACGTTCTGTCGCCATTTTGGTTGCAGTATATATTTGGGAAGGACGAGCAGAATTGCGAAGATTGTAATCATAATATAAATCAGTTAGGGAACGATAGGAAAGCTAGGGATGGATTTAAATTAGTTAGCTAGATTTGGATAGTTTTAAGACGACCCTTCAGGTCGCACTGGTAAGCAGAGCCGGCGTCTGCTATCCGGTATTACGGATCCCTCCCCTCTCATTTTACTTGTTGATCGGGTACATTCGAAAGTCAGCGCTAGGGATACCATTATTTACAACCCTGTTTTTAGTTTTGTTTTGTTTTGTTCCAGTTTTTGTCAGATTTTTAGATTTGTTAGATTGTTAGAGTTTGTTAGGTTTGTTAGATTTTTAGGTTTGTTAGATTTTTATTTAGTTTTTATTTAGGGTGAATCAAGTATGAAGTAAGAATTAATTAGGAGCACGACTATTTTCGCGTTTAAACCCAATGTAGTACCTCCGGGTGGAGCATTGGGGGCGTGGCCGCAAGTATAGCGGCCCTAATTCAAATTATAATGTCCGTTCTACCTGGGTGGAAGTTAACGGTGAGGGTGATGATTGTCCATCTGAAAGTACAGAGTGTCTTAGATTTTTAAGGTGCACATATTTTGTTATCTTGCCGTTGTCTACTACGGCCACGTTTTTGTCGGATATTCGTTTAATTTTAAAGGGGCCTAAATTTCTCGGTGCCGTTTTGTGTCTTTTGCTTTCGTAATTTTTCTCGTATACGGTTTGTCTTATGGAAAATTTATTTATGTCTGTGTTTTTATTACGGGTCGCGGTAATGTGTTCTTTATCGTTATCTAACTTATCCTTTACTTTGTCATAAGTTATTTTTAGTTTCTCTTTGTGACCCTTGGCGTATTGCTGATAGATTTCTTTGTTATAACGTATATCGTAACGGTTGCGTGAATCTGAGTGTCCTAAGGTTAATTATAATGGTGTAAAATTGGTTGATGAATGAATTGTGTTATTATAGGCGATTAATGCGTATGACATTAAGTTAGTTATGCGTTCCTTCTTGTAATTGATTGTTAATAATCTGATCTGTTCTAATAGGGTTGAATGTAGTCTTTCGATTAGTCCGTTGCATTCAGGGTGATTCTCAGTTATAAAATAAATGAATTTTTATTTTGTGTAATTCCAAAGTGTTTTGTATTGTTTCGTTTTTGAATTCGCTTCCGTTATCTAACGTTATTGTTTCGGGTGTTCCATAAAATGCAAAATAGTGTAGAAATCCTTGAGTTACGTCTATACTATTTTTAGAAGTGATTGGTATTGCTTGTAAATGCGTCCACGATTGTTAAGTAACTTTGTGCTTCTACTACTAGAGTATTGGCATGTAATTTCTGAAAAGGTTTGTCTGGTGTTTTAGTTAACATTAAGGGTATCTTTGGGGGTTTTCTGTCATATTTTGCTTTGTCGCATAGTTCACATTGGTTGATAAAGTCTGTAGTTAATTCTTTCATGTCCTTGAAGTAATAACGTCTTATGATTTGTTTTAGAGTCTTATTTATTCCACGAAGGTTAGTCTTTCCTTCGTGTTGGTTTCTGATCACATCATTTATTTTGTCAGGGTCGTCTAATGTTATGAATTTTCTTGTGCATCTTATAAGTTCAGGGCTAGAATTGTTGAATAGTTTAACATATATTTCTGAAAATCGTTTATACAAGTTTTCCGTGTTAAAGTAAAAGTAAAATCGTTTTTTCTCGGGGGTGTATTCCTTTAGAATTTTAATTATTTGTGCTTCATTGTCGTCTTTGGTTATTTGAATTTGGTATATCTTTTAGTTATCTACTTTCGTGTATTTTACAGGTTTGGGGTTGTTTAAAACTTCTCTGATTATAAACTAATTGGGTTTCGTATCTATAGCTTTATTTTAAATTTTAATTGCGGTTTTTGACGCGTCATTTTGTGTCGAATGTATGATCTCCATTTCGTCTGGTTCTTCTCTAATTTCTGGCTCGTCTACGTTTACTATCACTGATTCTGTTTCTAGTGCGTTAAGTTGGATTCTACTTAAAGCGTCTGCGTTATTGTTGTAAATTCCCTTTTTGTATATGATCCCGTAGTCATTTTCTTCTAGTCGGATTCTCCATCGTTGTAATTTTGAGTTGGGTTCCTTGAGTTTGCATAGCCATACTAATGGTCTATGATCGGTGTATACATAAAATTTCCGTCCGTATAGGTATGGTCTAAAATACTTTGTTGCCCAAATTATGGCTAACAATTCCTTCTCTATTGTACCGCATCGTTGCTCTGTTTCGTTGAGGGTTCTGGATGCGTAACTGATGGGTTTATCGTCGCCTACTGTTCCTTGGCTCAATACTGCGCCTAATGCTACATTTGATGCGTCTGTTGTTAATATGAAGGGTTTCGAAAAGTCGGGATATTCTAATACGGGATGATTTGTTAATATGCTTTTGATTTTGTCTACAGCTTTAATAAATTCTGGGGTATGTACAATTTTGTTTCCTTTCTTTAAACAATTGGTTAAGGACTTGGTTATTTGAGCATAACCTTTAATAAATTTACGGTAATAACCACTAACGCCTAAAAATCCTTTTATTTCTTTATTTGTTTTGGGTATGGGGTAATTTAATACAGCGTTTGTTTTGTCGGTGTTCGGCATCACTCCTTGGGGTGTTATTATGTGTCCTAGAAATGCTACTTCCTTCTGTAGAAATTCGCTCTTATCTAACTGTACTTTAAATTGTGCTGTTCTTAATCTTTCGAACACTTCTCGTAATCTTGCTATATGCTCCACTAATGATGTTGAATACACTATTATATCATCTAGGTACACAAGGCATTTTCGTTGTGTATCCCTCGTAGTATATTATCCATTACTCGTTGAAAAGTTGCGGGTGCATTCTTTAGTCCAAATGGCATCCGTTTATATTCGTAGTGTCCTCTAGGTGTGCTAAAGGCTGTTTTTTGTGTATCTCTTTCTTCCATTTCCACTTGATGGTATCCTGATGCTAAATCTAGCATCGAAAACTATTGGTACTTGCCTAACTTGTCTAAAATTTCAGTTATATTTGGTAACGGGTATTTATTGTCTACCGTTTTTTCGTTTAATTTGCGGTAATCTATTACCATTCTGTATTTTCGTTTTCCTGATGCGTCCAGTTTCTTCAGTACTATTAACACGGGGCTGCTCCATGGTGAATTGGAGTGTTGTATAATATCTTGATCTAATAGATCGGCTACTTGTCTGTCAGCTTCTTCCTGACTTGCCTGGGGTAATCTGTATGCTTTGGTGAATATTGGTTTGTTGTCTGTTAATTTAATATTGTGCTTTACTGTATTTGTCGCGGTATTCGAAACATAATTTTTGTATTGCTCTTTGTTCCTCTTAAAAACCCATTAGCAGTAATTGCTTTTAAATTTTAATGAAAAAACTCATTAAAAAGCAATTAGTGCTAATGGGTTTTAATGAGAAAACTCATTAAAGAACAATTAGTGCTAATGGGATATTAACGAGAAACCTCATTACAAAGCAATTAGTGCTAATGGGTTTTTAATGAGAAAACTCATTAAAAAACAATTAGTGCTAATGGGTTTTTAATGAGAAAACTCGTTAAAAAGCAATTACTGAAAATGAGTTTTTAATGAGAAAACTCATTAAAAAGCAATTTTTGCTAATGGGTTTTTAATGAGAAAACTCATTAAAAACGACCTAACCTATCGATTTTTCCTTTTATCTAACCTAAGTCCATACAAGTCCAGCTAACCTAACCTAACTCCGGACAACACTAGCTAACCTAACTCCCGACCAGTCCACATCCAACCTAGGTCGGAGGCAATTTTACTCTATGGGGTAAATACACCCTATGGGACAATTTCACTCTATAGGGTAATTTCACCCTAACCTAACATCCTACATATATCCGGACATATGTCGATGCGCACCCCTGCCCAGTTCGACCTAGGTCGGATTAAATCCGACCTAGGTCAGATAACAAAACTGCTCCTAAACAAGAGAATGCAAGCGATATGACGGTGTCCGACATATTTGGCTATCTTCGGCAATATTTGCCCCCACTCCGTAGGGTACATAAGGGTAATTTTCGTATTCAATTACGAAAGATCGAAATGTTGTTGTGCTACCTGCGTACGAGTGCATCAAGCTATTGTAATATTTGTTATGTCGAATGCGAGCAGATGATGACTGGTGGACTACACACACCAATTACAGAACCATTTTGTGGCAATATAATGTTGGTTTAAATTTGCAACCTTTCTGACGCCGAGCAAACATCTGCAAACAAAGGATGTTTATCCTAAAAAAAGAAATTAGTGGTGCACTTAACAGCTATCTACGAAGAAAGTTCGATCGGTTTGCTTCCGCTAGGCGTGGTGTTAAAGCTAAGCTTCAGTTTTCTCTGGAAAGCACTAACAAGATGAGTCTGGGAGTAAAAGAAATTATCGGAAAAGAAGACCTCGAAAGCATTAATAAAAAAATTCCAAAATCCTATGTGTTCCATACAAAGTGCAACTAGCAGATGTTAAGTTGGAAACTTTATTGTAGGAACTACCAGATATATTAAACGAACTCGAAAAAGATTATTACTATCTTTTTGACATGGATGTAACCCAAGATTTTGCGGGCATATTTAGCAAGATGGAGATGTGTAATTATTTAACTACAAACCATAACTTTTGCTATAAGAGCGAAAACGAAGAAAAGTGTAATATTTTTAATAAATTTTGTATACAATATGTTGTTTTAATATTAATAAGCTAATTGGTGATCCAACGCAGTTTCTCGCGCATTCCGGTGTACGTCTAAGAACGCCTGTGCCCATGCGTACCCCCGCGCGCGCACCCCCTGCCCATGCGTACTCCTGCGCGCGCCCGCCGTCCCACCCATGCGCCCCTGCGCGCGCGTACCCCCTGCCCATGCGCATCCCTGCGCGTGCGCACCCCTCCCCATACGCATTCTTGTAATATACAACTGTACAATTGGAAGCTATGTCAGTGCGGAACAGGTGTATAATCCCTTAAAAGACTGTTTAACCTTATTGGAAGATAGTAAGCTATACTTCCTAAAGGCACCAATATACTCGGTACCACTTGCTAAAATGTGGAGTAAGCTATCGGACAAGTTACAAAATAGCTGCTGTTCAGTGTATAATAACCTACTACAGTACGTGTATTGGGGGAATGGCAATACAAAGAACTTGACGGGCTTGCAAATTAAGTTGTCCGAAAAACCAGAGAAAAGGGAAAAATTGATAAAGTATGTGCTTTCGACTTTTAGTTTTAACTACCTGTAAATTATTTGGAGATAGTAGAGGAAGAAGATATCAAGATAAAATAAAAATCTTACACAAGTGCTACATTGAAGCAGGTAGTACATATTTTACAAAATTTGCAACACCATATTCTACAATTCCAAAAAAAATAGTCATTTCGGAATTGGGGGTTGATAGATACGTCTAACATTCGTCCAGAGGTTTTACTACAACGCGTAAATATTGGCAATAAACTCTATCCGTTTACGCTAAAGGAAATTACCCCATTATGCACGCCATACGCTGTAAGTGGAAGAAAAAGACAACTGGAATTAGAGGAAATGTGTGCAAAAAGCGGAAGTTGAACTACATGGAAAACACTGCGACAATACGCGAACAAAGATGTGTTAGACAAAGAACATCTTATTATAGAAAATGAGGAAGAAATAAAAGATTATTTTATGTGCCGATGGACTGACTTAAATACATCTGGTTTCTACAAGCTGTATGCATTTGTGGTTAGTAAAAAATACTCTTTTAGTTGTCTAGGCGTTCTTGCGGAAAAGGATGGTACTAAATCCGTATACTTTTTAAAAGGTAATTCTAAAAACGTATTTATCAAAATGGCAGATAACAAAAACGAACTAAGGAATGCGACTTTCGTAACCTTGGCGTACACGACACGCAAAGGGGTTCCGTTAAACATTGTATATTTGCCTAGTAAAGAACCTTTCGGATCATTTAAAACCAGGGCCCTACAACCTATAACGACCATATATCCCAAAAGTGGTGGGCATGCAACTACGCAACAGTGCGTAGGAGAATAAGAATTCTCTCCAATACCGACAAGAAGAAGTCGATCAAGCTAACAAGATACGTATGCAGGATATAGTGGGAAAACTACGATTAAAAGATTGTCACAAGCTGCAAGAATTACACGAAGGAATGGATCTGGTTGTCGGTGGAATCAAAGACTTTAAATATAGAGGCAAACTTCGGTACATTTTACAATTCGAAAACCTAGACGGTGTCTATGTATCAAACTATTGACTAGAAAAGGAGATAGAGGACTTTGGTGTCGATTTAAATTTTAAGCTGCGAATAAAATTAGATAAAATTAAAACCACTGTAAACAAACATAAAGAAAGGACTGTTTTCTGTGTATAACTTTGTATTAAAATTAGGTTTAAATGGGTACACGCTTGGTATTAAATATTTTAAATTTTTGTTATGTATGTCAGAATAAAAATTTTAGAATAGTATTACATTGCTCTTTATTTAAAAAAGACCGTGACGTTACCACGAAATAGCAGTCGCACAGAGAGGAGTGCGCATGGGCAGTGCGCATGGACAAGGGTGCGCACGCGTAGGGGTGCGTATGGACAGGGGCGCGCACTCGGAGGGGTGCGCATGGCCAAAGGTGCGCACGCGCTAGGGTGCGCATGGGCAGGGGTGCACACGGGCTGGGATGTGTTTGGGCGTACACGAGGGATGCAAAAGTTAACAGTCATCATGCATCTAGTTCTTTATTTGGTGTGGAGTACTTGCCAGTGTATGTATCCGGAGTAAAAAACACGATTTGTTCACGCAGATAATTAATAAAATTAGTTTATCGAGCGAAGATGACAAGCGTAACGTCATTCCTAATAGTACAGCAATCTACGCATAGGGGCATAAAAATATAAGATAGTTGTTTACATTTGTATAGATTTTGTAAATCTATTGTGTATATTAGTTTTAATATTCCATAATTTTTAAGTTCTTCGCCCACCTTCTAAATCCTTCCTGCTTCTATCCTGGTTGACAGAGTATACGTGTTACCTCCTCGTGGTGTTCGCGGGACACAGCGGTTTTAGATTTCTAGGGAAATGGTTGGTTAAAGCATATGTCTTGGGTAGCAAAAAAAGGTTTTAAAGATGGAGTTGAATAAAGATAGGCAAAAATTAGAGATTTGGGTCTTTAAAAGGCGTAACTCTGTATGGGGAGGTTCTATTTAAAATCTATTTACAGGTTTGGACTCCCTAGAAAAATCTAGTATTAGTTGATACCAAACAAAAATATAGTTATTTTAAAAGAGTGACTACCCAGCGGATAATAAGTACAATATACCGCTTGTCAACAGAAAAGTTGTAGGGAAAATAAAAGACGAATTTAATGGGGATCTAGTATAATTTGTTGGTAGTAAGGCTAAGTCCTGCTGTATTGTATGCAGGGGGCGGCTCCGTGGCGTAGTGGTATATGTGTGACTACTACGCCCAAGGTCTCGAGTTCGAATCCCGACATGGTCCGCTTGAAAAATGTTAGGCGAGCATTTTTCACAAAAATACACCCTCGTTCGGATGAGAGGTTAAATGGAGGCCCCGTGTGTTAGTGTTGTCACGCACGTTAAAGATCCCTACCTTGCCTGGAACGGCAAGGGTTCGGCAAAATTCTAAATTTTCAGGCAACAAAAAACTCGCCTCCTGGCCAATGTAGTACTTTCGGGTGGGGCATTGGAAATGTAAATGTAATGTATTGTAAGCAGGGAAGAAAAAAAAATAAATAAAAACAAAACCTAAAAAAACAAACAAACAAACAAAAATTATCATAATATTTATAAAAGTCCATATGCACGAAACTCCCGCACCACTAATACAATCACTATAACCACTATCTAACCTTATACGCGCGGAAATCGGGAATAAATAAAAAAACTTAAAACTTAATCCGGGTACATAAATAAATAAGAACATATAAATCAAAACCCTCATTAAATTAAATCAATGAAATAAACAAAGGAATAAATAATAAATAAAATAGAGTGAACCGCGCATCCCTCCAGGACTTAAAAGTGAACTGATAGTGCTTGTGATCATCCAGGACGATTAGTGCATACCCACAGGAACTTTAGCAGTGCATATCCATTTCCCCCTAGCAGTAAGTTTAAATATAAGCAGACGACCAGATCTTCGGATGCTGGAGCAATATATTAACGAGGTAAGAACAAAATTGTGGCGGTTGGGCTCGCATAAGCATTGATATATGATAACTAGTAGATTTAACGAGCACATTTTGTGCGTAATGGCGCTAGCCGGTATAATGCTTATGCGAGTTCACCTGATAATTTGGGTTATGCTTTTTGCAATTTTATGCACTGCTCAATGCTTATCGCTTATATATGTTTATTTATATATTTACATAAATAATTATATTTATTTATATATTTATATTTTTGCCTGCTTTTATTGTTTGTGGTTTGATATTATTTGTTTGACGTTCTGCCGCCATTTTGGTGGCAGCTAATATATAGGAAGGAAGATTGTCTGAGAAGATTGTAATTACAATATAAATCTGTTAGGGAATGATAGGGAAAGCTAGGGACGGACTTAGGCTAACAAGTTACTTAGACCAGGGAAGACAAATTTGTAGATTTATAGAGCAGGTAAAATAGGTAGATTTGCTATTAATATGTTTGGCGTATTCTTAGAAAAATTGAATTCATTTTAAATTAGGTAGCTAGATTTGGATAGTTTTAAGTCGACCCTTCAGGTCGCACCGGTAAGCAGAGCTGGCAGCTGCTATCTGGCATTACGGATCCTTCCTCATTCATTTTGTTTGTGTCTTGTTGATCGTGCACACTCCAAATCAACGCTAGGGATGCCATCAATGAAATCCTATTTTTAGTTTTTGTTAGTAGTTGTTAGATTTTTATTTAGGATGTGTTAATTTTGAAGTTTGAATAACTAGGAGCACGTTTATATTTTCGCGTTTAAACCCAATGTAGTACCTCCGGGTGAAGCATTGGGGACGTGGCCGAAAGCATAGCGGCTCTTAATTAAATTATAATGTATTGTTAGCGAGAAAGACGCGATTAAAAGGATTAAAGGGGTCTCACGAAGTGTAGTTAAGTAAAGCCGAGGGTCCTACAACCTATAACGAGCATATATCCTCAAAAGGGGTGGGCATGAAAAAACGCAGCAGTGCGTTAGAGAATAAGGATTCTCTCCAATAAAAAATTAAAGTTTTCATGTACGTAGCACCAGTCATCGGCAAATGGTAGAAATGTTAAACATATAAAGGCGATTAGTAATTGTGGTTTAGAAAAGTAGTAGTGTTCGTGGACTAAATAAAATAGCTTAGACTGATTAATGTGTATGGTTACATATTCTCGTACGCATCCACAAACATCTGCTCACGTCCGCATACGAACATGGCAATGCCGGTAGGTTTTGTTTAACAAATAGTAGGAAAGATACGTTAGGTGTTAGTGTGTGGAAGCCCATCGTTGGATTCATAAAGAACGGTGCGGCGGAATGTATGGTGGTCCCAGTTAGAATAATCGAAAGTAGTTAATCGATTGTACTAGATGTTTAAATTAACGAAAGTGTAAAAGTCTACATAGGCAAAATTTAATTATCAGACAAAAAAGGGCGCAATGTGCTATACTTTTAAAGAAAGTATAGAATGGTGCTTTGCAGCGGTCCTAGCAGTAAAAAGGGCGACTGACTTTTTCAAGCAACTACAAGAATAGCAGTATCACAGAGAAGGGGTATGCATGTATTATACAGCGCACTGTTACTATAAAATATGTTAGTTTACCGGTAACTCGAACGTGTAATTGATTACGACTTATATATCCCTCGGAGGTTTAAAAATTCCTAGACCATTGTCGTTTGAAAAATGTTTGGAAATTATCAGAACGGCGGTGAGTCGAAGTATAATGGATGATTGCCTGAGCTTTTTCTATCTTTTACGAGGGAATCGGAAGTTGACAGACATCGAGCATCTAATTCTCTATTTGGACGATATCGACTACTTACCGGTTCTAGAAACAATTACGTGCTACCGACCACTATGCGGAAGATTTAGTTCTAGGAAATGAGCAACCTACAAAAATACGGAATACTCGGTATTAATGCTAATTGGTTTAGTGGCCGCGCTTGTCTTCGGCAATCTTCGATTGTTTCCAAGGAAAATATTTAAGCCACCCATTTCCTAAAATATGACGTAGAAGTTATTTAAAGTTAAATTGTTTTATTAGTAAGTACTCTGTAGACAACAAGTTTGGTATTCCCTTAGTAAAGGTTTAAAGTGTTTTATTAAGTTTTTGTTTATAGTAGCACTGCATCTTCTACCACACGACTTGTAACCAATTTGTGTGCGTGTGCTACCACCCTTTTGGATTTTTAATATGCACGCGATGCGATTGTTGATCCGTATTACTTGGAAGACGTTTCCGATGCTTCTACTAACTGCGTTTGCTGCATGGACGAAGCGATCCGGGCGCATGCATTGGTGCTAAATGTACTGGACAAGCAGCAAGGATTTGCAAAAGATGACGTCATTTAGTTCCACGCTGAATCCTCAACTTTGTTCGGCCGTCTTCGGAAACCTTCGGTTTGCATTCTATAGGGTACATAAAGCAGGTACGCAACAGTAAACTCTTTAGTTATAAGTTAGTTCGCTTACAAGTTTAACCAAAGTCCTATAGTGCCGATTTTGCTTTGTACTAAAATGGTACCTGCAAACGTTTTTAAATGCAACTCTTGCGGTGCTTCCTATACCTGGAAAAACCGCTACTGGCGAAGATAGTATAGAAATGGTTAGCACAGCGTTTAACAACCGTATGGTTAGCTATCGCATAAAGAACGCCAGTGTCGACGATGGAGTGTCCGAGTTTCTTTGGAAGCAGAAAGAGCGATTTATTCGATTAATTAATAAAAAAAGTATACAACTTACAGCAATAAAAGTCTATTGCGAACTCTACGGCGTTTACACCAAAATGGGGGAAGAGACTACCGATGTGAAGTCCTTTAACACAAAAAATATGGTTATAACGTCTTCTAGTAATCTGGAAAATTTGTACTAGGTTTTAAGCGAAACCATGAGAACAAAATCAGCGGAAATTGAAACATGTGGGTCCGGCTGGTCTTTGGAAAATGTGCTCTAATTAGAAATAAGTATTAATAAGTATAAATCAATTTGAGGAGTTCTAGGTTAAGAATAAAAAATTGTGAATATATATTTAGAAATGTGGTTTACAAAATTTAAACTGTATTAGTAAAAATTGTCTGTAATAAAAAGTTTTAAGAATGGTTTTTAGATTTTCTTTTAGGTATGAGCTGCAGGAAAAATTTATAATTTAGAGGGTGTGTGTAAAATGGTAAGGGGTGGACCGATTTTTAATCTGCTTGCAGATTCAAATTCTGCATAAAATTCTAGGTTAGTTTGATGTGTAATATGTCTAAAAAACTTATAAGGACAGTTAGAAATCGCTGTCTGCAGAAAATCTAAAAATTGGGGTAGCTCTCTGGGGGATAATGTAATCTAAGAAATTTCTAGAGATTCAGGTAGCTGAGAAAAATCTAATATTAATTGATACCAAACAAGATAGGGTTATCTCGAAAGATGCGATGGCTAGTCGAAGAAAACTATTTGGTTCAGATGTGGGAGCAAAGCGTAAAATTTAGAGGTTTAGGACTTTAAAAGTGTAACTTTGTAAGGGGTGATCGTATTGCAAATCTGTTTGCAGATTCGGATTCTGCATAAAATTCTAAGCTAGTTTGATGTGTCACATGGGTAAAAAATTTATAAGGACGACCATAAAATTGCTACCGGTGAAAAATCTTTAAATGAGGGTAGCTCTCTGGGGGATAATGCAATCTAAAATTTTTAAAAAGATTCGGGTAGCTGAGAAATATCTAATATTAATTGATACCAAACAATATAGATTTATCTCGTGGGTGAAAATGTGGATAAAGATTTATCCCGCGGGTGGAAAGAATGCGGGTGTGACGTAATCAGAATGGTTGGGAGGTGTCCGAGCAAGGGGCAGAGCAAGGAAAGAGCAGGAGGAGATTCATCTCCACATTTGCTCCTTATGGGAATTTACATGTAAATGTGGGAGCAAATGTGGGATTTGGGAGCAAATGTGGTCCCAAAAACCCCCAAAACCATCTACTAGCTACTGAATCAACTTCTTGCAATTCATCCTCATTCTTTTTTTAATATTTTTCCATAGAGCCAGCTAACTTCTTTTTGTCTTCATCTTTTTCGGCTTTACGTTTCCGATACTGAGCCCCAAATAGTCTTTTTGTTTTTCTATCTCTATCTTTTTCTGACGTGTCTGCAGCAATAAATAAAATACTTTAAACTTTATTGTTTCACCACAATCAAATTTTATGCGGGCACGGGGCAAATTATTAGTAATTGTATTATACAGAAACAACAACGAGAGAGAACTTACCGCGTAATGTTCCACAATAATTTATATCAAGGAAAAGGTTACACTAAATCTTACGCACTATGTGGACTAAAGTCTAAAACTATGTTTCACTATAATACAAAACAATACTTCACTCACTAACTAGGTAAGTTATGTTTATGTAGGCACTAGAACGAATTTATATTAACTATACGTATTTACGTAATATTAACGCATTAACATCAAATGAATACTAAATACTGTCTACCTCTACTGTCTACTGTAGTTTGTTTATATGCACCGCCAATGGCGCTAATCTGATTTCCAGACGTTGCTAAAATAATTGGGTGGGAAGGTACTAGAAGATGATAATTCATAATCCTTATCTTGCACGTGCAATGTTCTTATTTAGGGTATTACTCACACTCATACCGGAAGTGTTGACCTGTTTATAAATTAATTCTCTTGTAAAATTATTTTGCCTACGGTTTTCTGTTTTTAACGCAGTATAAATGTATTTTATCCACGAGTAACCTATAACATCTTCATTATACACGTGTTTACTCACTAATAAGACTATCCATTATTCACTAGTGAATAATAATTTTATTATTCACTGTTTTATAAAATTAATCCTTGCAGTACATTTTAAATATAAAAAACAGCTGGCTATGAAACGTTAAGTCCAGAGCGCTTCCACTATTAATTTTAATTCGAAACATCAAAAAGTTCGATTCATTTAAACATTAGAATTTTAAAGTACTTCACTAGAAAATGGATACAGATAGAGAAAATGAGTTGTCTTATACACCCTCAGATATACGAGAAGCCGCAAAAATTGCAGGTTTGAACATATTACCGGAAAAATCAAAAGAACTTTCACGTTTGCATATTACGTGTTTAGTTTCTTATAAAACTAAAATATTTGTGGTAATTTTAGCTAAACTTGTTTGATTGTCGTGGATAAAGTAGTATTCTACTCGCATATAAAGATATAATGCACTCGTTGAATAAGATACTATTTAAAAAAATAGAACTTTTTCTTATCATCATTCATTTCGTTTTCGACCTTACTTAAGGTCGGTTTGACGCAGCTCTAACTTCTTTTCTATTCTGTGCTAATCTAAAAAGCTCTACATACCCTTCACAACCTAAATTTCTAATAATTTGACTAATATAGTTTGGTCTAGGTCTTCCTATATCCTTCTATCTTTTTCCTATCCACCTGGCTCTACATAGATATTAGCAACCTGATGGTTGTTAAAGAACTCTAACATGTTTACATGATTACCATTTATAAGGAAATGAAATATAACCTGGTTATCCGCTTCAAAAAAGGAAAAGTGTTAAATTATATGTTATGGTAAGGCTTAAGCAACGAATCGCTGCCAACATGCCAGACCGCTACCTAATTGTGAGTTATGTCATGGTGACGTTTATTAAATTATATGTTATGGTAAGGCTTAAGCAACGAAACTCTACCACCATGCCAGACCGCTAACTAATTGTGAGTTATGTCGTGGTGACATTTAGTTAACTGATTTTTATTTTTTTTATTGTTTTGTTTTCGAACTTACTTAAAGTCGGTTTGACGCAGCTCTAAATTCTTGTATATTCTGAGCTAGTCTAAAAATGTCTGCATACCCTTCACAACCTAAATCTCTAATAATTTGACTAATATAGCTTTGTCTAGCCCTTCCTACTCTATTTTTATTTGGTAGTCTATAATCTAAGATTTTACTAAATAGTCCCTCATGTCTTAACTGGTGCCCAATCATTCTATCTCTCCTGACCTTCAATTGTTTCCACATACAGGGTTCCTCACCTATCCTTCTATAAACCTTCTCGTTTGTTACTCTATCTGTCCAACTAATCTTTAACATTCTCCTATAAAACCAAGTTTCAAAAGCTTCTATCTTTTTCTTATCTACTTCTTTAATTGTTCAAGTTTCACTACCGTATAGTAGAACGCTCCATACGTACGACTTTAAGAAACTTTTTCTATTATCTAAACTAATACTATTAGCTATTAGTAAGTTTTTCTTTTTTAAAAACATTTTTCTAGCTTGAGCTATTCTAGCTACTATATCCCTTCTGCTACGTCCATCCTTTGTAATTATACTACCTAAATAGCAAAATTCATCTACCTCCTCTAACTCGGTATTACCTATTTTTAATTTTGGTTTAGAACTATGCTGTAACTCACTTGTCATTATCTTTGTCTTTACTGAGTTAATTCTCATACTATAGTTACTTTGTAGTATCTCATCTAAAATATTTAAAAACTCTCCTAACTCTTTTCTAGACTTTACTATAATGGTTATATCATCTGCAAAACGTAACATGTCTATTTTCTGTCCCTGTACACTAATACCTATCTCTTTTATCTCTCTAGCTAAGTTTAAAGCTTTCTCAATATAAACATTAAAAATCAAAGGAGACAGTATACAACCCTGTCTAACACCATTTCTAATCTTAGCTTCCTTTTCTATTTCATCAAATCTAATTACTACGCTTTGGTTTTATATAGACTGTAAATAATTTTCTATCCCTATAAGAGATTCCTATTTTTGCAAAACCCTGAACATAACAATCCAATTAACCCTATCAAATGCTTTTTCTAAATCTACAAACGCGAAATGAGTCTTTTATTTTTTGTAACCTTTTTCGATAATTACCCTAATCATTAGTATCGGTTCTCTAGTCCCTCTGTCTTTACAAAAACCATATTGGTCTTCGCCTAAATAACTCTCAGTCAAAGCTTCTACTCTATTTTTAATTATTATTGTTAGTATTTTGGAAGCATGAGAAGTTAAACTAACCGTTCTAAAATTCTCACACCTATCAGCTCCTGACTTTTTTGGGATTGGGATAATAATATTTTTTTCAAAATCTATTGAAACCTCACCTGTGTCTAATATTACTTTTACTAGTTCATATAATCTGTCTAAAGTTTTCTGACTTGCATATTTTATAAATTCTGCGGGAATATCGTCTATCCCTGGCGCTTTATTTAGTTAAAGATTCCGAACAGCTCTATCAAATTTCTCTCTTAATATTGAGAACCCTATTTCTACATCCTCTTCTTGGTCGTTCTCTAACTCATCCATATCGTCTCCCTTATATAAATCTTTTAAATATCTTTTCCATCTATCTGCTACCTCAACTTTATTTATTAAAAGCTCATTATTCTCGTCTCTAATACCATTATATTTTTTCCTACCTTCCCCAAAAAACTTTTTAACTGCCCTGTAAGCCCTGTCTGTCTTACCTACTCTCAAACCATCTTGTATTCCTTTACAATTCTCCTCCATCTATTTATTTCTAGCTTTTCTACACTCATGTACTATTTTATTTCTATCTGTATTATATTTTTGCTTACTTTCACTATCCACTTCTCTGAAAGGTTTAAGCTTTCTTCTATTCTCTATTAAATCTAATATCTCCTTTGTTACCTAGGGTTTTCTCGCTTAGATTTTTTTCTTACCTATAGTCTGTGTTGCTGTATCATGTACAGTCAGTTTTATTTCTTTCCATCTATTTTCTACGTTCCCTCCTACAGCTATCTCTTTGCTCTTATTATCTAATACTTGTTTATATTCCTCTTTTACCCTACTATCATTAAGCTTACCTAGATCCCATGCCTCTCTTTTAGCCTTTCTCAATTTTTTGAATTTTAGTTTACACTTCATTTTAACTAAGTTATGATCGCTATATATGTCAGCCCCTGGGTAACTACGACAGTTTTTAACTTGGTTTCTAAATCTTTGTTTAACTAAAATATAATCTATTTGGTATCTAGCCCTATCACCTGGCGCTTTCCAGGTATATCTTCTCTTAACATGTTGTTCGAATAGGGTGTTTACAGTTACTAATCTATGTTCCTGGCAAAACTCAACTAATCTTTCTCTTCTATCATTTTGTCTGCCATACCCAAATTTTCCTACCATTTTTCCCTCACTACCTTCTCCCACTGACGCATTAAAATCGCCCATAACTATTAAATTCTCATCTCCTTTTACTTTTCTCACTATACTATTTATATCCTCGTATACCTTTTCTACTTCCTCATCCTCGTACTGAGGTGTTGGCATGTAAACCTGTACTAAAACAGTGTCTGTGGGTTTTGTACTCAATCTAACCATAATTATTCTATCACTAAATTGTAAGTACTCTTTAACTTTATGCCCTAATCTTTTACCTAACACTATTCCTACCCCTGCCTGTCCATTAGTTGAAGAAGTTGTAATTATTCTATAATTATCTTTCCAAAAGTCATTACTATCTGGCCATCTCACTTCACTAATACCTAAAATGTCCAGCTTTTCCTTTCTCATTTCGACTAATAAATTCGTTAAATTATCTACTCTAAGTAATGACCTTACATTCCAAGTCCCTATCACTAAATCGAACTGTTGTTTTATATTCTTACGACGACGAGCCCCAAGTACCCCCTCCCGGAGACCCGAATGAGGGAGTATTTTACCTCCGAACAAGAATTTTACTTGTGAGCTCTCCATCATATGTATTTCGTGTTTTAGGCCACGCACACCTGGGAAATATTGTGGTAGGCTCCCATATCTTTCCACAATGCAGTTTTTAAAGATCTTAGCAGAAAGCTGTATCCGTCGCGGCCAACCCCCAACAAGCTTGTAAATTATTGAGGATCGCCCGAGACCAATCGACCCTCCTCCAATATCTTTTAGCCAGCAAGGCTGCTGCCCTTGCTGCGCCTTTTAATCGCCTTTACGATAAGCAGGCTTACTATAGTAGTATTCTTTATCCCCTACTATAGGGAGCTTTTTCTTATAAAAATTGCAAATTCGCCCCCCCCCCCCAAATTGGCCGCCAGCGTGTTGAACACGCAATACACCTCCATTAGGAACACCACTATCTACAATTACCCAATTAAACATAATATACAATTTCAAATAAAAGGAATTTGTATAAAATACCAAATACCTTTTGTGTTATACAAATGCAAATGGTATCGAAAGTGTGTGACGTAATCATAATTTAATATCAAGACAGAAGAACACTCTATAAAATAGTACATAATTCTGAGGGTACTTACATAACCGATGGTTGAATATTTGTATTTTATAGTCTCAGGATGATCGCACAGCGTCAATGAACAATTTGAACACTTCAGTATAAGATTATTTACACGAACTATCACACAAAGCTGCTTTACTAATCGAAATAAATAGTTCTTGTATAACATTTATTTTGTTTGAAGGCATATAATGCACCGAAAGTGACTGTAACCAAAAATAAATGGCACATTATGATATTCTTTCTGCATCAACATGAAGTAGACGGGCGCACCCCATCCGAATACAGACAAGCGTAGTGATTCGGAATTAGTCGTGTATAATTCGCCCAATCCCTAGTTTAGGAATATCATATGTAGAGCAATAATAAATTCGGTATTTAAGGAAAGATTCGAAACTTATTGAATTATAGAATCATTGACTTAAAGGAATTAGATCAGTACTTTTCCACTAGTCACGATGGTTAAACAGATTAAAATCATCAAATTGTGTTTGTATACATGGTTATGAATATAGATGAGGAGACGTCATTTTGGCGTGTCTTTTGGCGACGTCATATAAATAATTTCGTAATGTCGTCATTGAGACGTCAAAGTCACTGCCGTCTTTATCTCGTATGCAAGAATGTTGTCAAAAAGACGTCATTTTGATGACATGTTACGTAACATGTCAGCAGCGACTTGATTATGACGTCATAATGACGAGTGCTTGCTATCTGGGTAGTTCCCAGATAGCAAGATGACGTCATTGTGACGTCACTATTTGGTCACCTAAAGTCAACAATATGACGTCATTATTACGTCGCAAAACAGGTTATCTGTCACGGCCCAATGACGTGATAATTGTGACGTCGCAAAGACGTGATATATCCTTTCTTTCTTTAATAATATAATATATAAATATAAATATAAATAAGTAATATAGATAGATAGATAAAAACCGCATACATATGCAATAGATCTGAATTCACAAGTGGCGAAGTTTAGCTACAAGCTATTCTTACACTTAACCACTATCTAAATCCAGCCCCGGCACATACTATACATAAAAATAGCATTATAAACAATAGTATATATAATTGAGCACACAGCAACCATGAAATTATTAAATTATTCAATTGATTAATTATTCAATAATTAAATTATTCAATTATTCACCTAAATGAGTAAGTATAACATAGCTCATTCATTAAAAAGTCGCAATTTTAACATATGTTTAAACTGCCACAGAGACATATGAATAAAGCTACAATTCATTTGATTTAATAATTTTATTGCATTGTAAGAAAAACTTTTTTGAAAAAGTGCAGTGTGGTGGATAGGCATGGTATACTTGAAACTGCCTCTAACATTAACAGAATGGGCCTCCGATCTTGGAGTAAATTTGTTTTTTAAGACTTTAGAGGTATTACAGGTAAGTAGATTAAAAATAAAAGTGCCAAAATAAAGAGTACGGCGATCTTCCATATTTAACCAACATAATTCCTTCAATTTTTCAGAGATGTGGTCATATTTCCGTAAGCCAAACACATACCGACAGCAATAGTTCTGAACCAATTGAATCCTATTTCTATTATGCAAGTCAAGACAAGGTCCATAAATAACATCGCAATAATTAAAATGTGATAAAACAAGTGTTTCTACTAAGGTCTTTTTTAACTTAAAGGTTAAAATGCGGCGAAACGAGTATAATAATCTCAGAGAACCATATGCTTTTTTTAACATCTTGTTTACATGTTCATTAAACTTAAGATCCCGATCCAATATAACACCTAAATTATTTGCTGATTGTACAATAGGCAACGAGTCATTATTAATTTTAATGGATAACATAGAAGCAACGTCTACATATGTAGTTTTATTACAAAATAGCATAACTTTAGATTTCAGTGAATTAAGCTTCAGATTGTGTTGGACTGCTAGATTTTCAAAAATATTTAAATCATAGTTAATGATATATTCTGCATGAGACACTTGCTCTTTAGGAAAAGTAAAATATAGCTGAGTATCATCGGCATAAGCTTGTATTTTACAATTTCTTACTGCAGTTAATACGTCCGCAGTATAAATAATAAATAATAGAGGCCCGAGAATTGAACCTTGCGGCACGCCTGATGTTATAAGCGTCCTATCAGACAAATCGTTATCTATCTTGATTTTCTGATATCTATCACTTAAATATGAGCGCATTAATGAAACTGAAGACATAGAAAACCCATAATATCCAAGTTTCGCACACATCAGCTTGTGATTAATCGTATCAAAAGCTTTAGAAATCCAACAACACTAAAGCTGTAACCAACCCTATGTCTCGCGATCTAAAGATATCATCAGTAACATTAACAAGGGATGTAGCAGTGTTAAATGTTTTCCTAAATCCTGATTGAAAGTCAGGCAACAAATTGTTAAGATCGATGAACCCTAAAATTTGGTTGAATAACACTTTTTCTAAAATTTTAGATAAGGCCGGCAAAATACTAATGATACGTAGCTCGAAAAGATTTCGGATTATTAACTTTAGGTAATGGACAAACAATTGCTTCTTTCCAAGCATCCGGGTAAAATTCAAGTTCAATACAGCAGTTAATAATATGTAAAATAAAAGAATCTATAAATGGGCTGCAGTACTTCAACATAATTAATGAGATACCATCTGAACCATAAGCATTAGACTTAAAACTATGCAAAATATGGTGAATTTCATCAATGGAAGTAAACTGAAACTGAAAATGTAGGTTGTTATTGTATTTATTATTTTCATAGAAATTAATTTTGTCCTGACAAATCAAATCATTAGAGGCATAGAAAGATCCAAAGTAAGTATTAATTTCATCCGGCTTTCTAAGATAATGCGGCAGAGTAACTCTATTTGAATTAGAGATGTTTAAGCGTTTTAAAGCCTTCCAGACCTTCACCGGATCATTCATTGTAGTTGCTTTAACCAAAAATTCCTTTTTTGCTTTTCGAATTTCATTTAATGTGCAATTCCGTAGTTTTTTATAATTATCCCAGTCATTGGCGCATTTTGATATTTTAAATTTACATAGAGCTCTATCTCTTTTTTTCATTAATAGTTTTATATTATCTGTAAGCCAACATGCCATAGGCTTTGTAACTCTAACCGTTTTTAACGGGACATGCACATCGAAAACGTCCAGAATAAATTTACTAAACAATTCAACTTTATGATTAAGATCCGGTTCATACAGAAGATTCAACCAAGGCATGGATTTAAGGTCTTGCATTAAATGATCATGATTAAATTGACTATAATCACGAAAAACAGCACGCTTAGGCAAGAATTTATTAGTTCTAATGTTGAGATCTCAATAGGTTAGCATATGATCTCTTACTAAGTCTGCATTCACCACACCAGAACCTGTTACTAGTCCAGTAGCATAATTGGTAAATATAGGGTCTAGCAGAGAGCTTGAGTTTTAGTGATGCGCGTAGGCTCGTTAATCAGTTGAAAACAGCCATAAGCTAAAAAGCACTTCGACAAGGGATTAGTTCGATTAAACACATTAATATTAAAATCACCCAAGCAAATTATTGTATCAGCAATAGGAGTGATGAACGACAGAACATGGTCCATATCGTCAATAAAGTCATTTATTTTGAACATTTTGTTTTCTATTCGGTGGTCTGTAAATAGCACCAATAAAAATCCACTTACGATTAAGTTTAACTTTAATCCAAATCTGTTCTAAATTACTTTTAGCCCAAAATCAAATGTCACCAGTATGGGTATATAAATGTCTTTTAAATAAATCGCAACACCTCCACCTCTATCATTCCTATCCTGTCTGAGTATATGATATCCCTGTAATGATACAATTTCAGAACTAATATTCGCAGTAAGCCACGTTTCAGTGACACATAAAACATCATAGTCGTGTACAGACAGTAGTTGTTTAAAGCTATCAAAATCGGAGAGTAATGACCTTACATTTAGGTGAGCAACTTTCATAACAGAGATAACAAGTCACTGTATACTCTTATATACAATCAAGAAATATAGTACAGGTTTATGCTAATTAAACTATACTCGAGAACAAAAGAAAAATTCAACTTATATGCTATTTCAACAAACAAAATATAGAGTGTAGTTATAGTTAACTTATACAAAAAAAAACTCAAATAAATACTGGTATTAGAGAGTAACTCGCTTAATTAAAATCAACGAGAATGCTGTAATCCATCTAAGAACAATTCATTCAGAAGAACACGCTTTTTATTTTCGCACATAATCCACACTTTACCATCAAATGACCATGCATTTTTCCATCCTATTTTAGTTCGAGCTAAATTTAGTAAATTTAGTTGCTTCATAGTTAAATCTTCTGTAATACGTATCTCTTCCCCTTTCAACAATCTCCTATTCTGCATTACTTTAAGGCGATCACGATAACTAACAAATTTTACTAAAATATGTCGACTATTGGTGTTACCTCCAACTCTGTAACATCTATCAATAGCATTAGCATCCAAATCAAGTTTCAACTTTTGTTTAATCAATGAAACAACCAAATCATCTGTGGATTCACCTTTGTTCTCTTTGATACCAAAAATACGAACATTATTGCGTCTTGAATACTTTTGCAAGTCCTCCAGTTTATTTTCAAGCATTGTATTGTCACGTATCAGCTGTTGATTTTGTACTTCAAAAATAGATACTTTATTCTCTAGATCCAAAATTTTATTTTCAATATTATTGAAGGTCTTAATTAAATTATTTTCTACAACTTTAGCGACGGATTCAGATATGGAAACTAGAAAACTCTTATCAGAAACCAGACTTTTTAACGAATTGCTCATGATATCTTGAATGTCTTGTATTTGCGACTGGGTAAATACCATTTTGTAATTAATATTTGATATAATTTAATGTTATTTAAAATTTTGCAATGAACTGGATATATTTATACAAAAATTTTAACTGGAGTAAAACTTAGTATCATATGCAACTTACTTTTGCACTATTATCCCAAACAGAATTACACAACCTTACTAAACTTATATTAAAAGCGGAGCACTCTTTAACACACGTTTACTCGTCGGCGGCCATTACTATCACTTGATCATCAGAGACTTAACTGATACCAATAAAGAGACCTATAAGTTGTCCATGCTAATTTTGTCACATTTAGGAAATTTGCATAGGCAAATTAAAGCAAAAGAATGTCACTTGGTTTCTGTATAATTTTATTGAATATTAAAACCATAAATATTTAAATTACTAGATACGTATTTCGACCACTATGTGGTCATCATCAGTAGGGGAAAAAAAAAAAAAAAAAAATTAGCTGTATAATTTACTATATTGTTGCTTTAAACACTATCGAGGATATTCTCCTCACCCGCAGGCTGGTGTTCTCAACAACAAACAAGTGAATTGTCAAAAATGCCAACATTATGGTTATTTAATGAAATGATACGGAAACCAAATGACATTCTTTTGCTTTAATTTGCCTATTCTAAATTACTAAATGTGACATCGCCACAAAATTAGCATGGACGACCTATACTTTAAACCTTTAATAATTACTACAAATGTTATACTGAAATAGAATTCTATTAATACTAATAAAGATAAGCTACATTGTTCAGCAATATGAAGCAAATTAAATGAAAATCACTTATTTAAATAGTAAATTAAATCTCTATTACAATAATGCTAACGATAAAACCTGTTACAATTTACAATCTATATGTATACGACAAATCACTAACATTAACATATTTATTATTTCAAATGATTTCTTATTATAACATTATTTTGCGTCATTGGTAGGGTGAACATGCACAATATTTATACTTCGCTTAACAAAGAATGTATAATAGGAAACGAAACAAATGAATCCTCTTTATACGATAATAGCATGCATTTGGATATCACACTTTGTATTGGGTAATATTGATTATGCATATTGAGATTTTTGACTACGTTAATATGTAACTTTGTTGAATCAAAGGGGTAAGTATACAGTGGTTCGGTTCATAACTAGAAAACGTTTTGCAAACTAAAATATTTTGATTTTTGGTTTTAATAATATTGGATATTTCTGCAGTAGTACCATTTTTGAGAAGGCAATAAGAGTTTGCTGATGACTGATCATATACAATTAATAAATAGCCACAGTACCTTATTTTTCTAAACTGTTGACAGTTAAACAAATGAGGCGATAAAACATCTTGAAAATGTTCTTGTTCACATTTAATTTCATCATTATTTTCAGAAATTTTAGCAGTGGTTGCAAAGCTCATTTCCTTTAAACGATTACATAATTGTTGCAATGGCTTATCAGGTTTTCTAATGAGTCTTTTTAATTTACCCAAACAGTTCTCAAACGGAAACGCAGAGAATTCATCTAATACTCCATATTTTTCACAATCATCACACAAGTGGCATAAAATATGAACATTGTAAACAAGAAACTGAATACCATAAATAAGTTTACTGTGGTTACAAAAAATATTCAGAAGATTTCTAGCAAAAGTACAGCCAATTTTCTTTATATGGTATTTGGACACTAATATGAAAATTGCAGAGTGCAATAACAAAAAATGTTCATAAATTGCTAAATCAAGCACATCTTTTAGGACTACCGGACCTAAATACAGCAGGAATAATCGGAATTCTGTGGCTTTCCACCTTGCAAGTTCGGAAAAGTTTCTAGGTTTTCTGTTAAATTCCAGTGAAATACATCGTTTTAGTTTTAACAAATTAGTGGAAACAATACCCACGTACCTACTTTGTAATCTGCATTTTAAGGGGCCACTAATCCACAGATTAAGTAACTTTCGTGTGACACCCAAACACACACAATGCTTGTAATCTATAGGAAAACAAGAAACAAGACCTATTTGTAATTCTGATAACGGAGAAACGCCCAAGTGATGATCTTCGTCATGCTGTAACTGAAAAGAAGCATCAGTTCTTTTAGGGCAAGTTATATCAGGTAAAACAACTTTTCCTTGAAAATATGTACCAACAATAGAACATTTGTCGCATGATGAATATCCAGAATGTGATTTGGTGGATTTTAGAAATGCACGGGCAGGTGCGTCACATATAAAACTGTGAATAGTAAAAGTATACCTTTTAAGTCTAAACTCAAAACCATTGATTAATAAACATTGCAACTCAACTACAAACTTATCTAGATAGGCATTCAATGGAGAAGGCTTAGAAGTTCCACAATATAATCCTATAACAAAAACATAAGGTTTTTGAACATTCTTTATTAGTCCGAGAATAGGCCACACTTGTATATTAGAACTACGAAAAGGTGGAAGGCCATCTACATTGAAACTTACTAACAGCACACTACCGGAATAATTATTGCAAGAGAGAAAATTTACCAATCCTGATAACAACCCCATATGGTAATATTCTCCATTATCTGACTTTTGTGTGACTATATTTGTGGGGGTTCTAATTAATGTTCTGGCATCTAATGGAAGATTTGGGTGCCAGTGTGATAAACTGTGAAGCAAAGAAGTAGCCGCTATGTGTGGAATTCTAAACTCCACGATCCAACTACTTAAAACAGTCTTTAGGTTGAGAGATTCGTCATTTTTAGAATTTATAGTTGCCTCATTGGATTGACAAATAGTATCGTCTATATCAGAAAAATTAAAGCTATTTGATGTTACATTATTTTTTGACATAAAATTATTTTGCTCTTGAAAAAGAGTACATGAATCAGAATTTACATCAGACATGCCATCATTGCTAAAGGGTGTAATAATTTCAGTAATATTTTGTATCTGTGCAATTAAATTACTAAATGCTATGTCTACCCTCCTGCGTACCTGACGTTTACCAACAACTGCTTTTCTTTTTTTAAACATTACGTAATAGATATTTTCAAAAAATGGTATAGACATATAACTCTACAAGCATGCCTTTTAATTCTTATTCTTATTTTTTTGTTCCCTAAATAACCGTTGTGGAGCGTGTTTCAACCAGTTTTTTACAGCACTTTCTATATCCTTTTCTGCATTAGTCTTGACAGGCAAGGCTATCGGAAAAGCGGTTGGTAAGTTTTTAAGTATTAAAGAAGAACCCAAACTGTGCTGTGATTCTAGGCGTTGCAAAATTTTATTTTGACGTTCAATAATCTGATAATTCTGTTCTTCTATATGAATTAATTTTTTCAAAATTATTTCTTGAATGCTTAAAAGCTAAATTTTGTACTTGTGATCCGATATGAAAACATTCATACCCTGTGCTTGCAGAGAACCAATATTTTTTGTAAAATTAGAAGACGTTGTAGGAGAATCTAACGACTTAATTATATCATCCAAGTTTCCTTGTATCTTTTCCTTACTACTTGATACAATTCCAATAGACCGAGTGTGTGACGGTGTTGTAATAAAATGGATTCACTTAATGCAGGCGATTCAGTTCTATTGCTTGTGTGAATTTCCACTAACGTTTCTTCGTGATTTTCTATATTCAAATCTTCAGATAATGACGTTGGAAAATCTATAAATAATGAAGGTTTTTATCAAAACATAAAAACATGGGTTAACACACTTGTGACAGTTATCTTTGGTGGTCTTGGATAACTAGAATGTTCTGAATTACTTTCATCGTCACTGCTATTGATAAAACGTAGCGGAATAGTCCTTCTTCTTTTTCTAAGAATAAAGTTTTCCTTTTCATCGGCAGATGTTTGAACATCTGAACTAATTTCGCAAGCCTTAAGCTTTTTTGAGCTTTTGCTAGAGTACCTGCAAAATGTTTCTACTAATTATCAAAAATAAAGACGTACAGACTAGAATATTTGAGAAACTAGAAACGTGTACCACCACACAATTGTATGATCGCCTGTAAGCAGAATGATTTAGAAGCAGATAAAGAGCATCTAGTTGATCGAGCAAATCAGTAAAGTGACTAAAAGATACTAGTAGTAGGATTGGGGGGGTCTAGCGCAGCGCTTCCTCCTCACTCCTCACTCCTCCTCACTCCTCATTCCTCCTCACTCCTCCCTCTTTTTTTATCTTTCGAGATAAATATAT
The DNA here is from genome assembly GCA_036346225.1 of Platerodrilus igneus. Classification (NCBI taxonomy): domain Eukaryota; kingdom Metazoa; phylum Arthropoda; class Insecta; order Coleoptera; family Lycidae; genus Platerodrilus; species Platerodrilus igneus. The sequence goes on from JARFIW010001537.1 coordinate 128,078, forward strand.
CTTAAATTTTTCATCTTTCGAGATAAATGAGCATCCTCATTTCCACACACGAGATAAACCTATTTTTAAGATTTTTTTTTTACCGCTAACATTCTGGACCAAATAGTTTTCTTCGACTAACCATTTTTTCATCTTTCGAGATAAACCTATCTTGTTTGGTATCAATTAATATTAGAATTTTCTCAGCTACCCAAATCTTTGGAATTTTTCAGATATATCACCCCCAAGAGAGCTACCCCAATTTTAAGATTTCTTTCCTGTAGCGACTTGTGAACGTGCTTAACAACTCCAAAATGTGAATGCATAAACTGTGTAAACTATTTTTATCTAGTCGCACAATCACTAAGACCAGCCAGTTTTTGGCGATGAAATAAAAAACAGAATACATATAATAAAATTTATTGATAAAATAATGCGTGTTGTTGGCCAACTAAACAAAATATTTAGCTGCTCAGCGAGCACCGCGAGAAGGTCATACACGCTTTGCTCACCGGGGTAAAAGGGTATAAGGAATAGGAGTGGGAAGGTGAGGGAAAGAAACTTACAATTAATATATACAAAAACTCCTATATACATGAAATCTTAAAACTACTATATACAAATATCAAAATTATAACATACATAACTCAAAACTAGGTGAAATAGAAAGCGTCTATTTTTCGGTGCCCCCAGGGGTACGTATTTACAGTTCCGGGAATGATGAACCGTTTGTCATCATCCCCAGATAAGCTAATCTTGTTGATCAGTTTAGTGTAAAGTTCATGTTTAGAGCTCCTAATAGATGTCATTGTATGCCTGAGGACACCTATATTGTTTTTTGCAACATCCTTAAAACTATCAACACTTATGTTCTTAACGACACTATGATTCACACCCTTAATTTTTTTAATAATATCCTTTTCACTTATAATGCAATACGATTTAGCTCTAGTGCCGACAAACTCTAGAACCAAATCACCATTCATTTCGTCCTTAAATTTACCCACCACTTTCTTATTAACTAACGGTATTTTGTATCTATTGTTTATCGGGTAATCACTAGTATCGAAGTAGTCTATATTATTACTAATGTCTAAATATAAGTCTTCTGTTTGTACACTATAAACTAAAGAGTCTGTGTCTGTATATAGGAGCTGAATTTGCTCATCATACATGCGTCGAATAACATTATAATGAAAGTCGTACATTAAAGTCTTGGAGAGGTCTAGTATCGAAAATCCTGCGTATATAGGTTTATTGTACTCTACTTTCACCCGATCCATTTGTATAATAGCTAAATTCTCGCTAAGCACTGTGCAACTATTAAAGTTCGGGCGTGCGATTAAAGTACTCGCGCACAATTTTTTGCCTTCCGGTTCCCACCGAGTCACAATCTTAACGTCTACGCGTTTGTTTACATTCTCCATGGTCTTACCGAAAATCGCGTTGTTCATCAACTTAAAGAAGTCCTTTTCGAACGCATTTTTAGCAGCGGTTCGTAACCCGGTATTCAAGTCAATGTACGGTTTTAACCATGGAGACTGTTCAAATTCCATGACCCGGTGGACTGCTGTGAGCCGGAGACCGTTCTTTAAGCACTGTTGGAGGTTTCGATAATGAATTATATATTTATTCTTATTTTCCAGCGTGGCGAGTAGTTTCGGTAGCTTAGAACCAGCATATGGCGGAGTCTTAGTTTCGGGGCAGAAGGGTAAATCGTTATGAGGACCGTGCAGTTCTTCTGGGTACTCGAGGTCAACTTCTAATATATATCCCAAGTCGCAGGTTTCGGGTATATCCATAATTCTCCACTTAATGCGATCAATCTCGGACTCGTTCAACCACCTAAACCCGCCGATGGGAAGATATTGGCTCATAGCCCACCCATACAAGTTATTAGCGTCGAGGTACGTTAAGTATCGAGACTCTGCAGCGGCATCGTAATTGTCCATGTATTTGTTATTAGCACGAGCGTATCTTCCGCTGCATTGCGTGAGACCACTCCTTATGCCTACCCTTACGAAATTGTGCATGCCAATGTCGGTGAGTAATTCTAATTTAACATTGGTGTATTTCAACATCGCGTCCCAGCTTAAGCTGGGGGCGGTCAGGTACTGGCACAGGTCGAGGTCGTAAGTTTTCATGCAAACGTTTCTGAAGTTTTCGAACACATCGGCCAACAACAATACATCTGTCTTTAAATAGATATCGCTGTATTCCCCGAGCGTTTCCATGTCGAAAGTTTTCCACACTTTCTGCGCGCGCCCGTACTCAGCAAAGGAGATGTTGGTGGATGACAGCTTGTTATAAAATCCCTCCTTTGCTGGTAATGACCTTTCATCCAACACGGATGCGTCCGTAATATAATCATATGGGAACACGCCTTTTTCTTTTACAAGTTCGAATTCATCCTCCTCGGGGAAATACTTTCGCAGTTCCACAAACTGATGAGACTCCAAATTTTTTGTCAGTTTGTCCAAGGACGATGCCATGAACCGGAGAGAGTCAATAAATCTGAGTTGGATGCAACCTGCATCATTCTCCTTTTTATCATCCTCCATGTCATCACCATTCAGTCTTACGTTTTTTGTAAACGAGATGTACCTCTCCTTGTTATTTGGTGTGACGCTAACACTTTCCTGATCACATCCCAGCTCTTTGATGATGAAGTGAGCATCGTACCCACTTAAATTGTGGAAAATCACTGGGACGAAGTTCGGTATCTTATAGTGTACATTGCATTGGCTATGAGCCGCGTAGCGAATTTCCATTTAGGTGGTTATGATCTCTCACTCTATCTTCTCCTAAAGGCTTTTTACATATACTGCAGTCTACTGCCATATAAAAAAGAAGCTCATCTAACGGTTCGAGCGGTGTCATCGGAACGTTGGTTTTGAATATAGTTCCTAATCTTCGCGCTTCCTCCTTCATTTTGTCTATAAAAACCTTTGCAGCATCAGGACCCCGGTAAATCTCGAACTTTGATAAACTCTCATCATAGCTACACTTAATGTAGTATGCAAAGCTATAGGGTATGTGCTCTTGAACGTTGTTTATGAACGAAATGGAAGCGTCTGGGGCAGTAGAGCTGATAGGTTTCAGCACCGATTCGAAATCTGCACATATCGCAAACGGCGTTCGCATCTGTTTGTGAATATTTTTAAATTCGATTATGTTGTTGAAGGTATTCGGCATTTTTGTAACCACATGGTTACACTCATACTCCGAATGCTTCCGAGGTTCCTGTTCGGTCCGGAAGTAGACTAAGCAACCATCACACAACCATTTTGCTGCTTTGTGTTTAGACATTTGTCTACCAACCAATCTCCCCAGATTTTTTATCCAGCAATAGTGGCTGTTTGCACCATCTTGCAAAAACAACAAATTGATATGTCGAGGTCTTTTGTTATTGGTGAAATGTAAAGGTCCCACAATCGCTTTCCTTCGACACCAAAGACGTTAATGCTCACATTGTTTAATCGCTCAAAAATCGGGATATCAGACATCTTGACAGGAAATTGAATTCCATCAAAGTTTAGAGCGGTGCTGTAGTGCGGGTACTTAAGCACTCTTTGAGGATCTCGATCAGCTGGATGTAATGCAGCTACCACCGACCATGCAAAGCATGCCAAGTCCTCATTTCGGATGTTAATAACAGCATGTTTCTCCCTTATCCATTTGGGAAGCTCAATGTAGGACCGCCCACGAAGAGGTTTATACTTATTAATGTTAACCTCTAGGCACAGCACCTTCTTGAGACTCCAGCCAGAACCTCGTCCTTGAAACTCCTCGGACTTTACAACCATCTCCCGTGCTATAGACGTATATACCTCCGTAAGATTCGATGACTGTAATAACCTGATTTTTGGTGTTGAAAGATTTAATATCATCAACACCTCGACCTTCGCTCATCTTGGTGTATAGTCCGAACAACTCCACGTTAACTTTCAACGCGTCATGGTCTTTTAGCTTTTCTCCCACCAACCGCACAAAACAATCTTCTTGCTTGCTAAGGAATTCCCCAACTACAATAACGTCATGAACATTTTTGATGCGGTACGATGCGATTCTAGTCTTGAATGCGGTGGCAATAGTTTCCACTGCATCTCCCCCAGGGTGTGCATGACTTACCGCAGATTTATGCGCATTGCTGCGTAAATGCGCAGTGCACGCAGTTTTCGATACCTCTATGTTGCACACATCGCACTTAACAACAGCGATACGTGGTTGTTTTGATGTTGACGGACCATCGTTGCGTGCAACCATTGCTGTACCGCTGCCCGATATCGAAGTCTTTTCTGCAGCAGGAGCTGAACGCTTAACTCCGCTTGATGCTTGTAACCCATGCTGAGCGCGTTGATGTCGAATAAAATTATCTTTTCGGGTGAAGGTACTGCGGCACACGTCGCAAGCAAACACCGCACCATGGGGTTCTCCGGGGGTGTGCACCTCAATTGCAGGTGGTGCAGCACGTTTAGTCGCAACCGATGCAGATGGTTCCAACCCATGCACGTTACGTTGATGACGAATAAAATTATCTTTTCGGGTGAAGGTACAGCGGCACACGTCGCAAGCAAACGCCTCACCATGGGGTTCTCCGGGGGTGTGCACCTCAATTGCAGGTGGTGCAGCACGTTTAGTCGCAACCGATGCAGATGGTTCCAACCCATGCACGTTACGTTGATGACGGTTGAGGTTATCTTTTCTAGAAAAAGCGGCGCTACATACCTCACACACAAACATCTTGGATTGATTCATATTTCTGTAATTTGAAAAACTGTTAGACACTTTTAATAAAAACTTGTCTCGATTAGTACACGACCGAATAAAAACTGATGATTTGATGACATGCGCTCCTTTATATGCTTAATAGCAAGATCATTAGGAAGGGATAACACGCGGTAACATAATTATAATTTAAATAAGTTTCCTGTCGAATTTTGCATGTGAATTCCAAGAATTAATACGTCAAAGGCAATTAACAGAAACTGAATTATATTGCCTCGTACCGTGGTTTTATACACATAATAATTAAGATCGTATAATAATTAGCTAGTTTACTTTTAAATTAGGTGAAACCCAGCATCGTTTAACCTTGAGTAACATTTCAAACCTGTCTATTCACGTCGGTTAAAATCAATTAGCTTCTTGCTTACGCACTACATCTATAATTATCGGATGTATCACTTTAACTTTCACTTCTACTCTAATTGTTTACAGACATTTCGAGCCTGGAATTTTTTTTTTAATGAACACAATAATGAAGAATGCGAAGGTTTCCATTCACAATAAACCTTAGAAAGTTTGGGTGATTTCGGTAACAAGGACAGCTCAAATCGTATAAAATACGAGCACGATTCCTCTATATTCAGTACAAAATACAGCATAAAAGTAGATACAATGATATTCATTAAAGACGGTATAGTAATGTTTCAGCGGAGTTTGAGTGATGCTAGGATTAATATCGAACGTGGTTATATTTATGGTGATGATGTTGGATCATGTTATGATGACTCCAGGTGGATAAAGTTGCAACAAGCATGGACTGTTTGTGACCAATTCGACCGGAATCAAATAAATTACCATGAATTATTGGATAAATTTGAAGAATTAAATTTATTGCGAGACTTCATGGAATGCTTTTTGAGCTATATAGAAAAATTATAATTGTAAAAGTTTTGTATGTGTATTTTATGGTTAAAATTTATAAATAAAAATGTTAATATAATTCAAATATTTTATCATTCTAAGTCACCTGAGTACAATTTACGCATGCGCAACAACAACCTCAAAACATTTAAAAGGACGAGCCGCATAGGATTCCTTCTCAGTCATCTCGGTGAAATCAGTGCAAATACCAAATACCAAAAATCTGATTAATAAGTTTACGTATAGTTTGAGTGAATTGGGTGAACACCCTCATAATGTGGAAATTGGGTTTGTTATAAACCAGACAATAAAACCCGTATTACGATTGGTGTGTAGCAAGAAATATTGTGGCAACCATGTTCTGGAATTGACATACGAAAATTGGTTGGTATTTACAAATTTTCAAGTGGAATTTCAAATCAACGTATTTTCTCGTGACGTGCTAAACAGTCGATTAAATGGTGTACCCGAAATGGAAGATCTACACATACAACTAGGAGGGCCGTTTTTTATCACTCTATCGCCAGTGTATGGAACAACCGAGGACGAAACGTTCCAGTTAAAAGTAATAATGGGTGATAGCTCGATAGTTATAAACGAATTGGAGTGCCGTAAACTATTCCATATGCGGGAGCTGTTGGATTATCAATTTAAACAGTTGGAAAGTCGTGACTTCCCAGCATCATACAGCGAATTAGTAGGGTTTGTTGCTAATTCTAATTTAAATGATTGCGATTGGTTTAATACTCTGACTGAAGGGGAGAAACGAATTAAAATCTTGATTGAAGGCGAAGTTCGAATTGGCAATATTTTATTCTACAACGAATTGAATCAGAGCGCCCTAAATGCATTGGAGCTGGTTATATGTTTTCCGGATATATTTGTGCAAGACGTGATGCGTACAAGAACATTAGTGGAAATGTTTAGACGTTTAAATTTGTCGGAATCTGAAGATTCTGGTTATGGTGATAACTAGAAAGAGTTATTTTATAAAAGACAGTCTAAAAGACGTGGATGTAAATGTATTGTTATTGTAAATTTTTGAAAAAAGTATAAATAGATTCGTTGTTGTTTATTTATTTAGTATAGTTTGAGATTTTTTTGAGTAAACACATGATTATCTGTTCTGGAGAGGGTTTAATCAACAGCGCTATAAACAGGTTACCGTTTGAGCTGCATATTCCAGGTTATCAGTACTGCGGTCCTGGTACAAAGTTGGATGAGCGCTTAGCAAGAGGTGATCCTGGAATAAACGAATTAGATAAATTGTGTAAAGACCACGACATTGCATACTCCAAGTACCCTGACGATCCTCCAGCCAGACACCGAGCAGATACAATTTTAGAAGAAGAAGCCTGGGGGAGAGTTAAGTCTAAAAACGCAAAGTTTGGGGAAAAAGCCGCAGCTTGGTTTGTGACAAACGCTATGAAAGCGAAGAGAAAAATGGGTATGGGCTTAAAGAAGAAAATAAGTTTCAAAGGCGGATTTTTGAAGAAAATACGATCCGCAATAGACCGAGTTGGTTCCGACAACTTGAAAAAGCTGTTAGATGTTGGTATTCTAATTGGTAAAAAAATCATAAAAGGAGCCGGTGGGAAAAGCAAAATTAAAGTCCCACGTATTATACCCGTTCCACAGAAAGGAGGTTTTCTGCCATTGATTCCGATATTCGCGGGACTAAGTGCTCTAGGGGCGCTAACAGGTGGTGCTGCGGGGATAGCTAAAGCAGTAAATGATGTCAAGACGGCCAACGAACAGCTTAAGGAGAGCGAACGACACAACAGATCTATGGAAGCTATTACCGTTGGGAAAAAAGAAATGGAATGTTTCTAAAACCATACAAAAAAGGCACAGTATTATTCTTGAAACCATACAAACAGGGGCGAGGCATTTGTAAAAAGTATCAAAAAACTAAGCAAGTTACCTCGAAGAGCTCTCACTGATGTAGATATAAGGAAACACGCATCTAACATTCCTCATTTTCGCAACGTCTTTTCTAGAGATCAGTTACAGAAGATTAGACCGCATGTCAACGATTCGGGAGTGATTAATTTGGATACCACCAAAGGTTCGGGTACACATTGGGTGGGGTACCGAAAACGTGGAAATAGCGTGTATTACTACGATTCGTTTGGAGACTTGAGACCGCCGGAAGAAGTGGAGAGATATTTTCGAGGTTGTAAAATTTACTACAACAGTGTACCGGAGCAGACTTACAACACATACAATTGTGGACATTTAGTGTTAAAGTTTCTTAGTGACAATGGCTAAAACAGTGAGCGTGTTCGGGTATGGCAATGTCATATCGACAGGATCCATTTACCCACCAATTAAATTGAAACAAGACGGTGAATATGCTTTGGGTCTAGTGGGACTGTACACTTGTAACACTGTGCAAAACATACATCCAGGAAACAACATATTATATTTTAACGATCCAGAACATCGCAGAATAACCATTGAACCTGGATCATACGAATTAGAAGAAATAAATGCATATATACAGGATGTTTTCAAAAAATGGTTCAGTCAGAAGCCGGACATCAACGAGAACATTGAAAATATTTTAAACTGAGTGCCAACAATAATACATTAAAGTGTTCTATACGAAGCAGTATACCGATTGATTTTGGGGCAAACCGTAAAAACAATATTGGAAGCATCTTGGGGTTTACCAACCGCAAATTGGCTGCAGATACCGTACATATCGCTAATCAGCAAGTGAACATAATATCGGTCTCAAACATTTTTGTGGAAACCAATATCACCAGCGGATCGTTCAGAAACAATTTTCTTACCCACAGCATATTTGAATTCAGTCTATCTGTACCACCCGGGTATAATCTGGAAAAGGAACCTAACCACGTCATATATTATCCGCTGAGCGTAACACAAATTGATAATATTACAATCAGACTAGTCGATCATTTGGGTGAATTCGTAAACTTTTCACCGGAAACATACACCTGTGTGAGACTGGAAATAAAAAGTAGTTGAAAATGCCCATCGATTTTGTATATAAAGCACGCTATAACACCCCCAGACGATTAGAAGTGAATACGGCGTCAAAGCGTCAAGTTTTCGAGAGACTTACAGCAGAAGAAATACGTTTCTTAAAGTCTTTGGGGTTAGAAGTTATAAATGATGGGAGGCAGAAGTAAACGCAGCTTAGATCTCCACGGTGATGAAAACATTAAACTTGGAAGGCTTAAATATGAGGACGTGCCCAAATTGGATGTGTTTGGAGGTTATAAATTAGACGAAACCATAATAAAGGAAGATTATTATACATATCTTCCCTTTACATTGAATGCAGAAAACAACGATCGAATTTCAATTGAAATCCAGAGCAGTGATAACATCACATACCGTGCATTTATATTTCCAATGCTCCACCAGAAGGTACAACATTGGCCAGGAGGCGAGTTTTTTGTTGCCTGGAAATTTAGAATTTTGCCGAATCCTTGCCGTTCCAGGCAAGGTAGGGATCTTTAACGTGCGTGACAACACTCGCACACAGGACCTCCATTTAACCTCTCATCCGAACGAGGGCGTAATTTTTGTGAAAAATGCTCACCTGTCATTTTTCAAGCAGTCGGCCGTGTCGGGATTTGAACCCAGGACCTTGGGATCCGTAGTCTTACGCTTACTACATTGATCCACGGCGACGCCAACATCACATACCCCCATGAAAGTTTCATATTTATAAAGGGTACCTATAAGCCTACGGAAACATTAAGAGAAGCGTCAACAACTGGAGACCCTATTAGAGCAGCAGAACCAGACCCTAAAGCTTACGAATTTACTAGAAATGCGCCATATTTTCTGTTTGAGGAAATTCAATACAAATTGGGTAATAATCAAATAATAGATGTCTGTCGAATCCCTGGAATTACAAGAACTATTAAAGGTTTAGTATCCATGGAAGAATCAGAAACAAAATCTATTACACATACCGGGTGGAAGCCCGATACCATATTCCAAGATGGACGGTTTAGTTGTGCTATACCGCTAAAAACCATTTTTGGGTTTTTTGAAGATTACAAGAAAACTATCGTCAACATGCCTCAAGAGCTGATTTTAATCAGATCCAAGTCGGACGTAAATTGCTACAAGTCGATTGGAAATACAGTAACATTCAAAATACAACGTATTTCATGGGAGGTCTCGCATATAACATTAAGCGACTTCGCCAAGGCGTCGCTGCTTTCGGAAATGCAAAATCAATCATCTATAATGGTTGCATTCAGAAAATGGGAACTACACGAATTACCGTCTCTAACACAATCAAAGTCGCAAGTATGGAGAATTAAAGTATCGAACGAAACAGAGAAGGCTCGGTGGATATTACTGGCGCTGCAAAATGGGAAGTACGACAGGAAAGAAGAAAATGCTACAAGCTTTACGAATGCCAGCATAACCAATGTCAAAGTGTTTTTAAAACTCTCAGATGTTCCTCAAGGTCGATTAAATTTGGACTTCGAGCAGAATGACTACTTGCCAGCGTACCTGTCTTATGCATCTTTTATGGAAAAATACTATCCGAACAAATCGTCAAATAAATGTTTAATGGACTACAACAGGTTTAAGGAATCACCTGTCTTTGTAATCGACTGTCGTCATCAATTTGAAAGCATCAAGGATGCGACGGTTGATGTAAGAATGGAATTAGAAGCTTCAAGAAATTTTGAACCGTCGATGAAGGCTTATGCTTTAATTATACATGACTCTATGTTTGAATATAATCCGTTTACGGAAATTGTTAATAGATTTATTCACAATTAAATATTTTGTATATATATTTTTAATAAAATTGTATAAAAGCAAGGAATTAATTTGTTTCAATTAGTCTACTTTTATTTGTCGAATGGTGAGCATCTCCCACTCTGTACATAAGTTCTAGTTATTTTAGAGCGAATTTACCTCCATCAGAATAGGGTGAAATTGCCCTATAGAGTGAAATTGCCCCATAGAGAGAAATTGCCCCATAGAGTGAAATTGCCCCATAGAGTGAAATTACCCCATAGAGTGAAATTGCCCCATAGAGTGAAATTACCACATAGAGTGAAATTGCCCCATTGGGTGAAATTACCCCATAGAGTGAAAGTGTCTCCGACAGTATTGGTTAGCATGGTTCGCAATTACATAAGAAAACGAAATAGTGGATACAGTAACGAAGCATTGGAAAAAGCTATAGAAGAAGTTCGGCTGGGTAAATCAAGTATTTACTCCTTCAGTAAAAAATATAATATACCGAAAGAGACGTTAAGCTATCACCGCAAGCGACAACAAAAGCAAGCGTACGCTCGAAGCAATATGGAGACTGCGAAACAAGAACTTAAAATACCTATACAGAATTATGATAACTTTGCTATTGCTAGTGCAAGACAGGATGGTAAACATGGTTCACTGTTCCCGTCTAACATACAAGCTATCTTCGCGGGACCATCGAATTGTGGGAAGACTAACGCTTTAATATCGCTGATCCTGCACGAGAACGGTCTTAGATTCCAAAATGTGTATGTATTTTCGAAAAGTTTATATCAACCGAAATACCAATTGTTAAGAAACGTTTTTACACCATTAAAAGAAGAAATTGGGTACCATGAGTTTGAAAATTACGATGATTTGATTAAACCCGGAGATACCAAAGAAGATTCAATTATCTTTTTCGATGATATACCTGTAAACGAGCAAAGTAAAATCACTCAATTTTTCTCGTTCGGCCGACATAAAGCAATAGATTCGTTCTATCTATGTCAAACTTACGCTAGTGCCTTAAAACATAGACTCAGAGATAACGCCAATGTAATCGCATTATGGAAACAAGATGAAACCAATCTCAGACATATGTTTTCGGATCATATAAGTGGTGACATGACATATCCGAAATTTAAAGAAATGTGTTTACAGTGTTGGGGTGACTCAAAACATAATTTTATAACTGTTGTGAAAGATTTTGATTTGGATAATGGTCGATATAGGAAGAATTTCGACGAGTATATAAATATTTGACATTATTCAAAAAAAAAGCTAGTTCTCATCCAAAGTTTCATGATGACGGACGTTAACAATTTTATTGCGAATAAACGCAGTCTTCATCTTATGCAGGATGCTGTACGAAAAAAGTTTGTAGCGTACAAAAAGGGAGACGCTACATCTCAGCAAAAATTCAAAGAGGTGCACAAACAATTGATCGATCCACTGCAAATAACCGCTTCCCAGTTGCAATCGATCACCAAAAAAATATTCCCATACCTACAACAAAGGTTAAAGTCGAAGACATGGACGTACCTATAAAGAAAATTAAACAACTCGTTCCAGAAGAACCGTTCCATCTTTACTATGCGGATGTGTTAGCTAGAGACGAAGACGAAAATATTGACAAATCAATTTATGGAGTAAAGTATAATGCGGAAACCGACTCATGGAGTTTGTGGAAAAGTGTATTGATAATTAACCCGGAAACTAGCGATATGACATTAAACAATGTGATATATCCAGGTACGAAGGGTTTATACAATCTGCTGGTTTACAAAGACATCAGCCCCGAAGATGACGATTTCAATTTGCATGAAGATTTGCCGAATTACTTGGAAATGATCAAATCTGCGTCGATTTTGAGAAGAAAGTTTAACCCATTTGCGGTGCACGATTTAAGCGGATTTCCAACAAATAACAAAAAGTTTAACAAATATGTGCAAAAACATCTCACCGAATTTCGGAAGAATCCCGAAAGAAAACAGCCAAAGAGAAGAAAACAGTCTAAGGGAGCGGGTTTAAGCTTTTCTAATCGGTTTTACAAAAGTTTAAATTCAAAGCCGGTGCAATATGTCTACTGGAATAATGTACATGAACTTGTGGATCGGCTGAGATTGTTGAACGCATCCAACCGAGCTGGAAATACAAGCGAGGAAAACATTAACAAGATGGTGTCCATAATAGAAGAGTTGAGAGAAGAAGGTATAATACAGTGAGCTCAGTAAATAATTACACAGTTTTAAAATGCCTATCGACCGCTTCGGACGTTCAGAGCGTAAAGATGCTGATATTATTCGACGCGGTCCTCCAGGTCGAGGATTTGTGCTAACGTTGGATGGTGATGGGTACGATATGCAGCAAAGAAGGTTAGTGAATTCATCAGACCCGAAAGAAGATAGTGATTGTGTTAATCAGAGAAGCACTATAGTATTCAAGTCTAAGGGAGCGGGTTTAGGCTTTTCTAATCGGTTTTACAAAAGTTTAAATTCAAAGCCGGTGCAATATGTCTACTGGAATAATGTACATGAACTTGTGGATCGGCTGAGATTGTTGAACGCATCCAACCGAGCTGGAAATACAAGCGAGGAAAACATTAACAAGATGGTGTCCATAATAGAAGAGTTGAGAGAAGAAGGTATACTACAGTGAGCTCAGTAAATAATTACACAGTTTTAAAATGCCTATCGACCGCTTCGGACGTTCAGAGCGTAAAGATGCTGATATTATTCGACGCGGTCCTCCAGGTCGAGGATTTGTGCTAACGTTGGATGGTGATGGGTACGATATACAGCAAAGAAGGTTAGTGAATTCATCAGACCCGAAAGAAGATAGTGATTGTGTTAATCAGAGAAGCACTATAGTATTCAAGTCTGGAGAAGAAACAATTAGTTTTCGTAAAAGAAGGCTAGTTGATGTAATGGATCCTAAAGACGATAGTGATTGTGTTAATAAGAAATCTGTAATCAAGCTCGTGAATCAAGCCTTTTCATACTGTCTAAAAGTTCTGATGATATACAACGTAAAGATAAAGCCTTCAATGCAAGAAACCAGCGTATCGCAATGCTTGCTCAACCAGTTGAGCCATCTGATGCAGTTAATAAACAATATGTAAATGAAAAATTGGATAAGCTTGTATCTGACTTTAAAACGTTTATACAGTTTTTATTAATTTGACTGCAACTTCTGAGACAAATGAGAAGGAGCTCGGTCTTGCAATAGCATCGATTTACGAGGCGTCACCAGCAGCTATAAAAACAAATACTACAAACCAAAGCTTCAGTTTATGTCAAAGGTGCAATTGGATAAAGATAACCCTATTAGTTTAGCAACAGTGTTAAGCAAAAATGAGTAAAGAAATCATCGTTAAGGAATTATTTAAACCTGCAAGAAAAAATTTTCAGCGTCGTCATACAAATCTGAAACATGTGAAACGTGATCTTATCCAATCAGACTTGTGCGAAATGCAGCCTTACTCGCGTGTGAACAATGGGTACAGATATATTATAATAGCAGTGGACTGTTTCACAAAATATGCTTTAGCTGAACCCTTAAAAATAAAACCGGATCAGAAGTCACAAATGCTATGAAAAAATATTGGACAAAATGCTGCAAGGAGAAAATAACGTAAAATCAATCTACAAACGGATTTTGGGAAAGAGTACTACAACCGCTGGTTTAAAATCTTATGCAAAAATATAAGATAAACCATTACTCTACGTATTCCGCAATCAAAGCTAGCATGGTTGAGCGATTAATCAGAACAATCAAAAACAAATTGTACAGAAGATTTTACTTGCAAGGCAGTCATAAATGGGTGAATATTTTGCTTAAGGTTATGGAAGAATACAATAATACACCGCATCGGGCTATTAACATGACGCCTATGGAAGCAGAAGAACATCCGGAAAGAATAAAACTTTACACCGCTAACAGCGTTTCTAAAAGTTACAAGAAGTTGTATAAGGTTGGAGACATTGTGCGTATATCAAAATATAAAGCAGTATTCGATCGAGGATTTCACCCAAACTGGAGTACAGAACTATTCAAAATTGTTAAAGTACTACAAACGAGACCGATAACCTATCTGCTACAAGATTTGGAAGGTCGGCCAATTCTAGGTGCTTTTTACGGTAATGAAATTCAGCTCACAGCAGCACCCGACACGTACTTAGTGGAAAAAGTTTTACGGAAACGGAAGCACGGGCGCGAATTATTAGTGTCGTGGTTGGGGGATGGTAAAAGTTGGATTAAGAAAACAGACTTGCTTTAGTATCATCCAGATAATTACCTGGATGAAAAAATCATAAAGGAGGGAGTAAAGTCCCTTAACTGGATATATAGGAGAGATTTGCTTAGAACCCCATTCCCATCTACGATTTGAAGCAGGAAGCATGTGTTTCATAATCGATTTACTAGGATGTCAATACAAAACTAGTGATTTCTATTGCAAGGAGATTGCCATTTTGGATGTAGCGAATAATGTAATATGGCATGAGATACTGGACATGGCTGTGAAGTATAACACCCTAAGTGATGATTTCAAAAAGCAAGTTCGGTGGTTAAAGCAAAGAATCCATGGGCTCAGCTGGGATGGACAGTCCACAAGTGGATATACAAATGTAGGCGATTTACTGAAAGAAGTCTTTCCTCCCGATGCTACTGTCTATGTTAAAGGTGAACAAAAAAGACAGTTACTATCAAAATATTTATCAAACAACATTTTAAACATGGAAAGTGTATTCTCACTTCCAAGGCTCAAAGAATTAAGAAGATTCGGTGATAGGTACAATCACTGTTTAAACCATTGTTTGAATAATTTAAGCTGTTCTAAAGAAAACGTATTGCTATTGAGGTCTTTTTGTTAATGTATTAAATTTTTAATAAAATATTTTGTGAGAATTGTTTTTTATTCTAGCTAAAAGTATACCTTTAAAATTTGGAAAAATATATCTGTAAAACAGCGCATTACTTTGGAAAAATTAATGTTTTAAAATACAAATAAGAACCAATAACAGAATTGGTGTTTGCAAATAAATTCAGTTCTACTTTAATAATATTTTAATAAAACTTACCCTTAAACCTTCAAAACTTTTCACAAAAGAACTACACGAAACGATGGTTTAAAATTTCGACGGGCTTTACACAAAAACGTGCGAAACTAATAGAATTTTTTCTAATAACACCGCGTTATATATGTTTTGAAAAACGTTAATTATATTACTAAATGACGTTTCTATTTTCCGTAAATATGTGCTGGTTACCTTGTGTTATTAATAATCTACAAGCAATTATATCTCGATTTGAAATGCACAAACATAATTAATAGAAAGTCCAAGAAAAGAAATTACATACAGCTTTTCACATGTTCGTTAAGAATCTAAAATATTTGCTGGATTACAAATAATTACAAATGAATTAATACTACATTGGAAGTTTCGAAAATATTGAATTATAATGCTTCTACCGCGTCACGTAAGGTAATTTAGGTAATTGATGTAGGATATCAATATGTAATAAGACCCATTTACTTTCACTCTATGATTATTATTGAACAGTACTTAATGTGGTTTATTACATTTTGATAATTCTAAAATTTAGGTAGTTAGTGATGTCATACACAAAATTTCTAATTAACATGGTTGGTATCTAGCGAAGGTTGTTGAATCATTTTAAATTACGAATGCATTCTTCTTTCATTACAGGAGAAATTCCATAGATTTCATACCAGCAAAATGCGCTTTCTTAATTATTAACCACACGATCATTACACCAAAGGTCGACCTTCCATTTATATATTTAAAACCCATTACATTGGAATGATTAGTTTATTAAACTGTAAATAAATTATTAAAATTGTGTGTGCTTATTTCTTTGTATTGGTTAAAGCATATGTCTTGGGTAGCGAAAAAAGATTTTAAAAATGGGGTTAAATATATACGAGCAAAAATTTTAAAGAGGTTCCGGACTTTAAACGGGTATAACTTTGCAGGGCGTGGTCCGATTTTAAATCTGTTTGCAGATTCGAATTCTGCGTAAAATTCTAAGCTAACTTAATGTATCTCATGTATAAAAAATTTATAAGAACGCTCAAAAGTCGCTACAGGAAAGAAATCTTAAAATTGGGGTAGCACCCTTGGGGGTGATGATATCTGAAAAATTCCTAAAGATTTGGGTAGCTGAGAAAATTCTAACATTAATTGATACCAAACAAAATAGGTTTATCTCGAAAGATGAAAAAATGGTTAGGCGAAGAAAACTATTTGGTCCAGAATGTTAGCGGTAAAAAAAAAATCTTAAAAATAGGTTTATCTCGTGTGTGGAAATGAGGATGCTCATTTATCTCAAAAGATAAAAAATGAGGGAGGAGTGAGGAGGAATGAGGAGTGAGGAGGAGTGAGGAGTGAGGAGGAGGCGCTGCGCTAGACCCCCCCAATCCTACTACTGATACTTACTACTTTCAAAAAAGCACCGCTTAACTGGAAATAGCTTCCAACTATCTATAGACAGTTCGCCTGATTCCAGAGCTTTTATGTATTGCCTTTGGTTCTTGTATGGGGGCCAGAAAACCTCTTTCTTTCTAGGCGTGAACCATGTATTGTTCACCAATGCTAATCCACCTCCACAAGGTTCTTTAAATTCTATCCCTACAATCAATGTCATTATACCTACAAAGCAATAAATTACTGCGATTACATATATATGAAAATTTTAGGTTACATATATTTCTAACACCACCACTAGAACATGGGTGATTTCAGTAAAATCAATCACCTGTTATGAAAGTGGGACTATGTTAAAAAAATTAGGTATATTAAAAATTATCCAAAGGAATACATAAAAGTTATAAACATGAATGAACTTTCCACTTACCACAAAATTTGATGATACTCTAAAAGCTGCTAACCACACTTTTTATTATCCTTTTAGCGCGTAGGCGAAATAAAAGATATGAAATCGTGTGAATGTAATATGTATACTTATGTAGTGCCCTTGAGAAAGATAAATAGGTCGAAGCTGTAAACTAGACAAGGATAACAATTTTTTAATTTTTAGCAGCGTTGTCGGCTGTGAAAATTTAAGCAGTTATGCACCATTGCCAAATTGTAATTATATATAAAAACTTTGAATGAAAATCAACTTCTTTCTGCTAATGATATTGATTAAGTTTCAAAGTTAAATAATGCGTATAAAAATTTTAGTTTATCCATTTGGCAATTAAACTTTATTAAAATCATGTAAAATATGGGAAACTGGCTGATAATACATTTAAAACGGACGTCAGTAGTATAAAAAAGGTATTAAATATGGCGTAATTGTGACGTGAATATGGAGCCCTCATTAATACGTCAACAATAAGACGTGGCACTAACGTAACTTTCTGGTAGGCTACGTAACTGATGAATAATCACCAAAAAGGGACCAAAAAGTTACGTCACTCTGCTATCTGGGTTCTGGCATGTGTGACTTATGTCGATAGTCGCGACCTCTTCATATTTTTAACATTTTCGATGCTTTAGTTTGGCACCACACCACAAGATTGAAGTACCATTAAGTCGCATCTTTCAACCTATTCTTTGGTATATTCGTATAATTCTACAACAATCCTGACGACATTGTTGAGTTTTATCAATATTTCCGACCCCTTTTTATATTTTTAATATTTTTGAAGCTTAGCATCAGTACTACGCCACAAGAGTAATGTATCAGTATTTCGCTTTTTACAACTTACATTTTGGCATGTTACTATAGTTCTAGAATAGTACAGACAGACGATCTAGGTGGGCTACATCAATAGTTACGGCCTATTTTCATGTATTTAACATTTTTGGAACTTAACTTTAGCATCGCACCATAAAAATGAAATACAAATATGACGCATCTTTCAAACTACTTTTTAGTATATTCTTAAAGCCCTACAACAGTTCTAACTGTTTACATGGGTTTCATCTATGCTTTCGACCTCTTTTTATATTTTTAACTGTTTCGAAGCTTAACATCAGCACCACACCACAAGAGTAATGTACCAATATGCATTTTTTACACACTTTTTAATATACCCTTATATTTCTAGTACGGTTCTGACAATCTATGTGGTTACATCGATAGTTCTGGCCCCCTCTACGTATTTTTAACATTTTTAAAGCTTAACATCGGCGCAGCTCAAGAAGAAGGAAGTTCAAGTGTGCCGCACTGCACGACCTACCTTTTGGAGTAATCGTATAGTTCTACAATACTTCTGATGACTTATGTGGGTTTCGTCAATAGTTTCGGTCGCTTTTCATATTTTTATCATTTTCGAAACATAACTTCGACACTGCACCGCAAGAGTAAAGTACCAGTGTGCGGCATTTTTACCTACATTTTGGTATATTCCTATAGCTCGACAATAGTTCTAACGACATAGGTGAGTCAGATCGATAGTTCTGGCTTCTTTCCGTGTTTTTAAATTTTTTAACCTTAACTTCAGCTGTGCACCGGAAGAAAACAGTACCAGTATGCCGTATTTTTCAACTGAGTTATTCCTATAGTTCTACAATAGTTTTGCCAACTTAAGTGGGTTTCATCGATACTTCCGGCCCTTTTTCACATTTTCAACGTATTCGTAGTTTAGCATCAGCACCGCACCACAGGAATAAACTACTAGTATGCGCATTCTTCAACCCAGATTCTGATACATTCTTAGAGTTCTGCAACATTGCTGACATTTGTGAGTATGAATGATAATTTCGGACCTATTTCATTTTAATTAACATTTTCGAAGCTTAACTTGTGTACCCCACCACAAGAGAAAAGAGTATACACAATTTGTTAACCCATTTTGTAGTATACAGTTCTCTTAAACTAATTAGACGTACCAGCTCACTAAAATATCCTTTAATCGTGATACATTTTTGGGTTCTTTTTCGCGTGTGTAATTGAACTAGTCCGTGAATAAATTAATTCATTTTCGTTACAGCTTGAATATATGTAAAACTTCGCATCAAATTTGTACTCATTTGCATATACAAGAAAAGTCGACGCATAGGTTGTCGATTAAATATCGATTATTAATTTGATTATACAAATTAAGATTTCCTTTGCTTATTATATAATATAGGTCAAAGCTTCAATAATTTACTTAAGAGAGCATTTGCTCATTTTTACAATCAGATAAAATTGTTTTGTATAGAAAAACTCGTTTGTTAATCTTGTAGACAGCTCGTGAGTTGTCCTACTGCACAATTTGTTAACTTGTGTGCTGACCAATATCGTTTGATTTAAGCGCAACCAGGACAGCACTCCAGTTTAACCTTTAAGGTACTTACATATTTTGGGATTTGTAACCACTAAAATTTTACCAGCATTTCGTGTTATATCTATTTGGGTGGAAATTTTACGCGTCTTAGAAAAGTACAAGAAAAACTAAAAACAAACATAAGCGTTTTTATCTGACTTAAAGGACCAGTACACCGGAACAAGTCAAAGCTTGTAAAGGATATAAGAAAAGGAAAGATATAAGGTAGCAAACACCGAAAGACAGAAATGAAATGGCCTAACACTGCCAAAGTTGTTGGAGGACGAATATCCCTAGTAAAAAAAATTATAGTTTTCAACCTCAAGAAAAGAAATTTGTTTCTCGCAAAAAAATACAAAGTAAGGAAAGGAACGAGGAGGAAAACCAACAGTAAAAACCAAAACGAGACAATAACTGTAAAATCTCAAAGTATGCAAGAGAACAATAAGAATGCTGGATAGACAAGTCGAGATACTTTAAGCTGTGGTAGCAAAGAATTGTATTAAACGAGCAACCGAAGAAAAAAACATTTAATTAGGCCTAAAAGTCGACTAAGTCGTGGTTTCCGAAGAAAAGAAGAAAGTTCTAGAAAGCACCTGCCACAGGAGCGGATTGAAAAATTGAACTTGGTTCGTATGAGAACTAACAGTAAGGAAACCAACAGAAGGAGCGGGAAAGCAAATTCGTCCAAAAGGAACGGAGAAGCAAAACTAAAAATAAAAAGCTCTAAACTAAGAATAAAACCATAAGTAAGCAGTACCAAAACTAAAGAAAAGAAAGAACAACCAAAAATATGTATGTGTGTGAGGAAGAGCGTGTGTGTGTGTGTAGGTGTGTGTGCGGTGTGTGTGTGTGTGTGTATGCGTGCGTTGGACAGTTTTAGTCGCCGTTTACGACAGGCAGGTCAATCACACGAGGTGGGATGAGCACGAGGAGCAAAAACGAAAGAAGAGACGGAAAACCAATTAGAACAATAAAATTATTGGTAAACAGGGAAAAAATAAAGTTCAAAAATCAAGTCCTAAGGAAGGGCGGAGTCAGTATAGAAATATGAAAACACGGAGTAAGATCGAGGCTTAAGACGTTTGCGTCGCCAGAAGAAAAACGAAGCATGATTAGGGGCGTCAGAATGGGCAAGTTTGAGGTCTTAGACATTCCAGATGCTCTTGGCACTAAAAAGATCTGTAAGTTTATAGGTTCAAGGAGAAACGACTTTACTGATGGGGAAAGGACCAAGAAATTTCGAAGCAAGCTTAGCATTGAAATGACGTGAAACGTCGGACAAAGTGAAATTACAACGCCAAACGAAATCGCCTAATTGAAAGTACACAAGGCGACGCTGGAGGTTGCGACGGTTATGGGTGTTACGGTACGCCGTAGATAGTCTCTTAAAGACATGGGAGTGAATATTTTTGAACTGTTCTGGATCAGGATTGTACAAGACGTTTATCTCAAATTGTTGTCCGAATTAATCGTCGGAAAGAATATATTCACGACCAAACAGCGCAAAGAAAGGAGGATAATCAAGGATCTCATGTTTGGACGTTCGGAGGGCGTATGAAATTTGTGGAAGTGTGACGCTGGTTGTCACGGACATAGGAAGCAAGGATGGTCTTGAGGAAGCGGTAAACACGTTCAGCTGAATTGGCTTAGGGATGGTAACGGGCGATGAAAAAGATTTTGGAATGATAATGGGCACACAAAGAGGTGAAATGACGACTACAGAATTGCACACCGTTATCTGTGATCAGGTATTGGGAAACCAAAAAGTAGTAAGACTTGGTCATCAAGGATTCTAAATACGGATACTGCAGTGTCACTACGCATGGGAAAGAACAGAGAAACTTAGTAAAGTAGTCGGCCACTACGAGGATATAATAACGACCACAAATGGTACGACGGAGAGGACCTACTAAGTCACAGGAAATGGTTTGCGAGAGAGGATGGTTTGGCCTTAGGAGCGAAGGGATCGTGGAAAGTAACTGTTCAACTTTGTGAGCAGTACAAACCGAACAACGTCATATGTAATCAGCGACGCCAGCTTTAATACAGGGCCAGTAAAATTTTTGGAGGAAACAAGCAGAAGTTTTGGTCACGCTACAATGACCGGTAGGAGCATCGTGATGGAGGGTTATCAGAGTCTTACGCTGTTCATAAGCTACGCCTATTTTTCAATCGGCAGCGATAGAAGTTTTGTGGCGATGGAAAAAAATATTGTCAACTACGGACCAAGAAGAACAAGGTTTATAGGAGTTAGACACTTTTTGGAGCATGAAATTGTACCACGTGTCTAGAAATGGGAAGGTTGATGTCGAGGGAGGTAATGGTTGAAATAAAAATTAGTTTAACTACCGGAGCATAACGAGAAAGGGAATTACGGACAACTTGATCCTTGCCTTTACGGTGAATAATAGTAGTTATATTCTTGGACGCGAAGTAACCAGCGGACTAGGCAACCGGAAAGACTTTGGAGTTTATTGCTCCAATTAAGTGAATGGCAATCATTAATGACGGAAAAATGGGAACCCTCGACGTAAAGGCGGAATTTCTCAATCCCCACATCACTGCCAGGCACCCCTTCTTCGTAACTGAGTAGTTGCGTTCAGGCTTGGTAAGTAAACGACTGATATAGCTAATGATCTTCTCGCCATCGGGATAGGATTGGCCTAGGATGGCAGCCAAATGGAAGTGCAAGGCGTCAGTTTGGATGGTGAAGGGTAAAGTAAAGTCAGGGAAGAAAAAGATGGGGACAGTAACTAAGTGTTGTTTAAGGGAAAGGTATGCAGATTGACAATCGGGGGTCCAAAAGAAAGGGGTGTTTTTACGGGTGACGTTAGAAAGCAGAGCAGTGAGGGTGGCAAAATTCGGGATAAAACGCCGGTACCAAATGGTCATGCCAATCGGTTGACAGACTGTGGTAACAGACAAGGAAGGAGCAATTCTAGGGATAGCAGAAACTTTGTCGGGGTCAACAAGGAGATCCCGGTTAATGATATAACCAAGATAGGGGAATTCAGGAAGGCAAAAACGTCATTTGTCTTGGCGGAAGGTAAGGCCATCAATAAAAAGACGAGAAAGAGTTAGGTCAAGAATTCGGAGGTGTTCTTCGAATGAAGAGGTAGCAATGATGATATCATCGAGGTAGGCGAAGCAGAATGGTTCCAGGTCAGAACCAATGACCTGATCGATCAGGCGTTGGAAAGTGGCAGCAGAATTATGGAATGCGAAAGGGAAACAGCAAAATTGCAACAAACCTCTATGAGGGACGGTAAAAGCAGTAATGGGTATATATTCGGGAGGAAGAGGGATTTGCCAGTAGATGGGGTAAATATCAAGGGAAAAGAGAAAATCAGCATTGCGGAGTCGGTCTAGGATCGTGGAGATATAAGGAAGAGGATAGCCCTTCTTTTTGGGTGACTTGGTTAACTTTGCAGAAGTCAATGCAGAGCCTACAGGAGTCATCTTTTTTTTTTATAAGCACAATTGGACTGGAACCTGAACTAGTGGAAGGTTCAACATCTCCGACACGAAGTAACTTAATTTAAGTGAATATGTGCAGTGAAATTACGCGCATGTGCATAAACAACAAGTCTCCCACGGATTGATGAACTTCTACGTAGAATAAGTTTAGTATTTAGTGTAGTTGTAAGCTAATAGATTAGGACTTTTTGAAACTAACACTTAAATTTAGTACCTAAGCTAAATAACATACAACAAGAGGGCAAACACAGATGTATTAATAACTGGAGAGCTGACTAACCCACATTGCAACTAATCTTAATGTAACCTTTTGGGAGAACACCCTGGCAGTATCACTTACGACACCACCACACCTGGGACTGTACGTGGATCCCCTGGTTTTCGGCTGCCGATGGCCAGGACACGTGCAAGAATGCGGACTTCTCGGTTTATGATTTCCGGTTGCCGACGGTCGGGAACTGGAGGAGAAAGCAAGTTTCGGACTCGCACACAAATTCATCAGCACAAATACAAATATACTAACACGCAAACACAGTGGGATTGTACGTGACCCCCTGGATTTCCAGCTGCGATAGCCAGGACACGTTCAGGAATGCGGATTTCTCGGTTTCTGATTTTCGGCTGCCGATGGTCGGGAACTGGAGGGGGAAACAGCCTCATGACACTATTCTATGACACCACTATATACAGACAAACACACACATAAGTTTCGCACTCGTACACAAACATCGCCAACATAAATACAAATATATTAACACGCAAACACACTGGAACTGTACAAAACTCCTTGGTTTCCGGCTGCTAATAGTCAGGACACGTGTAGGAATGCGGGCTTCTCGGTTTCTGATTTTCGGCTACTGACGATCGAAAACCGGAGGAGAAGCATTCCTATGACACAACTACATACAGACAAACACATACACACAATTCCGTACTAGTGTGCGCGCACACACACACACACACACACACAAACCAGATTGATTTCGAACACCTCAACAACAATAAATTTTCATTTTAACTTTCAACAATGGGTTAGTTAATGAACGGGTCAGGCCTGTTTTAATTTTTTAGGTAACAGACTAATAACAAATAAAGTTTATTAAAAAAAAATTAAGTTATATATTGTCTTGCTTGGTTACTTGTACGGGGTTTTACATTTATGTATACTATTTTCATGCTTTATATTGCAAGATTCAAGTACTATATCTGTATAGGTATCAAGGACATTTATTATTATCGTTAAAAGTAATAAGTAGTGATCGCTGGTGGATGATAACCAGCCTCTGTTTGAGTTTATACAGTTCTGGGAACTTGCATGATACTTGAATCAATTAGATTATTTATACTGCAGCTTCAATTACATAAACACTAAGCAATTCAAGTATATGTACAGAAAAATTCGTTGAGTAAAAATAGAAGTTTCCAAAAAGCGAGGACAAACTCAGTAAAGGAATGGTTTCAGAAATCAAGTAAGTTTTAGGTGCGACAGAGGTTTCAAAATTAGTGCCACACGTTGGATATGTCAAATTTATGTTACGGTATTCCGTGCAGACACGAAGGAAAGCAGTAAAGTCAGTAAAGAAAATCTAATACTGCAACAAAACAGGGAGAAGGGTAGATTAGAAATCCAAAAGAATTAGATTTCGGGTTAGCTCAAAATGTTGTAGAGTGGAGTGTGTCATACAGAAAGAAGAATAAGAAACCTCAGTAAACCGGTTTATTATAAAGCTTTAACAAACATAGCCAAAAAGGACATTTACAAAATAACCGAAAAACGAACATTTACGTAATCATCTTGTTATAACGTGATGCAAACAATATCCTTTTTGTCAGTGAACCCTTTCCGAGTCTTAAGTTTCACCTTAAATCTTAATATATGTATATATAGAACTCAAATCACTAATATGTTTTTTTGTTTAATACGTTTGATGTCTTATAAATGTAACCAAGTGCAAACTCAAAAATGATTGGTGTATTTGTTCGCTTGCATTATGAAATTGGTCTGGCTTTTTTTGAAACCCTTTATTTACCTGTGGTTGTTTCACCTTATTTTTTTTCTAAAATATTAGTTTTAATTTTTAAAAATTAAATAAGCTCCTGGAGGTTGATAACCCGCCTTCGCTCTTATATACTTCCCACTCGCGTTTGGTGGCTGAATCAAATTTGGTATTTACCAAATGTATTAATAACGTATTCTAATAGTAACGTATTCTAGCGCCCTTAAGTGACTTGGAACATTGTCGATTAAGTTGATAAATGCTTAGACTTCTCTTTTACTAAATTAGGCAAATTGAATAAACCTTTTGTGTGATTGTGAACTAACACCTTTTTGTTAGCAAATCTTTTATAGATTAACTGCCAAGCAATTTCATAATTGTTATTGGACATTTCTAGTGATGCAATGACCTATGCATCATAGTCATTTAATGAAGATTTTAAGGTAATGGAACTTTTCCATGTCGCTAATGGCTTGAATTTTAAATATTAATGATTCAAACGTATCATGATATGTCAACCATGTGGAATAATTTCCATTAAAAACAGGCAATTGTATTAATGAAAGCTTGGCATTATTTGTATGGCTTTTGCTTTTCTCATCATGGGCACTGACCACAGTTCCAGTTGGAGCTTATTCTGATAATAAATTTTTTGTGTCTAAAATGTATTTGTAAAATACGTCAGTAAAAGCTTCTCGTTATTTATCCTCCAACTGCGATTCTGTGTTCAATAACTCTATTTCAATCTGTACAGTTTCAAATTCTTGCTCTAACTATTCAATATTTGACAACATTGTCTGTAATTCAGTTATCTGCTTTTTAATATTTTGATCCACAACATCATTACATGTGATTTTCCAATGCTCCACCCGAAGGTACTACATTGGCCAGGAAGCGAGTTTTTTTTTTACCTGGAAAATTTTGAATTTTGCCGAATCCTTGCTGTTCCAAGCAAGGTAGGGATCTTTAACGTGCATGACAACACTCACACACGGGACCTCCATTTTACCTCTCATCCGAACGAGGGTGTATTTTTGCGAAAAATGCTCGCCTAACATTTTTCAAGCGGACCGTGTCGGGATTCGAACCCGGGACCTAGGGCGTAGTAGTCACACACATACCACTACGCCACGGAGCCGCCTCGATCCACAACATCACCCACATTTGCATGAAATTTTTCAAGAAACTCTGCAAATAAACTTAACTTCCGTTTAACCCTAGGATGCATAAAGTGAGTCTGTGAGACTCAATACAAACTTCATTGTTGTGTTTTAAACTATATGAGCTTGTGTACCATGTTTTCCATTCAGGAATGCCTCTAGCACATCTTCAAAAAGATTTCATTTATAATTCCTAGAAATTAATATTTATCACTATTGAATAAATATACAACTAGCTTGAATACCCCACTTATACATAAAGTAAGTTTCAGAAGCTTTTTATAGAAATCACTATAATAATGCTTAGATTGCATTATGTTGATAAATTTATCATCATTTTGTTTTTGACCTTACTTAAAGTCGGTTTGACGCAGCTCTAACTTCTTTTCTATTCTGTGCTAATATAAAAAGTTCGACATACCCTTCACAAACTAAATTTCAAATAATTTGACTAATATAGCTAGTAGATAAATTATCATTCTATAATAGCATTATGGTCAGTGTATTGTGCATTCCTTAGTTTTAGAATTATTTGATGCCTAAGATTGCTACACAACAATATCTAATTTCTATTATATGATTGCTGCTGTCCTGTTAGGCAGTTCAGTCATTATTACCTAGCAACGTTGATAGCTAGTCTTAGTTCTTTGGGTTGGCGATTTCTATAACATTTCTAGTGGCCTAACAAATAAAACTTTTTAGTGGTACTTCAATATACAATGTCTGGAAATTGTAAAAGATCTGTGAAATATGGTGATTCTAATTTTGAGGAAACCGTCCTAAAATGGGCAGACTAGGCTGATGAGGAAGTAGCGAGCTATAACTGCAATTCAGACGAGGGTACTGATGAATTTGTTCCTCCAAAAATTTATGGGGACGTTGAAAATTTTAATGGTGAAAGCTCATCTGCCAGTGCAGATACATGTGTCAATTCAGATAATGAACTAAACAATTCAAACCAAAAATGTATGATGGGGAAAAATGAATTCCAGTGGGAAAGTGATGCTCAAGGTCAAACAAAAGTGTTATGCCACAACATCATTCGATTTACTCTTGGACCAAAGCAACGCAACCAAATAATAACTATCATCGATGCTTGGAATTATTTTATTACTGTAGAAATTTGGCCAAAGATTGTTGCTTGCACTAATAGGGAAGCAAGAAAGCAGTCTAGTAATAACTGTGCGGGTTGGATAAGTATTGACATTGATGAGATGAATGCGTTTTTAGGACTACTCCTATTGGCAGGTGTTGAAAAACAATGGAATACACCTATAAAAGGATTATTTTTGTATAAATGTTCAAATTCTTATGTATCGGACTACGATGAGAGTCAACCGTTTTGAAAATATTAGACGTTTTGTTAGATTTGATGATAGGAGAACACATGCTGTTCGTATGGAAACTGATAAACTGGCAGCAATAAGATACATTTGGGAATTATTAATAAAACAATATAAAACAGTTTTAGTACCTGATGTGAAAGTAACAGTTGATGAACAGTCATTGAAATTCATGGGCGTTGCGGTTTCATACAGTACATTCCCAGTAAACTGGCTAAATACAGTATAAAATTTTTCTGGCTCTGTGAAAGCGTTTCTGGTTACGCTATTGATGGTGTTATCTACTGTACAAAATAGCCTGGTAAAGAATCCCAACGAGGTCTTGGCCAAACAATAGCGTCTAGCCTTATTTCTAGTATCAGGAACGGTTCCAGAAATTTAACCTATGACAATTACTTTAGCAGTGTAGAGTTGTTTCAAAATTTGCTAAAACAAGATATAACTGCAGTAGGAACACTTCATCACTACAAAAAAGAAATACCAATGTGCTTCAAAGCTTCAAAAGAACGTGAAGTATACTAGTCTTTATTTGGATTCAACCAAAACATAACTATTGTTGGTTATGTACAAAAAAAAAAATAAATAAATCTGTTATATTGATAAGCACGATGCATCATGATAATACAATAAATCTGAACAGTAATATAAGGGAACCAGAAATTATTTCAACTTTACAATAGTGCTAACGGAGGCGTGGATCATATGGACCAAATGGTTAATAATTATACCTGCAAACACCAAACAAAACAGTGGTCAGCGTCGGACTGGCCATACAGTCGAGATGTCATTTGCCAGCCGGGCTCCAGCCTGCGAGGGCCCCCCACGGGCCTGGGTTGCGGGGCATGCGGCAACCGTAGCACAGGGGGCCCGCGCAGCGTGGCCCCTGTGTTACGGTTGCCCGCGTGCATGTCTCGGAAACTATGCGTCGTACAAAAAAATTGTACAGTCATAATTTGTAGAAAATTGCTTTGCCTACAAATATGTTAATATAACTTTTGCCCTAAATTAAAGATTAAGAAGTTATAAGCAAAAATAAAAATCCTTTTGCTTATGTATAACTTCTCTAATTTTTAATTTAGGACAAAAGTTATGTAAACATATTTGTAGGCAAAACAATTTGCTACAAATTATGACATAACGAATTTTTTGTAAGACGCATAAAAAAGTGTTTTCACCCCTTTTTTCAAGATGGCGGTTGGGGGACAAGAGTGGCGACCCCAAAAACTTGAGGTTAAGCTTCTATTGATCTCCCACACATGTCCCAAAAATAAAATTGCGCCCTCTAATAAATGCAATACTCGGAAAATTGCCGGAAAATGATGGGAGTTTTATTTTGCTTTTTTTTATGTATTACAGTGGTTAATATTATTATTAATAATAATAGTGTTTATTCCGCCGTTTATTAAATAAACTAAAGCAAGAAACCCTACAGGAATCTGTCATGATTTCGAAGGACTGGAACTTTTTTGCTGAGGTAAGGTCGCGGAAAAAACGCGTAAAATTCGCAATTTAAGCGGTTTTCTGGATCTAGCTAACACGGCACCAAGCATACGCGGCTGATTCCTGGAAGAAACGTTCTTCACGTCATATCCGTGGCTATTATTTTTTTTAATTACAGAGGAAAACTAAAATTATGTGGCAAAAGAGGGCTGAAAAATAAAACATTTTGTCGATGAAGCACCCTCATAAACATAATAGGAAGTGAAAAAAAATTGTTTTAATTTGTCTCGCCACGGATCTGACTATGCAAACCACGGATCTGCTGAGGTAAGGTCGCGGAAAAAGCGCGTAAAATTCGCAATTTACGCGGTTTTCTAAATCTAGCTAACACGGCACCAAGCATGCTGGGGCGATAGAGGTTAAAAACTCGATGAATTCGGAACTGCAACATTTATAAATAACAATTAAGAACGTAACGTATTTATTTACTCTCATCTCATAATTCTGAGAAACGGAACGCATTAAGCAAGTAAAGAATCTTGTGGTTGGGGAATCCCCGACGTGCGTTCGCTGCTCTTTGAATCGCATTTCATTGTTTAGTCGGGTTTGTATCGCCGGTACTCTAGTTCAATTACGTTGTTTTTAAATATTATACTGACTTTCTTTACATCGAGAAACAATGGAAAAGGTTAGTTGCATTATATTATTTTTATTGCTTTCTGAAAAAAAGTTACTTTGGTGCTTTTGTAATTTAATATTATATACCTAAGTATTACTCAAATTGATATACTTAACGGTTTCAGTCACGTTCAGCGGCATATAAACCTAAATCTGGTTCGGAGAAACGGAAAAATAAAAAAAAGATAGTATTACAAACAGCGGCTTCGAATCCAAAGCAATCCAGGCTTTCTTTCACGTCTACATCTCAAGAGCTTGAAGATCCTCAAAATCGGAGCGAATCGCAACCAGGTTAATAGATTTAATTTAATACAGTTTTTTTTCTAATTTAACAAATCTTTACATATTTGTTTGCCAGTTTTACCTGTGGTTTCACTTTTTAATTCCTTCTTTATAATCTAAAAATTTGTCAAAATTATCTGTTTGAAGCCAAAATTACGTCTTTTTATATATCGACTTTGATGTATAAATTTTAAGCTACAGATAAGTACGGAATATTTTAGAGAATGCTATATTTTTAGAAATCTTGTATTATTATAAACAAAAGTCTTGGCTGATTAACTCATTAGTGTCCAGACCATACCCTTGAACGTAGATAGCTCAATTTTTGTAATAAAATAAAATCCCTTTACTCATATTGTAGACGAAAAACGGATTTTTATTAAATTTCTGAAACCCCTCAACCGATTTCAATGATATTTTGTGAATGTGTATAGCTATCAAATATTTATACAATATTTTATTTATTTTATAGGACCCTCATCATCATCATCAATATTTGAGTTAAACGAAAATTGGATTCAGTTTCGTATGCAAGTAATTCAGAACAGAGCATAGCAGCGGCGACTCTACCCATACTAATCACGCAAGACACAGCACCACAAGAAACAAATGCATGCTTTTCTAATCCTAAAGACACAATTACTTCAATTACTTCTAGCGACACTGTATCTAGTGCAAATATTGATAACGTTGCGTTAAAGCCACTTACATTAACAGTCGATGATTGCAGTGAAATTCAAAACTTTCTGAATTTGCTGCGCCAAGAAAAATGCTACGACTGCTGAGAAATTAAGTTTCTTATCTGTTCACCCTATCCAACCTTCAGGTGATAAAAACAGTTTGCCTTTTGATGCAAATCGAGTTTACTACCGAAAGTTACCAACAGGAACTTTAATTCGACGAGAATCTGTCTCTTATTCTCTTGAATTAAATAAGCTATTTTGTACTGCCTGCATGTGTTTTGCGTCTGACGCCACGAAAGAAGAAGGAGGAGGAAGAAGTCCATTTATTGATGGCGTTACTCCATCCAAAAAACATATTTATGAGCAACTTGTCAAACACGAGGAAAGCCACAGTCATCAGTTAGCTGTAGTCGCCTTGCTTACAGCAAAAAAAAAGGAAATGTGGAACAGCATCTCACGCGAAAGAATATGCAAGGGATTTCCAATAGGTGTCTGGTCCTGAAAAGAATAATTGATATAATACTATTTATATCTAAACAAGGCATTGCTTATCGTGGAAAAAGTGAGGCGTTGTACTCGTTAGCGGATATCGCAGACGACAACCAGAATCACGGAAACTTTTTAAATTTAGTTGTCCTATTGTCGAAGTATGATCCAGTTCTTAAGGCCCACATGTCCGAGGCAATTACTGAAAGTAAAAAAAGAAAAGACTCAGGAAAAGGTAAGGGTCGAGGTAGGCTTGCTACCTTTTTATCAAAAACCACTATAAATAAATTAATAAGTATATGTGCACGACAAGTTAGACAAGAAATCGTTAAAGAAATCCAGGCGGTGAAATCTTTTAGCCTTAATGTGGATTCTTGCCAGGATGTTGGCGTTGTTGACCAGGCTGTAATTTGCGTGCGCTATGTTAAGAGTGGGATCCCACAAGAAAGGATGCTCAGCATGGTCCCTGTCCGGAAATCAACAGGAGAAGATTACAGAGCTCTTGTAAGCAATGAACTAACCCAGTTAGGCTTAAATTTGCAAGATCTTATTAGCGTGTCATTTGATGGTGCCGGAAATATGGCAGGAAGGTATAATGGTCTTCAAGCAAAACTGAAGGAAGAATTGTCAAAATTAATTTTCACACATTGTTATGCACATGTTTTAAACTTAGTGCTGGGAGGCGCTACGTCAAGCTGTACTCATGCCAAAAATTTGTTTGGGCTCTTGGAGTCTACCAGTGTATTTATTCATGAATCATTTAAGCGCACATCTCTATGGGTGGAGAAAATTTCAGAATTAACAGCTGGACAAGACAAATTGAGACGATTACAGAATATCGGAAAAACAAGATGGTGGGCTAAAGATAAAGCCTTGACCACTGTTATAGAGAAAACTCGATATGTGGCGTTGATAAAAACTTTAAGTGCCATATCATCGAGCACGGAGTTAGAGCCAAAGGTTTCGTTCTAAGCAAAGGCTTTGATGAATTCTTTTTTGAAATTCGAAACAATCCTGACAGCCTTCGCGTTCAAGAAAATGTTTGACCTATCAACCCCAGTAAGCCAATATCTCCAAACCCCTACATTGGATTATCTTAAAACTTGGGGATTCATCAAATGTTTAAATATGGATTTACGAAAATATTTAGATACTTTTGATGATGTTTTCAAAGCTGCAAGTTTATTTGCATCCGATGTTCAAGACTTGATGCACGTTGAAAACATTGATTTCGACATACAAACCACGTTACCGTTACGAAGAATTTCTAAAAAACCGAAGAAACATGACCAGTTATGTGAAGATGAAGTAACATTATTGGCTACAGACCCAAAGAGATTTTATTCTATTTCTGTCTACAAAGTCATTATTAATACAGCTTTAGTTAAAATAAACGAAAAATTCATCTGCAACGAAGATTTAATGAAAGATGCCGCTTGTTTGGACCCGAAAAACTTCAATAGAATCAAAGAAAATGGGATTCCTAATGACGCACTGAAGTCTAATCGCATCAATTGCAAATATTGATCGAGAGTTGCTGTCAAAAGAACTGGAATCTTTTGCAAATAATTTTAAGGAACTGTCTAAAACTTTTTGGGATGAGCACATTTCTTCTAGGCAGCATAAGCAAGATTCAGATTCACAAAGCGACGAAGAAAACGACGAAGATGTTTTAGACTTAGACCAGGCAGCAAAGGACGCCATGTGTTTTTCCGGAAGTGGTTTGGACGTCTGTCAAAGTTGCATACCATGTGCATGTAAACTTTTATTACAGTATAACATGCATATCAGCACGTACACCACCTTATATGTTGCATATTGTGTAATTCTCACAATTTCATTCACGCAAGTGACTTGTGAGAGACGATTTTCAGCATTAAAGCGCATTAAAACGAGACTTCGTTCTCTACTGGGGCAAGAACTGTTAGATTCGTTAATTATATTAAATACAGAATCGGATCTAATCAAGGATGACGAAAACAGCAGCTTTTACGATCGAGTCATTAACTGCTTAGCTGAAAGTTCTCCTCTTTTAAAAAAAATGTTGATTGGCTAGCTTTATATTATTATTTGTTATTAGTAAATACCTACTTATTATTTAACTTTATTTTAGTATTGTAATAAATTTTTTATAGTTTGTTTATTTCAATTTGTGTATCTCAGTATTTTTCGATAGTATCCCATCACCATGATCTAGTCTCGGGCCTCGGGATTGCGATCAGCCACCTTGCCCTTTCGGCCCAGTCCGACCCTGACAGTGGTCATTTGCAGTGTTTGCTAATATTTTAGATATAGCTGTTCCAAATGTGTTTATACTTTATATCAAAGAATATCCCAGTTTTGAATTACAAAAAAACAACAGGCATAGGATCTTTCTTAAAACTCCATCAGAAGCTTTGGTTTTACCACATATGGCTAGACAAGCACAAAATCCATTGCTACATAATACTACCGTCGAAGCCCTGAAGATTTTTATTGTACTTCTTGAAAACGCAAATCCAGAGGAACCACCCACTAAAAAAAGACGTCATATTTGCCCAACCAAATTAGGAAGAATGAGCAAACAAACTTGCTATAATTGCAAGAAAGGCATTTGTAAAGAACATAGTTCAATGTTGTGCAATAGTTGCCATTAGAAATTTATTGTGTCCAATGTAGGATAGATTTCTTTTTACACAATTTTTATGCAATGAAAGTGATATTGATGTTTCAAGTTTTATTTCATTTGTTTATTACTATTATTTTTTCACTGTATGTGCTTTGTGTCTCGGAGACTCACTATTTGCAAAAGTGTAAAAATTTAAGTATATGCATCCAAGGGGTTAATGCTACCACGTTTAATGTGTAATTTTTTAGTTCTAATTCAGGGGGTGTTACTGTTGCCTCCATTATGCTATAAACTAGTAAAATTGCATGCAAATTTCATAAAATATTGATTGTAAAGGTTGAAACATTAATAAACTGTTCAAAGGGAATGAAATAAAATGGACTAAATTCACTTTTATTGGTTTGCTGTAACTCACTGATTGAATTTTCCAGGGGGTACACAGCTGCACAGTACTCTTGCTTGGACTTTACACAGCAGACCAATAAAGGTGAGTTTTATCCATTTTATTTCATTCCCTTTACAATGCAAAAAGCTGCGATTATTTAAAAGTTTCAGTTACAATTTGAATTGTCCGAAAAATGTATTCACCTACACTCAAATAATATGTTTCAAATGAACACACCGGTCACTATTACTTATGTAATTGACTGTTGTTTGTAGTTCGCCGCGATTGCATAATCTTTGTTAATAATCAGGATCGCGATTTACAAGCGTTGCAGTAATTAATTATAAGAGGTTGACTGATTCCGCATAAGAGAAAATAAAATGGAGTAAGCTCACTTATACTGGTCCACTGTACTAGCTGGTCGATTATACTGGCTGGTTGATTGCATTGCTCAAGGGTTAAACACAGCCGTAAGGCACTCTTATTTAGATTTTGTATCATGTTTTCTGTCAATTCTTGAATGGCTTGCTGCGATATTACCAAGGCAACAACACTAAGCGTTTATGAAAGCTTTGACGTTTGAGTTGCAATTTGAATTGTACGAAAAATGCACTGTATTGACCTGCACATGTACTTAAATAAAATGCTTTTGTTGCTTAATTTCAAATGAACACACTGGTCATTATTATTAATGTAATTGGCTATAGCTTGTAGTTTGCAGTTATCACGTAATCTTATTTAAATTTGCGATTCACACGCATTGCAATAAATGAACTATGTACATCTAAGGAATGTGCTGATTCGTGCGAGGGAATGAACATTTGGTTTGTTTTATATGCACACTTGTTGTTAAAAGTAGTAATGAAAACACCAAGAGACTTAAACGAATTTATTTTTAACTGTAAATCATAATGACAGCAAATGCCCTCGAGTTTACTAGAGTCAAGAGTGTCTAATTCAACCCATAACATCACTAATTGGTTTTTCTAACATCCCTCACTCGGAAGACCGCTAACCTTCAGAGGGGAGAATAGGGGTTCATTCTTAAGCTAATTCATTTTAAACCTAAACATGTATAATTAAAAAAAATATCTATAGCATTAATAGACGTTAGCACCTGATAAATAATTTCGTCGACAGCTATGTAACTTGATAAAGTCTCACTAGGACCAACCAGGATAGGTGTTAGTTAGTGTTAGTCCAAGTGCATTTAATTTTGTAGATCTACGATCTAGAACTGGTGTTACATTCACAGCAACCTAATAAAATTCATAAATATAAGTGTTTTTATATTAACGCCAAAATTATATATATAACTTCTTTAGGAGTTAATTTTTCCATAAAACCATTTATACCCAAAAAATAGACAAAAATAATATATGTAATTTCAAAACTTAATTATTTCAATATGACAACAATAGTAACTATGTACAAATTATGAGCTGCAAGGCAGTATTTTAGGAGCATTATTGTTTAGTGTACACACATTGCAGATTTACCATCAGAGTTGTCTTGCAAATGTAAAATTCGTATGATAGTCAAGTATACATCGCCAGTGACATTAGGCATGCAAACGAAACAAGTGATTTAAATTTGTCTCGAAAAAATTCATGGATGGTTATCAGGAAGTGGTTTATTTTTAAATGCTAACAAGACTGTGATAGTAGATACTGGCATAGTATATATTATACCCATATATTGTATATCACCTTCACTGCAAAAACTATAGCAACAACTGTTCAATTTAAAACTGCTAAAAATCGAGGTGCTATAGTTGATAATACATTATCGTTTGAAAACCATGTACAAAAAATAATTAGTGTGGGCTATTTTAATTCGAAGTCTTGGTAGATACAAATTTATATTGTTTTCACGTATTAAGTGGCCTTTCGTCACAGTTCTAAACCTTAGTTATCTGGACTATTAATGTGTTGTATATTATAATTACTTAAATTATTATATGAAGGGCAAGTTGCAAAAATTAAAACGACACTCCAATATGAAACTAAAGTAACTAAAAACTACAAAAGTAATTTAAACACTAAATACCGTTCTAAAACATTAAGGATTCGCTAAGCACAATAGGTGATCACATCGGTAACTTTGGAGTGTTCCGAATCATGTTTCATGTAAATGATAAATTTAGACTTAATATATTTTTCTATTAATTGTAAAAGATGCTCACATATATTTTGATACTGCCCTCTACAATGTATTATTATAATTTAAAAGTTTTAAATACACAACAATTACATACTATAATTTGATCGCATTCAAATTGTCATTATGTATAAGATAACATTTTAATTAATAGTCATTAATAATACACACTTTAACATGAGTAATGAATCGTTCAGATATTTCTAATGTTGAAAGTTTCCAGCTACCAGTTCCCTTCTTCTTTTTAATAATTACTGGTTTTAGTATTAGAGGGAGCAATAACATTGCATGGAGATTAAATATATCTAAAACATTTTTTTTAAATTAAATAATTACATTTTAAAAAATTACCTTTGGGCAAGTCCTTGTCAAAAATCTCAATATATTTAACACCAGCAGGTTTTTTTAGATGATTTAGTAATTTCAATCACTTCTGTTGCAAAATGATCAAAATTTTGTGAAAACATTTGCAAATCTTTCTCTGGGAACATTTGTTGAAAGTCACACTCAAACTAAAATAGAAAAGGATAGCAAATATCAATTATAAGTATAAACAGGACATAACGGAAATGACAACTTTTATACACATAATTTTTAAAAAATCAACCAAGAATGAGTTATAATTTCCTCCAAGTGATTTAATGTTCGTGACCTCTGAAAAAATGTGAATATGTTAGAATTGCAATAGATGCTGCGAGTAGTAATTATCCGAATTAACGAATATTCAGTATTAGGCAGAAAAATTATTCATTCAAATACTAAATATTTTTCAAATAATAACAATAAATCACGATGCTGTTTTAATATCGGTCTGATGACATGTTATTCATAAATGGGGAGTGTATGAGATGGAGCTTGTTTGGACCTACTTGGGTAGTAAAAGAAGCTAAACCAATTCTACTATCAACTTCAACAGATGCAAGTTACAAGCGTCTGTGTAAAGATTTCTGGGTTTGAAAATTATTTTACGATTCCGATACAATGAAATCAAATAATTGAAATACATACAATTATTAAGTATTCCCCTGTCACATTTACCAGGTAATTCCGGCCAAATATCAAATACTTGAAAAAATGATTGAATACATCGAATACCAAATATTCGTAGTGTCTCGAGTTAGAAAAAAGCATAAAACTTACTAAAGTATAACCCAACTTTGTCCTTAAGGCAGAAAATTTTTTATGTAATTGTTAATAGCTATATTCTGTATTCCTGTCATTTTCTGTATATAGCTTGCCATTTCTGAACAACATTGGTTCATGTATCTGTACTATTCATCAGTCACTTTATCTCATCATCCTCGTCGGGCAACTCTTTGTCAAAAACTACAAAAAAATTATTAGACTAGAATCTAAAATGCAATAATATTGCCGAATATCTCAAATCTTGACCATGCATAAATGATAAACATTATTTAAAAAATATTAGGGGCGTGTCAAAGCAAATGTGTTCGGCAAATGTCTAAAGAATTGGCCTTTCGCATATATCATCTGAAATAGATTGTGTATTTATGCATTCTAGTAAATATTTTTAAATACGACAATAACTAAATTTATTTAGCTGAGTGATGAGTTAATGAGACCCCCAAGCAAAAACATAATGAGAATTTAATTGGATCATCTAATATATTGGATTTACTCGCTAGACGATAAACACTACTTGTCAATAAAGCCCTAAATTTTGTACTTTTTACATAAATACATACTACAATATGACACATATGTTCTGTAAATTGGTCATATATACTTTGAAAGAAATTGTGCAATGTAATGTATGTATAAGTAAATCTAAAGGGGGCTTTTTGCAATTGGCAATAATGGCTGGCTGATAGTTAATCAAGGATTTGTCACACTATTTGCGATGTTCATGCCTACGACATTCTTTAAATAATGATCTCCGAAATAACCTAAAGATATTTCCATTTTTTCATGACAACCAACACGAAATAACATTGACAGTGGTCACGGTCTGCTTCCATTTTTAGCAATTCTGAGATTAAAAATGCACGATCGGCAAAACTAAAGTTATATTATTTCGTTCAATTCCGTCATAATCATTATGAGCAACAACCAATAGAAACACGTTCGGATCGTCACATCATCGGTTATCGTACATATGAACAACCACCTTAATTGCGTAATATAAATTATACCTAGACTAGTAGATGCAAGTACTTTATTTTCTACAGAAACTGATTTTTGACTAATTAAACCATTTTGTTGCAAACATCTACGGGTGTTGTAATGCCTTTTAAACAATTTTCCCTTGTCAACCTTTTTCCATGTTTTATTAAAGTGCCTTAACATTGTTGAAAAATAAACCTCCTAAAATTTAAAAATAACAAATGCAAAATGTTTATGAATGCACTAAAGGTTACCTTGATCTCTGTAGGAAACAATCCAATTATTCCACATGCAAGAATTTCATAACGTGAAGAAGTTAATCTAAAAATGAGGTACTTGTTATTCTTGCTAGTAGTATATAGCAGAAGCTAAAAACCTGAAGTGCACAAGGCATTCGTTTTTAGATTATTCATTAACGAATGTTTAATGTTAACAATTTTATTTAATTACCCAATATTTTAGGTTGTAATATATTTTGTGTATTTTTGTTAAAACTTTCCAGTAGTGGATGTAGTACAACAAGTTTCATGCTTAACCCTAGAATACTATACTGGTTTTGATACACGTAACTACTATACTGTCGTAAATTTCACGAGCATTAAATAACCATGGCATAAAAGCTGCATTTTTATTTAAAAAAAGGTACAAAATTAAAAATAACTTATTTACTGTACGTTTTTTTATCTTGAAGTACGGTATTTTTATCTACCGCATCTACCTTGAGTCTTTCGCAAATAGTTTGGCGAAGATATCGACGCAAACTTGTAATGCTTATTCTGTGTTCCATCCAAGGCTTTGCAAGACGATGGACCAATTCAATCATAAACTCTTCACGTGGTAAAAGTTTTTTGCCCGTCTTAACTGTATTGTAGCAATAGACTATATAATTAATACTGGCCGAATTTATCATTCCGTAAAACACACATAACGGCCAGCTACAACTCATATTAAAAGAAAGTTGATCAAAGGTGTCAACCCCCTTTTCGTTTCATTATAATTTAGAATTATCTGTGGTTTACAATTTTGTTCTAAAATTTCGGCTCCCTCATGCAATGTGGATAGCAATACAACGCATTTATTTTTTTTGGGCATATAAGAAACCAAAGTTTTACTTTGGTCAAAACAAAATATTGAAGTTTTTGGCTTCCTATTCTTCGTGTCCAATAGTTCAAGCGGTATCTCTCTCTTATTTTTTTTATTGTTCCTAACAGTGTAAGTTTATATGTAATGGCTCTTTCGATAGTTCATTAGCAAGGGCTACCGAAGTGAACCAACTGTCCATCGTGATATTTCGATTACTGCCGTGAACAGACTTTGATAATTCTTTTACAAAATAATTTGCCACTGGTAAACCTCCTGTTTTTGTTCCCTTTTCTAAATATGGACAGGCGTCAATTACGTACTTCGATGAAGAATCACATAGCATCACAATCTTTATTCCATATTTTGCTGGCTTGTTCGGTATATACATCTTAAATGGACACTTGCCAAGGAATCCTCAAAGTTGTTCGTCTATAGTCAAGTAAGACAATGGCGTATAGAATGTTCTGCAGGTATCAATAAATATTTCCTATATATTTCGTATATTTGCAAAGGGATCATCTTGCTTTCTTTCCTCTCTACTTTCTTTATCGTCAAATCGAAGACAACTAATTAAAAAGTGGAACCGTTCTTAGCACATGCAAGCTTTATAAAATGAACCCGACAGAGTAGAATCAAACATCACTTTGGCGTTAAGATGATTATCTTTTTTTACCGCGGAGAGAATCAACACGGCAAAAAGTGCCATTCATTCTTCTTTCGAAACATGTGATGCCCAGTATTTGGCTTTAGCATACTTACAGATTGTCTGGTAATCTCCTCATTGGTGTGTTCAAGAATTAATCGAGTATATCATCAGAAATGAAATGCATGAAGTGATCAGCAACAGTTAAATATGCTTTAGCTCTTCCTCTACTGCCAACCACAAAATGAATTAAATTTCTACCGGCCGTTCTTTTAGATTTTAGTAGTAATTTAGTTGACCACTTATGGCCGTCTTTTCCCTTCAGGTTGGTTATTTTGGGCATAATTATATTCGTCTTCTTTTGCTGTATATTAGACAAGAAAAATATCTCTCCCGATAAGGTAGCATCATTTTCTTGTTCTACGTTGTGTGTTGGTATTGTTGAATTACGTACATCAAAAGCATTCATAGCGCAACATGTAATCAATCCCATGTGAGGTTGAAACTGGTGAATTATGACGTGCAGTTCTAATATGGTCGTCCAGATCGCTATTTCCAAATTCCCTTCTTCCCAGTCACTTCCACTTTCAGTATATAGTTCTGGATTACTATCGTTCCCATTCATAATCCGTTCAACTTCATTTTGTATTTCGCGTTTGGACAAAAGTCTCTTCGACGACATTTTACTAAAACATAAACTATTACTTCAAGAATAATGAAGTAAGACATAAATTCTCTTACTTGTTAATAATAGAACAAAATATATTTATAATTGTACCAATTTTCATGCATACATTAATACTATTTTGTTGTAAAATCGACGACAAATTGTCGAAATAGCGAATACCGGAAATAGTTAAACAGATTTACCTACACAAATGTATAGCTCACGACTAGTTGGGAAGGTTCTGAGAATCTTAAAACGGACATGTAGTCAAAAGTATCCGAAAACTAGTGAAAATACTCGACCGTGGTAAATTTTACGAACGAATAGTATTCTAGGGTTAATAGTAGTTAAAGAAATTTACATTATCTTTTGCAGTAACCAAGTGATAAAGAGAAAACAAAATGCAATTGCTTCTATGGAACCTACCAATTTAATTTCAAAAAATATCAGAAAATGGAAAAACGAATCTTTAACACGAAACTTTCTAAAACAGTATTATCAAATGATTACTATGATTTATTTCTTTAGGGCCACCATCAGCTAAATTATAATATACCAACTAATGCTTTTTATTATAAATATCAATAAAGCATAGAAAGACTAATTCATTGCTAGTGCGAATTGGACTGAGCTAGTCGAGGCATATAAGAAGAAGTATCTTTAAAAATTTTAACATAGAGGTTATATTAAAAACAAAAAGCATGTCGAAGAAGATGTAATTTTGGTTTATGGTGCGCCTGAACGTATCATATGTGATAATGGTAATCAGTACATTAGTTCCAAATTTAAGAGATTGGCGACTTCATATAAAACGAAAATAGAATTTAATGCAAAGTATCATCCACAACCTAATCCCACAGAACGAGTGAATAGGGTCTTAAGAACGATGATTCGTTCGCATATAAATAAAAATCACAGGACTTGGGATGTAAATTTACCAGCATTTGGTTCTACACTCTGTACAGCTGTATATGAAATCACTGGTTTTAGCCCATGCCATTTGAATTTTGGTCGCGAAATTGCTTTATCTGGTGAGGTGTTTAGAGCAGGAAATGGGTCTGATGAAGGCAATGTGATCAATGTTGGTTCTGAAAGTCCCCAAACAGAACGTTTGAAGAACATTAAAGAATTGTTTCCTTTGATTAAAAAAAAATTAAAGGCGGATTATGACAAAAACGCAAAACATTATAATTTGAGACATCGTCCCATTAAGTTGACTGTAGGTCAAGTAGTATGGAAAAAGAACTATACGTTGTCCAAAACAGCTGATTATGTATCTTCAAAATTAAATCCAAATTTTGTCAAATGTAGGGTGGAACAAATAATATTCCCATATGTTTATTGGTTAGTGGACTTTCAATCTAATGAGAACTTGGGAAATTGGCAGATAAAAGATATAAAGGTGGACCACTCAAAGTAATAAATTTTTTTTAGGTATAAAAGGTTTACAGTGTAGGAAGGGGGGAGTTGTAACGGCCACTTCGTGACGTTACAAAATTTGTACATACTTAATGTCCGTTAGCGTGGCTTGAGCCACTACTTTGTTATTGTTATATTCGACAGATCTGTAGAATTTTCTAGAACATTATTTTCTTCTATCTTTTGGTTGTACAAGGCCGTATCAAGTATTGCATTTTTGTACTTAATCCATTTTGTAATTAATAGTGGAATAGGATATCGTAAAAGTTGTTCATGTGATGATAAGAATAAATGTATTAACCTTACACACAGGTGTGATTTCTACTTAATATAAAATTTTTATTTTGTGGTGAGCTGTCGAAAACAGCAATTGAGTCTGCGAAAGACTATGCAAATTCTAGTTTACGTAAAAAGTTGGCTGGTGCCTAAAATACATTTATAGAAGTGTATACTTTATCCGAAGTACTCGGGATTTTGGTAATTAGAATAAATTATTTCTGGAGAGTCTATTATATGGTTGTAAGCAGTGTTGCACTTATAGAAACCCTGGTCGACAGGTGTCGAAGAAGTAGTTACAGATTCATTGTCTGTGGGAGATTGTTCCGAGTTGTAGATAGTTGAGTAGTAAGAAAATAGAAGAAAACTGTTTACGTACTGATTCAGAATTATTTATAATTTTTTTTTAATCCGTAGTAGCACGGGTTCCTCTATAGGGTGTTATACGAAGGATTTTTGTACCTTACGTTCCTGATCATTGGTGGAATTTAATTATATCAGGTGGAGGATCAACACCGAGGAGATATTGAGTACGGTTCTGGAGGTGCTTTAAAAGGCAGTATTAAACCTATGGTATAGTGAGTACTGTTATTAAGATATACAAGGGTGCAAAATAAAACATTGAACGACGATAGTCGAACTTGCATAATTATATTTTCCTGCTGCATGAAATTAATTTCAAATTAAATATTAAAATATTTGTAAGCCTTGTGACTGAATTTAAATATTAATTAATTGCTGAGTCGTGGTTTTACCAAGGTTGCAAATATCAGTTATCCATAGTGAACTTACTGGAAACTTACGATATATTATTTTGTTGTATTTTTTTTGCTTCTCAGGTAAACTCCAGAAACGGAAAGTCAGACCGTTCTGTCTTCAGTCTTTGATAAACAGGTAATTCCTAAAGTTTTGTGTTCTTATAATAAATTTTGTTTGAAATACGAACGTGTTGTATGACCA
Source organism: Platerodrilus igneus (assembly GCA_036346225.1). NCBI lineage: Eukaryota > Metazoa > Arthropoda > Insecta > Coleoptera > Lycidae > Platerodrilus > Platerodrilus igneus. The sequence continues at coordinate 171,615 of JARFIW010001537.1, forward strand.
CATTCTGGGATTCTGTCCTTGCACATAGATACATTGAATCATTTAGTTATTGATAATAATAAATCATTATCGATAATAAATTCCATTTCGAATGGACCTGCACCTTGCCGAAGTTCTAAATTACTAGAACAGGTGAAATGGCTTGCGTGTTCTAATGAGCTAGAGAGCCAAACTACAGGTCCAACCAAAATAGTAGGGTCGTTAGTGAGGAACCAGACTAAGACAGCTCGTCGAAATAGAGCAGCGGCTCTTTCAGTACTTAGATTGGCAGAGACCATAGGGGTCGGTATGGCAGTCTAAGACACACTACCGCGATGTGGAAGGCAACGGGGAACCACCACATTATCTCCCAAGTGCACAGCGTACTTAAATTGTTACAAACATAATGGCATTCTCTGGGGTAAAGGATTCCGGAGTTAAAATAGTCCCCCATTCGGATCTCCGAGAGGGGACTGCTTCGGAGGATGCGATCGAAAAGTTTAAAATAAGAGTCGGGAACATTCTGCGAGTCGGAGCGTGGAATGTTAGAAGTATGAAGCAAGTAGGTAAGCTAGAGAACCTAAAAATCGAAATGAATAGGTTATCACTAGACATAGTAGGGATCAGCGAAGTTCGGTGGCCAGAGGCGGGAGATTTTTGGAGTGGAGACTTCAGGGTAATTCATACAGGAGCAGAGGACGGAAATTTGGGTGTGGGGATAGTTATGCGGAAAAAGATAGGATACTGTGTAGAAAATTACTTACAAAAGAACGAAAGAGTACTTATGGTTAGATTAGAATCTAAACCGGTAAACACAGTAATAATACAAGTATACATGCCCACCTCTAGCTACAGTGACGAAGAGGTAGAAGCAATCTACAAAGATATCGAAGACATATTAAGATACGTAAAAGGACATGAAAATTTAATAATTACGGGGGATTTTAATGCTGTCGTAGGTGAGGGTAGGGAAAGAGCGGTAGTAGGTTTATTTGGTTTAGGCACGAGAAACGACAGGGGAAATAGGCTGGTAGAATTTTGCGACAAGAACAATTTAATCATCACAAACACATTATTTCAACATCATGCTAGAAGACGATACACGTGGAAGATGCCAGGAGATATAGGACGATATCAAATAGATTACATTCTTGTTAGACAACGGTTTAGGAATCAAGTAAAAGACTGTAGAAGCTACCTAGAAGCAGATATAGATACTGACCACAACATCGTAATTATGAAGGCCGCACTTAAATTTAAAAATCTGAAAAAAAGGAACGGAAAAAGGCACTTGGACTTAGAGAAACTAAAAGATAAAGATATACAAGTAAGATTCGAAAAAAAGTCAAATGAATTGCTGAATGATATCGGGAAAATATCTGAAACTAAGGAAGTAGAAACAGAATGGAATAACATTAAATCCAGCCTAGACATTGCGGCCAGAGATATTTTGGGGTATACACAAAAAGAAAATAAGAAACCATGGATAACAAAGGATATCGTGAATTTAATAGAAGAAAGACGAAAATACAAAAATAAATCAGACGAAACAGGAAAACAGAGATACAAAGCCATAAAATGGGAAATTATTCGAAAATGCAGGAAAGCTAAAGAACAATGGATTGATGAAAAGTGCAAAGAAGTACAAACTAAGATGGAAATAGGAAAGACAGGCGAAGCATAAAAATTAATTAGAATGAATTTTATTGATATAAAACCGTGTAGCAAAAATATAAGGGACGCACAAGGAAACGTCATTATAGAAAACGTAGAGAAAGTGAGTAGATGGCAAGAATATATAGGGAATTTATATGCAGGAGAGGAACTAACTGCATTAGAACAGGAATGATGACTTGGGATATCCTATACTTCGAGACGAGTTTGAATTAGCATTAAAGAGTCTGAAAAATGGTAAGGCGCCGGGTACAGATAAGGTGCAAGCAGAAACTCTAAAAGCCGCTGGACAAGCAGTAACAGAACGTCTCTTCCAACTTGTAAGCTATATGTATGAGACAGGCGAGATACCCAAAGATTTCAAACGTAGCATCATAGTAACTATACCAAAAAAGAAAGGCGCGGATAGATGTGAATGTTTTCGAACAATAAGTTTGACAGCACACGTGTCGAAAATATTAACTAGAATTGTGCAAAGACGAATGGAAAAACGAGCTGAAGAAATACTAGGAGAAGACCAATTTGGGTTTAGGCGAAACAGGGGAACACGGGAGGCTATTTTAGCTCTGAGAGTGATAATGGAGAAAACAATAGAAAAAAGGGAAAGCATGTATATAGGGTTTGTAGATCTGGAAAAAGCATTCGACAATGTAAATTGGAAAAAAATGTTTGAAATACTCAAAAATATTGGAATGAGTTATAGGGATAGACGAATAGTACATAGCTTATACAAAGAGCAAACAGCAGTAATAGAATTAGAGCAGGAACGTAGAGAAGTAAACATTAGGAAAGGGGTGAGACAGGGATGTGCCCTATCCCCATTGATTTTTAACTTGTACATAGAAGAGGCAATGAATACTGTCAAATGCAGGAAGACATTTGGAATTACTATGCAGGGACAAAAAATTGATATGCTTAGATTTGCAGATGATATAGCGGTATTAGCGTCTAGCAAGGAAGAGTTAGAAGCTGCTCTTAATGAAATGGAAACGGTTCTAACAGAGAGATACGGTATGAAAATTAACAAAACTAAAACTAAAGTTCTAGTTTGCAAAGGTGGGGAAAATAAATCAAAAACAAGAATACAATTATTTAACACGAACTTACAAGAGGTTCAGGATTTCTGCTACCTACCATTTAACAAGAAAAAGCAACTACTGTGCTCAAAGACCGCAAACATAGAAACAAGAAAAAGATTGCTTAAAACATATGTGTGGAGCACAGCACTGTACGGCTGTGAAGCCTGGATAGTAGGAGAAGCGGACATGAAAAAGGTAGAAGCCTTTGAAATGTGGTGTTACAGGCGTATGATAAAGATATCATGGACAGACAAAGTTAAAAACGAAGAGGTACTAAAAATGGTAGGGGAAGAAAGAAATATGTGAAAAACGGTAAAGAATAGGAGAGATAGGAGGATAGGCCACATACTACGGCATGAGGGAATAGTGCGGAATATATTAGAAGCAGAGATAAGAAAAAAGTGAAGAAGAGGCAGACCTAGATTAGACTACTGCACACAGATAGTAAAAGATGTAGGCTGTAGAGGTTTCAGGGAGATGTGTAGGCTAGCCCAGAATAGAAATCAATGGAGGTACGCATCCAACCAATCCCAAGATGGATAAACTAATGACGAAAAGATAACTGTGCTTAAACATGATGATTATTATAAGTAACTACAAGAATTGGTTGGGCAATATTCTCGAATAATGTTAAGTGTGTGAAAGGATTTACTGGAAAACCATTATTTCGGCAAATGTCTAAGTGTTGGGGGATCTTGGTAGCCACAGGTTGCTTAACCTCCTTCACTGAATCTCGGTAAAATAGGGTATAAAATTAGAAAACAATAGAAAGGGAACGAGCTGAATACACATACTCCCTGAAAAGAAGAAAAAGAAGAAAACCACCAAAAACGCAAAATCAAAGTAGCTGCGTATATAACCCTACATAAAAATAACTGAGTTGCAAACGAATCTGTGACTTTCAGTAAACAATGGATTCCATTACTAAAAGAAATAACAAATGAAAATCAAATGCCCACAATATCTAGGTAGCATTGCAAGTTTTTCCTGGGTTTTCCTTGCAATATTAACATGAAATACAGCCTACATACATGATTTCTATTTATACATAAACTAACTAATTACATAAAAATAAGCATATTAACAACCCCTGTAAAGCAGCATTGGTATCTGACAAGTATAAATCCACAATAAGGTTACCTCAAAACCATATACAATCTCCGTTGAACAGTATTGGTATCTGACAAGTGTATACCCGCCACAGGGTCGCCTCAGATCTATATGCAACCTTCATAGAACAACATTGGTATCTGACAAGTGTAAACTCGCCATAGAGTCGCCTCAGAACCATGTTAAAATCTACCAAAGAGGTAACTTAAATCATAATAAATTTTCCCCCTCAAAATAAATATAAAAAAAACGACTACTTAAGCCTTTCAATAATGCAATCGCACACTTCTTTAATAACCATCCTCTCAATTGTATAAATAGAAACATGTTAAAAAATGTTTTCCAATTCCAAGTTACTGAATTTATATGAAATTCACCAATAAAAATTAATCAGCTGATTTCACGTTAAGCGTATTGGCTACCTAAAGAAAGCCGATCCCAGGTCGCAACACAAATTGAAGGTAATCATTCTGTTAAACTTTAAAGATTTTTGATTAGTATACTAAAACCAAATATTTCAAACATCAATAAATCAAAGTCACCTTCAATTTATGTCATAATTGTCAAACTTGAAGTTTTTATTATTATTTTGACAACGATCCTAGGTCATGGATCGAAACTTAAATAAAGTTGATTTTAAAAACTATGAGGGGTTTAATTCCCAAAGAAGATTAACCTGAAAGCACATGCTGTGTGAGAATTTCAGGGAACTATGTAGGCTAGCTCAGAATATAAATAAGTGCAGGTACGTGTCCAACCAGTTTTGAGACGGAAAACCTAATGGCTGCGAAATACCTGCAACTAATGTTGACTGTGCGAAAAGATAAATTGGAAAACATATTAAATCGCCAAATGGTTAACTGTTGGGGGAACTTTGCAGCCACAGACTGCTTACCTCCCTTCACAAACATTGAAAGTCGGAGAAATAGGGCATATAACTGTAAAACAATAGGAAGTGATCGAATTGCATCTAACAAGAAAGAACATCGCCTATGAGGAAAGACAACAAACATAGAATAAGAAGAAAATTGTTGAAAGCATATGTGTGGAGCACAGCACAGTATGCCTATGAAATACGGGAAGTCTGAAACGCAGACAGAAAAACGGTAGCAGCCTTTGGAAATGATGTGCTTCAGATGTATGAGGACGATAGCATGGACAGACAAAGATAATAACAAATAAGTTACAGAAATAGTAGGGGAACAACGATATCTGGGGAAAAAGAGAAATAGTGGGGCGGAATACGTTCTAAGGCATTTTTGGGGAATAGTATGTGATATATTACAAACAGAGATAGGAAAAAAGAGGTAGATGTAGACCTAGATCAGACAGTTATAGATGTAAACTGTGCATATTTCAGGGAAATCTGTAGGTTAGTTCAGAATAGGGAACAATGATGGTACGCGTCTAACCAGTTCTAGGACTGAAGACCTAATGATGATGATAATAAATTGATAATTATTAATAATTGATAATTTAATTATTAATAATATTGGAGAAGGATTGATGTGTTCCTATAATTTATTTGTATGCGAGTTATAACTAAATCGAGGGAGGTTTTACATGAGTAAACATAATAAGACATTGGGTGGTTTATTGGGTGGTTGAAAGTCAACGGTTTAGTTGCGTTTCAGGGTGGTAATAACCCTGGCGTCCATTAATATATTGTTTTTATTAACACTCTTAACCCCGAGAGACCCATGCTCAACGGTTCTTGACTAGCTTGGGGACACTCGAAATGTAACTACTCGCTGTATGTCCGGTGTAAAATAACAACAGTAGTATTATTATTGTTACGGAACGTCATAACTTGAAGCCCCACAACAACTTGACGCCTAGCATCACTACGGCAGCGTTACAAAATGCATTACAACTTTGCCATAAAAACTCTCAACAAGTGATGCGTTTTATGTAAAATATTGTCATTCTAATATGTAGTCGTTTCAAATATAATGGGAATAATTTTTTCAGTACATTATAATAAATAACTAACATAAGTAATTACAATATAATTTTTACTTGGTTTATTTGTGCACTGTTCTCAATAAGTACGTATTACTTATTGAGCACAGTGCACAAATAAACCAAGTAAAAATTATATTGTAAATACCTATGTTAGTTATTTATTATAATGTACTGAAAAAATTATTCCCTTTATATTGTATTGATTTTTCACAATCCTCAAGAAAATATGCAAATCAACAACTCTAGGGATGAATTTACATTTCGCTGAAATGCATTGATTTATAATATAATTCCAGTTTAGGTGTTCATAAAATATTAAAGTTAATTTATTACACATTATAACATTTTTAAAGTTTAGAAAGAGCCAATGATTTGTACTTGTCCCCATGCTTCTAAGCTGTTACTACTGCCTTTAAGTGATTATCGAAATTTTTAATTGTTATTGTTTGACTTATCTTAATTTCATACACACATATAATCTGGAATTAATGTTTAAGATGAAATTTCACCAGAAAAATATTTGTGTTCTTCATTGCAGAATAGTTTAAGAACATTTGTTCCATGATTCTAAATTTGCACGGTTTTTCATAAACTTACTTACTGTAAGTACTCGTTAATTAGTTACTTATAGATAGATACCTTTGCGCAGTTGATAGCTTAAAACAAATCAATAAACTGCAATAGGAAAAAATTGTTTTATTTTGTGCAACAATAAAGTAATAAGAAAATGAAAAATAAACAATCAAAATTTTAAAGCAAGTCAATACTGCAATATAATAAGGAAGTGACGCTATCGAAACTTTTATCGTTTGATGCGATTAATACCATACCTATTTTATTTCAATTAGAACTATATATTTCTATGTTATTAAAGGCACTGTAAAATCACATTAATATATTAGAAGTCTCTCTAATTCAATAATTATGTTGGTTTAGCGTTACCATAGGCTATAGAACAAGGGTTAATGTGTTGCTTATAAAAACACACAAATCAATTAAACGATGTTAATATAAAAACAAACAAATTTGATAACCAACAAAATGAGAATGGAGATACTTCATTTTTATTTCAATAAAACCAATATGCAATTAACTAAGATACATAAAAAGAGTAAAAATTTATATAAAAACAGTCAAACAGTCATATAAATAAAAAATCTTTTACAAAAAAAAAAGAATCTACTTTGGTGTTACAATATCAGCTGAACAGCAATTCTAAGTATTATTAAATAGCTGTCTAGATAATATTTATACAAGGAAAAACAATTACCTATACCTAAACCAGGCTATGACCCAGTATTGCAATAATGGTAACTAAAAACCACGAAACGTAAAACACAGGTATTCCGTTTCATACTACAGACAGTTCTCAAAACTGTCAAAATTTACATACGGTAAATGTAATTATTAATTTTACGAGCGATATATTTCAAAACAATTATAAAAGTAAAAAATAAACAACTTAAAAGTTTTACAATAAAGTAAATAATGACAAAAATACCATAGCAACAGTTTGACTGTATAAATGTCTAAACCATATAAATTGAAAAAAACAGTAAAAATATTGTAAATGGTCACACTAAATTTTATTTTTAGATGAGGAACACAAACAATAGAAACAAAGACCAATTCTAATAAAAAATAAATACATATTTTATACCATGTCATGAAATGGTTTAAATTTGGCATAGCTGGCAGAACACCTGACTAAAGCAGCACTACTGCCTACAATTTATATGCACTAAAGCGATTACCTAGAAACCATTATAATCATTAAGTAATATTATTGAGAAGACACTACAGTGCAAAATCCACGTGGATTTATACACACATTATTGCTCATCAATTTGTTAATCATCATATGTAACAGTCTAGTATAAAATTTCAAATTTTAAAATACAAATACTTTAAATCGCCGACTATAATTATTTAATATAGACTATACATATCTGTGCAATTAATTTAATATAATAAAACATCTATAGTATTACACTTAAAAAAAATCAATGGTGTAAGTGCTGACACTAAGCAAGGAAACAGGTGTGTTTGTGTTGTGCTGTGAAACAAGAGAGGGTGGCAGTCAGCTACTTGAACTAAGTGATTCGCCGCAGAAAATTTCTTATACCAAGCAGCGGCTTACAAATTAGACTAGTATTTACAAATACTCTGAAAATTTCTATAAAAAATTTGCCAGAATGGAAACATCACTTGACAAGTGAAGCATATGGTTTAGTGTGCATTGTCCTATCTATGCTATAAAGAGAAAACACTTCACTGCTACATGGTGTATTGTTTTTTAGTATGTGTTAACACCATGTGCTTCATGAAATAAGGTAACCGATTAAATATATTTTAAATATGTATAAATTGCTATTAGAATTAGCTTATGCAAACAATAGCAATACCGTCATTAAAATTAAGTTAAAATTGACGGCTTCAACGCTAAGCTTTCCTACATCAACACCGAGGATTTAGTAAAACTCGCGGTCTGCCTGTACCTTGCTTTACTGACGGCTTATGATATTCTCCTCCTGGTCTTGAATGAATTGTATCCCAACACTGCTCGCAATAATACTAAAAAGATAACATATTAGTGCAGTCTAAATTGCAATTGAATTGCAGAGGCAGACGCTAAACTAAATATACAAGATTTTTGTCGCTATTTTTCATAAACTAAATCTACCTATAGTAAAAAAGATGCTTAAACAATTCTGTACTTTGTTTTTAATTCCAGATAGTGAGGCTTTAAGATCTGTTTACACTAAAAAAATTACAATACCAGGCTATATGGTTGACTATATTTGGTTCTTATAATAATGCACTAACTCTAACAGTATGATATGTAGATTGTCTGACCAGTGATCTACCGTATCACGTAAAGGTGTAAATGAAATGTTTTTATAAATGCAATTGGTACTCTTGATGTGTTTACATAATGTAAAAGCAACATATTAATGTTTATGTACAATTAAAATTATAATTGAATTACGAATCCAGATTAATAAATAGTATTGCCAACTCGTCATGCAACGTGTGTGCACCTGGAACTGAACATACATGGGTAAATTTTGCATAATGTAAATCCGACTTGCTGAGATCCAAATCATAAGTATGCATGTTTGACCAGTATCTCTAATTAAAAACAGAGTATAGTGATTTTACAACTTGAGAAAGTTTTTCAGAACGTTTCTGCTTTTTATTCTCGTCTTTATTCTCTCAGTTCCTATTATCACTTATTAGCAACTTCAAGTCAACGGGCACTTTGATTTTGTTGTTTGCCTCCAAATTGAATCTTTTGATTGTGAGCAGTTGGTCGTCAATGCTGTCAGTGTATTCGTTGTAATGGTTTAGTTTATTACTCACTCAAATAGTAAAACGCAGAAGCTGAGGCACACTGTAAGCAGTAAATACAACTAAAACTGAGATTAGTTTTACAGACGTGCTATTAATGTTAAATATGTATAGCATTAACGGTCATTTTGAATGCATATGCGTATAATGGAATGATAAGCATTTAACTGCGTGATAATTTTAATTATTAGAAATGTTGTTGCCATTGTGGAAAATAATCAATATTGTTATTTATGTGTTGTATCCGGAGCTGAGTTTATAATGAACTCTGTTGAGCTTTACTGATGATGGTGGCAACACTTCATGTATATGTCTTTCAAATTCTCGAAGACCTTGCGCAGAAATGCCGAATACTACTAACAAAACTAAAGACCAAAATGAAAATATAGTTGTGGAATGTTAACAATGTCTCCAACAGCGTCGACTTTACTGCAATGTTATTTCAAAATCAATGTTGAGTACTTTCTATACATTTTTCAGGCTGAAAAATATTTGTATGCGTCTTATAACTTTTAGAAGTTTCTCATTTCAAAACCTCTAAAAAGTACAGAACAAACAAATAAAATGGTTAACTTAAATAATCACTACAGTAGCATTGTTTCTTTACGAATCCTTAACTTATCGTCGAGCCTATGCTGCGTAATCTAGATACTTTAATTTTGATATTTGCAAATCCTGCTTTTCTTTCTGTTTTGTGTTTTTTGTTTCATTTCTCTTAGTTAATAATATTTATAAAACAGTCTTTTTCTATACTTTGTCACTTTGAAGTTGTAAGTTTTTAGTCTAATTTTTTTTAAATGCATATTGTTTGGTTTTAGGTTAGAATCAACTTCATTATGAGCAATTCTAAAAAAATTGCTTAATAGCCAAGGTCGTGAGATTATATATAATATTTAGAAGTATATGAAAGGGAAGAAAGATGCTGATCAATACGTGATTTTACTGAACAACTTGAGCAAAATAGAGCCGAAACCACTCAAGGGCTACGAAACGAACTTTCAACAAAAATTATAACTTATCAAATTTATTTTGTACTGTTTAAGGAAAGTTGTGCTTCCCTAGCTTCAATTAAGAGTACGCCTCTAGTGTATATACAATTAATGTGTAACAAGTTTTTGGTCTTCTTAGTAATAAAACCCTTGTTTGTTTTTACCTTAGTTTCAATTTATTTAAATCTTATCAGGGTGTTACAAAGTCCTAGCATAAAAACTATAACTTGTTACCTACAAAAACGGAAGTCAAAATACTATCCAAAATTTGATAAATGACAATAAAAGCTAAAATGATTAAATTAAATCAAATATTGAGTAACTAATAATGTGGAGGAAACAGAAATTGCAATTGATAATTATATAATTATATCTTAGTAAGATGTGACTCTATTAGTAGGCATACCGGGGGGAGGTGTTAATTTATATTCGTAAGGACATTGATGTTAAAGTATACAAAGAATATGTATTGGAACCAAATTATTAGTGTAAAGCTATGAAAGTGTTATTATTTGTGTCACTATGGATCATAAGAGTGTTATACCACTCCCCAAGTGCAAGTACAAGTTTTTCTGAATAACTTTGAAGAATGGAGTGAAAACCTATTTAATACGAACCTACGATTTATTATAGCGGGAGATTTCAATTTAAATTATGAGAATAAGGGTAATTACTATGTAAGAAAGTTAAGTAATTTCATTAGGGTAAATGGTATACAGCAATTAATTACAGAGCCTACTAAAATTGTATAAAATAGTTCAACGTTAATTGACTAAATCTTAACTAATGCTAAAGAAGTCAGGGTTATTGTCCATCCGACACCAATAATAACTGATCACAGTATTATATCAGTAGCAATTACTAAAGAAAATAAATGCTATAATAGTAATAACCAAATAAGTCAATTCAGAAACCTAAACGATGTAGCCATTCCCTGAATTAACCTAAAACTTTTAGAATGTACATGGAAATTTGACAACATAAGTGTTGATATAATTCTGAATGATATACTAAATAAAGTTACACATGCGTTAGACCGTGAAACTCCTATTCGAAGCAAATTTTAACCACATAACTGTTTAAAGTGGTATGACAATGAAGAGCCAAAGCTAAAGAAAGAGACTTTGCTTATAAAAAATTCTTGTTCAATAAATGTTTTGTAAACTGGAAAGATTATTAAACATGTAGAAATCAATTTGTTAATTTTTTGAAGAAGAAAGAAAAAAGAATTTTATGAAAAACAAATAGACAATAACAGAAGAGACAGCACTAAATTGTGGAAAATATTAAAAATGTTGATTAGTAATAAAGCAAATAATTGTGACATTCAAAGAGTACAATTTGAAAATAATCATCATAAAATCATTATGAGAGAAGAAAAGGATATAGCTGGACATTTAAATGGCTACTTTGTAAACAGCATTGAAGATATTTTAAGGAGTATCTCTAACACTAATAATCTATATTGACTAAACACATTGCACAGCCACATTGCCAAATTTACTGAATTTAAATTGTTAGCCTTACATGATATAAAAAAAATTGTGCATAATATACCTAACAAGTGGAACTGGTCAGATTCAGTTAACATAAAAATAATTAAAGCAACTTTTGATGCAGTTGGGCGTGTTCTTCTTTATCCGGCCAATTTCTCCTTAAGAACTGCCAGTTTTCCATGCAAGCTAAAATGTAGTACAGTAATTCCTATTCCAAAAAGCTCAAAACACTACATTAGCAAGCGAACACAGGGCAATAAACACACTTCCTTGTATTGAAAAAATATTAGAAATTGCTGTATATAACCAATTAATAAACTATGTAGACAGTAACCAATTATTGGATTGTAATCAATCAGACTTTAGATCCAAGCACTTTGTGAAACTGCTATTCAGCTAACTTTAGTAAGTGGAAGCAATACATTGATCAAGATGAGTATGTACTTGCTGTTTTCTTAGACCTTAAAAGAGCATTTGAGACAATTAACAGACAATTATTATTGACTAAGTTACAACACTACGGCATTGGTGGAATAGTGATAAAATGGTTGGATGACTATCTGTCAAATAGAAGACAAAAAAACGAAAATTGGAAATTCAACATCTAATTCGGTGCTAGTAAGAAATGGTGTCCATCAAGGAAGTGTTAAGGACCATTGTTATTTATTTTGTATTAAATGATTTTTAGAGTATTGACCACGAATGTGAATTTGTTAATATATATGCTGATGATACCTTACTTGTAATTAAAGAGTCTGATATACAAACAGCAACAAGTAAAATGAATAATAGCTTGGATAAAATTTATAGATACTTTCAAATGAACAAGTTGAAACTTCATACAAGCAAAACTGTGGCAATGGTTGTTGCAAATAATAATAAATTAAATAAACTCGATAGAAATGCTATAACATTAAAGATTGGTGATGAAATATTACAAATTGTTGAACAAACTAAGTACTTAGGTATTATGTTGGATAGTACTTTAACATTTAAAAATCACTTTGATTATGTTAAAAATAAAATTACAAAAACCATATTTCTTCTCAAGATTAGCACCTAAATTGTCTTTAAGAACTAAAATTACAGTCTAGAAAACAATCATTCAACCACATTTTGACTACTGCGCAACAATACTATATTTATTTGACCAAAATAAGTTAAGTTCTTTTCAGAAACTACTGAACAGAGGTTTAAGAATCATACTGGAATGTAGCAAAAGGACTAACATTCAAAAAATGTTAAGTACTTTAGAATGGCTATCGGTTACTGAAAAAATTGAATATATAACGATGATATTTATTTTTAAAATTATCAATGGATTAATGCCAAGTTATTTTGATGAGCTTATTGTTTATGTCAACTAAATACATAACCATGAAATAGGTCACAAGGAAATTTGTATGTTGCAAGGACCAAATTGAAAAAGACTATGAATTCAATATTCTTTAAAGGTCTGATTAAATATAATACTTTACCAAAAGATATTCGAGACTGTAAAACATTGATACCTATTAAACAGGTATTAATGAAAAAACTAAAACTTGACTAAAATGTAAGTACTTTATAAAATAAACCAAATGACCTACACTTGGTAGGAGTAATTATAATTTTCAAACTTCTAGTTAAGTAATAGTTGCTTTTACTGATACTTAATTTTTCTTTTTGGTCTTGAGTAACTTCTAAGTAACACTACTTATATCTACTTAATTTAAGAAAGCATTCTCTTTTTATTTTCCATTCTAATGTATTGTAATATTAAGATTATCTACTTTAAATAAATATTTATTTAAATCATACCTGCAAGCACTTAATATTTGCACAAAAGAGCCGTGCGAACTTTCCACCACAGCGTTGACTTTGGCATTCATCACACAATTGATCGTCCAATACAAAAGGTAGAACTTCTACAAGTTTTGTGATATCACCGTGTTGCAACCGTATAAACCGTACACTGATAGCTGCAATGTAACTATGTTGATTACCAAATGTAACTCGACCAGCACACTTTGGATACTTTAGTTTTGGATCTGTGTCAATGCCAGCATAACATACACCACCATATAGTCTATCCATAAACATTGCCAGTTCATCTGAAAATAATTTTTTTTTGTAAACAGATAAAGTTTGTTCATACAAATGAACTTACCTGCTTTCAGAGGAAATGGTATTCCATCAACAAATAGAGTTTTACGGGGATCTAAAGGCATTTCTGCATTTAGGACAAAGTCAGCATCTGAAAGCCTCCACGGTCTTATTTGTACAGATTTATATTTTACTGTATGAAAAGATACGGAGAAATATAATTGATCTCCATCAGCTATACAAGCATCAATAAGACTTTGAACAGAATTTTCATCCTGAAATAAAAACACACATGGCACTATAGAAATTGTTTATTATTTTGAATGCGCATTATCAGGTTTAAATTGCGAATATATTAAGAGTTTGAATGTTGATTTTTAGCTTTGTTGTTTTAAAAATTGGTTCAACAATCATTACTAAGTGAAATTTACTAAATAAACATGTAATGTAACTAAAAGAGATAGAGCGTCAACTTACTTTTTTAAACTATAAGTTTAAAACGTCTTGAATAAAAATTCTTGTTTCACCAAAAATTCAAAAGTGCAAACATTTTAGGTTATACTAATATCGTTATTCTGATAAAATAATAAACAGGTTAGAAACTGACTGATATATCTTGGCAGAAAAACGGTCACGCTACATAAGCAATCACCAATGAGACTTACACATCTTTCTAAAATTAACTAATTTCTATAAGAATGCGGTTTACTTTATCATGTTGATATATTAGTCAGGGGTAATTATTTTATATTTATTAAATGTAATACACTAAATTAAAGGTAACTGCAACAAATATAATAAATAAGTTTACAGATACATCAAATATCAACTGTTTGAACTGATTTCTCTTCGTAAGTCGTGTTCTTAATGTGAGCCATAGTACTTGCGAACATTAAAACTGTTGAAAGTTAGATAAAGAGACAAAAATTTCAATTTGTGGTTCACGACAGATTCTCCCATTCCATCATGCAATATGTCATAAAAATGCACAGTCAAAAGCTCTTGTCGCCGACAGAATTTAAACTTTCCAACCTCCGATGGTTTAGATTTTAATGGAACAACTGTCATCTATACTACTCGCTTCTACACTTATTTAACGTTTCTGTTCAACACTTAAAAAGCTACAAATAAGAACAACATACAATCTAAACCATGTTTGCAATTTCCTTCTGCGTGAGAACTTGATTTATCACATATTTGTCATATTAAAACAAAACAAATACTTCGATAATTATTGCTTTAATAAATGTTGAAGTAGTCGAAATATCTGTTGCAAGTTGTAATATACTACGTATCGCTTTCTCTCACATTTTTATAAAGTCAAGCAATTGTCAATTTGTTGAACTTTAGAAAAATATAAGCATTTTAGCTCAAACGAATCTCTAAGCTCTGCATATAGCGATTTTGTTTGTAAAATGTACAAATTAGGAGGTTATAAAAGAATTCCAAATTCAAAATTAAATCATAACTGAGGTACATGGGAATAAAGCTATTTCAATAAAAGCAAAGATTATGATGGTAGCTTAAAGAATTTTATTTCAAACACGCTCAAAATGCTTTGCTGACAATAATACACTGTTCTGTTTCTTCTGCGTGTTGCTTAAAATTTTTTAGATAATTTTTTTTTTGAACACACGCGCAAAATACATCTAAATAACTTCATCAATTTGTTCTACAAACGAGATTTTTCATTTTCGTAAATGTTTATTAAATACAAAATGCATTCAAAAATCAAATACTGACAGATTACATAAATAAGGAAATATCTGGAGTATTTTTATTATTTATTCCGTTATTAAAATATAAAATTAAACTCTCCTATCTAAAATATTGCTGTAATGTTTCCTGCGAAACTAGGTGTTTATTTTTTAATACTTAATAAGTAATTTAGTTAATAGCAAATTTAAAGTTTGTAGGTAATAATTTGTTATTCGCATTGTAAGTGGTCTACTTATCTATTTTTATTGCGATTGGCCTAAGATTTGCATGTGTATATTAAATCTGTTCATTCCGCATTGAGCTGTCTGTCGAGTGGGTTATCGATGGGACTTAGTAGCATCTTTGCTTGAAACCTGACCATCAATGCGCTCCATTCAACGAATTACAAATTGTTATGTAATTATGAAATGTATGTCTACTTTTTGCATTTTTGTGATTAAAGTTAATTGTTTTATATACAAATAATTTTACCGGCATTTTGAGATACTTTGAATATTACCCGATAAGTTGTACTTTGGTTTGATGATTAATTTTTAATTCCCATATTTATCATAACCAATCCATTATACTACACACCTGCATGCTATTGATGTGTTACAAATCTAAACTACAATGAAGTTTGAGATTTAATATTAAAGTCTTTTTGTATTTTTGTGCATTTATCCCAATAAAAACTTGTCATTAATTTGCCACCAAAATTAATTTACATAATCATACCCCAACACTATGCAGAAATCAAAGACTTAAATTTAAAAATAAAATTTTATAATAGATTTTGAAGTTATAATTAAATAAAGTTATTGATCATCATAATCAACATCATTAGGTATTCAGTCTTGAAGTGCGCACCTCCATTATTTACTGTTCTAAGCTAACCTACACATTTCACTGAAATTCTCACAGCATACATCTTTCACTATCTGTATGCAATAGTGCAATTTAGGTCTACCGCTTCTTTTCCTTTCTCTGCTTCTAACATATCTGGCACTATTCTCTCTGAACCCACCTTATAATCGTATTTCTCTTATTTTTTACCGTTTTCCACATATTTCTAGAAACTCTTTGTTCTTAACTTTGTTGTTTCATAATATCTTCATCATATGTCTGTAGCACCACATTTCAAAAGCTACTATCTTTTTCCTGTTCTCTTCTCCTACTGTCCACGTTTCACAGTCGTACGGAGCTGTGCACACATATGCTTTTGGCAGCTTTACCTTGTCTCCATGTTTGTTGTCTTTGAACATAGCAGGTGCATTTTCTTGTTAAATGCAGCGCGGCTTTGTTCTAATCTATTTTCATCTCTTTTGCACTTTTACCCACTTGCAGTACTTGACTTTCTAGTTAGCATAAATCCTTGATCTCTTCTTTATTCTTGCTTCCTATTTTTTGTTCTGGTTTTTGACGTATTTTTCCCTCCTCTACATACTAAAAAGTTATTGAAAGACAAAAATTGATACTCACTATCATTTTATTAAAATGAGCAACTGCGGTTATGAGAAAAAACCGATGATATCAATATTTGAGCAGTGTGGGTTTAAGAAAAAATTCCAGTTTTTGAAAAGAAAACTTTAGTGAAAGCCAGTACTGCCTTGGTCTTATCAAAGTTTTTTACCTGACTTATGAGGAGCTTTATTTAGTTCTAAAAGTACTTCTATAGAATGTTGAACAAACCAATTCAGCTAATTTAGATGACATTAAAAGCCGCGTTGCAGACCCAAATATTTACTTAAATTACCTTAAACGGCGTACAAAATTTGTTAAAAAGTAAATTTTATGCACTTTGCGCAATCAGAAGATTAAAACAAGCACAGAACACATTTAAAATTGTGTATCTGCTAAATGAAATAATATCTTATTTGAGGACAACGAAGCAATTCGTAATTTGATTGAGGTCAATTAGATTTTGGACTTCGCATATGAAATGTGCTTGGCATCGTAATGTAGAATTAGTCATATATTTGTCTTTAACGTTAGAAATTGTTTATTAACTTTAGATTCTGATAAGAATTTAGTTTATTAAACAACATCTGTAGTGGCGTAGGTAGTGTGTTCGGTTTTGTTCCATCAGGCAGAAGTACTTACACGAGATACTACTATAAAGATTTATAGCTAGTACTAATAGATTGGTTGATTTGTTGATTGTCTTTTTTGCTTCCTTTTGTATGTGATTGTAATGCCTGCAATGGCTGCAATGTAATGCAATGGCTGCAAAATTTTATTATAATTTTTATAAGTGGCTATGCCTGGTGAGTTGAAGCCGAAACAGACCAACGCCATACTATTGAATTTATCTAACAAACTAAATTGATATTGAAAACTGAAGCACAATGTAATGTTCAGCAAGGACTAGAGATAGACCTTCAATAATTCTAGCGCTGCAAGCTGTAAAACCTTATCACAGTTTGTCGTATATGTGTTTAATGCTGATTAAGCAAAGCAGAAACAAACTGTAACCATTAGTTTTCTGAGAGTGTGTCCAGAATCAACAATTCTATCGAGTATGGACTACATTACATTATCTTTTATTCCTTGATACTAACATGATATTAGAATGTCCAACTAGGACAAAATAAGGCTTGCCAACTTCTGTGTATGCAACTAGTTTTATCATATCGTTTTTGTACAGATTAAAATGACGTATAAGACAACTCAACAAACTTTGTAAACATGAATTTATTTTATTATTTCGAAAAATATGGCATTCACGAATGCAATTGCGGTGATAGTTATTTTACTTGTAGCATGCACATCCTTCGCCAAGATATATCACGTGGACTAATTAACTAATAAAAGCTGTTTAGGATATCTTTGTAATAATTGTACATCTTCGCTGGTGATTCTGCTGTACGTGTATTTCGTTGTAGTATTAACTCTTAGGACCAACTTAACAATAAAACTGAAAACTTGTTTCTTGCTAAGATAGAAATTGTAAAGAATGCTTGAACATGGAATACATTTATTGTAACTGAATATAATTGAAATTATGTAAATACATTGGAATAATTGGGTATTAGCTGTCACGAACTAACCCCTCGGACATTTTAAACGCGAATCCATAGAAACGAAGCACCCAAATAATAACATGAGCATCTTCCGCCACAAAAGTAGTTCTTGGCACAAACGCGAAGTAATTTCAAATCTTAAATTCTATAATCCCCAACATGCCCCCGGCGTTGAAAGCTCTAACTTTTAATAAACTAAGAATTGCTTAAAAACATCAGCTCAAAAATATAATAGAAATAGTTTGAACAAGTATAGTACAATAATAATAAGTATAGAACATTGAAATATATTTACATGTCGTCAATAGGTAGCGGACAGATCTTAGAAAATGATCGACGAACTAGACCAGTATCAGTTTTAATCGACGCAACGCGATTAACACCGTCGACACCAGCATGAACACTCACAATGCGCCCAAGACGCCACTGTAACACTGAAAGATTGTCCTCCTTTATTAACACCAATGTGCCTTCTTGAAGTTCGGAGTCATTGGAACGCCATTTTTGTCGTTGTTGGAGTTCGGACACATACTCTTTGCTCCAACGTGACCATATTTGTTGCTGAAGAAGTTGAACTCGTTGGAAGGTATTAAGTCTGGACTCTTTTAGGTGACTTAAGGAAGGATCAGGAGCAGAAATCATGGATCGACCAATAAGGAAGTGTCCTGGAGTTAAAGGTAGAAGATCGTTGGGATCAGAAGAAATATGAGACAAGGGTCTCGAATTTAGAATAGCCTCCACCTGTGCCAACACGGTGGAAAACTCCTCATAAGTAAGAAGAGCATAGCCTAAGACTCTACGTAGGTGGTGTTTGCACGATTTTACACCCGCTTCCCATAGTCCTCCGAAATGAGGAGAATGAGGAGGAATGAAATGCCAAGTTATGCCCATGTCAGTTACTTTATCTGGAATAATGGTTCGTTGAGAAAGAAGTAAATTGCCCAGTTCAAGAAGTTCTGAATTGGCGCCTATGAAATTTGAACCATTATCAGAGTAAACGGTACTAGGTTTACCCCTACGAGCAATGAATCTGCGGAAAGTCATTAGAAATGAATCACTGGAAAGATCAGTGACTAATTCTAGGTGAATAGCCTTAGTGGCGAAGCAAATAAAAAGAGAGATATATGATTTGGAAGTTTTAGCACCCCGGCCTTTGCGATCCTTAATATGAAATGGACCAGCGTAGTCAATGCCGACTACATGAAATGGTGGTGATGGATTGACTCGATCAGCTGGAAGATTTCCCATAATGGGTTTAGTTACTTTAAAAGAAGATCGAAAGCAGCGGAGACACTTATGGACAACAACCTTTGCAAGACTGCGACCAGCAATTATCCAATATCGTTCTCGCACGTGCGAAAGAAGCAATTAAACACCGCCGTGCAACAGACGAGTGTGTTCACGTATAAGAAGAAGCTTAGCAAATCTATGTTTTGCAGAAATCAGAATTGGATGTTTTTTCTCAAAGGAGAACTGAGAATTTTGAAGGCGACCTCCGACGCGTATTACACCATCAGAGTCGAGAAAGGGAGTTAAGCTTGAAACTGAACTTGGCTTTAGAATGGGAATGCCTTTCTGTAGACATTTTATTTCTTCCGGAAAGGACTCTAGTTGAGATGTTTTAACCAAGCAAGTATGTGAAAAGTAAATCTCTTCACACGTGAGGGGACCTAGGTTCCTCTCTGAAAGGAGTTTACGGCAATTACGCATAAACCGCAAACAGTATGCAATAACCCTTTCGAGTCTTGTCAAAGTAGAAATTTTGTCCCATGGAAAAGGTTCGACCTGACGCTCATGATGACAGTGTAAAGTACTCTTTAAATCTGGTAGATTGGAAATACGATCTACGAAAATAGGCCATGAATCCTCAGATTCATGCAACCATGAAGGACCATTCCACCATAGACTACATTCTAATAATTGAGCAGGTGAAACTCCTCTTGAAAGCATATCGGAAGGATTTGTTTTAGTAGGTACATGCCGCCATGTGGCATGAGCAGTCAAAGTTTGTATGTCTGCAACTCTATTGCAAACAAAGGTTTTAAGTTGATTAGGTGGTGTTTTTAGCCACCCTAGAACGATAGTAGAATCGGACCAAAAGACAGACCGCTCAAGGTCTATGCCTAAGGCCTTTGTAGCTTGAACAGCAAGCCTGGCCAGCAACGCGGCTGCACAAAGCTCTAAACGTGGAATAGTGACAGGCTTCAGGGGGGTAACCTTAGCCTTCGCACACAGAAGCCGAACGAAAACCTGACCTTGCGGGTCAACTGAACGTAGGTAGATAGATGCCCCGTAGGCATGAACTGAAGCATCTGCGAATCCATGCATCTCCACCTGCACGGGATTGCAACAGACAACATGACGTGAAATTACGAGATTGTTTAACACAACCCAATTTTGTCGTAAAAGAATCCAATTATTTTGAATTGATACAGGAATCGGATCATCCCATGAAATCTTTTCCATCCAAAGAGACTGCATGAGAATTTTAGCGGATATGACACAAGGACCCAGAAGGCCCAAAGGGTCGAAAATCTATGAAATGTCGGACAGTATAGTCCGTTTAGTAGGAATGCCATCTGACGGACTGGAAATTGAATATCGTACGTGATCAGTTTGAAATGACCAGGTAAGACCAAGTGTTTTGGTGTTTTCATGAGATCCGAACTCAAGAATGCCTGGATGAACGTCCTGCGGATTTATACTAGAAAGTACCTGTGGATCATTGGAAATCTACTTTCTAAGTTTAAAACCACCTCCAGACAGAAGCGTTGGAAGCACTTGGCAGATAGCCTTGGCATCAGAAAGCTGATCAGAACCCGTAAGAAGTTCATCTACGTAGAAATCTTCCTGAATTATTCTGGAAAACTCAGAATGTGTGTCCTTGACCAGAATACCTATCTCAATCAGACATCGAATGGCCAGAAATAAAGCCGCTGCGGTACCATAAGTTACGGTATTTAAATCAAAGGTAGAAATTGAATCATAAGGAGAAGATCGCCATAGTATCCTTTGAAGAGGTCTTTGGCTTGGATTGATCAGAACCTGTCTGTACATTTTCTCAATGTCAGCAGACAATGCGTCCCTATGTTTGCGGAAACGTAATAAAAATGAAAAAAGATCCTTTTGGATAGTAGGCCCAACCATCTGAATACTGTTTAACGAATGTCCACTGGAAGTTTTAGAAGAACCGTCAAATACAACGCGAAGTTTGGTTGTAAGACTTTCCTCTTTAACTACGCCATGGTGAGGAAGATAGAAAACTTGACCTGTATAACTGAGGTCGGAAGGTGACATATGTCCAAGATTATGATATTCCTGCATAAAGGAAGTATATAATTTTTTGAATTCTGGATTTGACTGAAATTTCATCTCTAGAGACTTGAATCTTTTGAAAGCTGTATGCCAAGAATCACCCAGAACAGAAGGGTTTTCCTTGAACGGAATGGAAACGATAAAACGACCATCAGTGTCCCTTTTCGTAGTTTCAGAAAACAGTCTTTCACAGGAATTTTCCTCCTGCGAGAGGACCTTTTCGGACGGATACTGTTCCAATTCCCAGAAACGAGCGAGTTGCCCTTGAACTGGATCAATAACCGAATAAAGACATTTTGCTCGAATCAGCATGTCAGAGCCTAACGGACCAGCAACAACATAACCAAATCGAGTTTTTTGAAGAGTAGGAAGATTTGGACCTAATTGAAATTGTCCAGAACATAAAATCTTGAAGAAGACTGGCGATCCAAGAAGGATGTGGATTTCACCAGGCTCGTGAAATAAAGGATCTGATAACTTAATGTTATCAGGAATGTGAAGCTTGGCAATATCTACATGCCAGTTAGGTAGATTACTGGTGATATTGTCAATGACAAAGCAGGAAATTGTCAATTTGAACCACGAATGATACGAAGAATAAAGCGTGATGTCACAACGTGAACGTATTTGCGAAGTGGCCTTGCTAAGACCGGAAATCGTAACATCAACTGGTTTTGTAGGAAGTCTCAACCTCTTACAAATATCCGAAGTAATGAAATTCGATTGAGAGCCTGAATCTAACAGTGCCATAACTCTGCACAATCTGCCGTTGGAATCGATAGTTTGTGCGCACACCGTAGGAAGTATTACTTGAGAAGTATTACTAGAAAAGGCAGAAATTGTATGCGAAGAAGCGCCACCCACAAAAGGCAAAGTGTTTGTTTGCCCTGCGGAGACTGTAGAAGTTTGCGAACCTTGAACGTCCTCATGCAAAAGCGTATGATGCTTTGACTTGCACTTCCTGCAAGTAAAGCGAGAAGAACATTGTGAGACAAAATGTCCCTTGTATAGGCAGTTGAGACATAATTTCAACTCCTTTACCTTTGAAATTCGGTTTTGTGCTGATAACTTTAGAAATTCAGTGCAATTACTGAGCAAATGAGAACCTTGGCAGTTATAACAACCGCGTGAATTACTAGATGTCAGAAATGTTTTGACACTAGCCTTGGATTTTTCATGCCTTTGGGGCACAACCGTAGAATTTTCCTTTAAAGTGGAAAGCAAATCCGCTTGGGATTTTAAGAAGTCTTGAAATTCCGCAAGAGTTGGTAGCTCTTGAGGTAAGGATTTTCGAACAGACTCCCACTCTCTAAGAGTAGTAGGATCGAGTTTGTTGGCAATAACATAAATGAGAAATGTCTTAATCAGAGATTTGTCGTCTGACAAAGAGCGTAAAGCACCAACATGTTTGGATAAGAAGTCGTTTATTTGACGAAGCGATTCGATGTTGAATAAAGATTGGACATGATTATGAACAATCATGCGTGTATTATTGTTCCTTTTGCACAACGTATCCCACGCTAGACGAAAATTGGACGAAACGAAGTCTAGAGCCTGGATAACCAGAAAAGCAGATCCGCTTAGGGAGGCCCTTAAGTAATGAAAACGCTGGATGTCGCTAATGGACGTATTTTTATTGATTAAAGAATCGAACGTGTCCCTATATTCGAGCCAGTTTTCTAAATTTCCAGAATAGCGCGGTAAATTTATCGTCGGAAGTTTAATGAAATGTGAACTGTGCGATTCTGAATGATTTGATCGCGAATTTGAAGAACGAGATGGTCCACGAAATTCGGGTAAGTCGGAATTATTGACTTTTTCTAGAATCATTGATGCAACAGAAGTGATTGTAAAAAAAGGTTCTTCAAAGAAAGTGTATTGTTCTTCATGAACCGAGTCGTCTGAAATAGCAATTATTTGCTTATGAATATCTTCGAAGGACTGCAATAATGATTTTGAAATGACCAAGCGATCATTCAATTCCATGATTAATTCCCTTGAAACTGACTTAGGATTAGAGTCGAAAGTATTTTTGAAGCCATTTACATAATTAATAAAGCGTGTAAGTTTGCCTTTAATCATTCCACGCTCCTGTACGAGTAACTCCATGTTTGAATATTTACTGAAATCTGTTAATAATTACCTAAAAGGTGTTTGTACAAATGTACGAAGGAATAAATAAAATCAGTTGAAAATTCACAACTGTAGAAAAGAATAATACCCGTTAATGGTATTTTAATTACTATCTTTAAAATAACTAGAATAAATTGGATAATAATACGAAATTGCAATCAGTGCAAATACAACGGCATTTGAATGTTATACAATAACGCTAGAAAATGTTTAATTGTCGTAAAATCTGTAGTAATTATGTACCTAACGTTATTGAATAAAGTAAATTTTAATTACGAAATGTACTAGGTAACCTGTTTAAATTTACCAGTACGCAAAGCTTTAATTTAAAAATGTTTAAGGAAGGCAGTGGCATAAAAATCGATATTGAAGTAAACAATAAAGGAAGGGATGTTTTATAATACCTGCGTCGTAAACGAGTTGTTTATTTGAAGCGTGCAACCCTTATTAGCTGCGTAGACCTTGAATTTGTGCCTGCAGGCGTTGAATAATACGTACAGCTTTGGAATGCGAGTAGTTGTATTTATAATGGAGCTGTCCATATAGGCCTGGATCCGGCTCGAAGGACCATATGTTTAGGATATCTTTGTAATAATTGTACATCTTCGCTGGTGATTCTGCTGTACGTGTATTTCGTTGTAGTATTAACTCTTAGGACCAACTTAACAATAAAACTGAAAACTTGTTTCTTGCTAAGATAGAAATTGTAAAGAATGCTTGAACATGGAATACATTTATTGTAACTGAATATAATTGAAATTATGTAAATACATTGGAATAATTGGGTATTAGCTGTCACGAACTAACCCCTCGGACATTTTAAACGCGAATCCATAGAAACGAAGCACCCAAATAATAACATGAGCATCTTCCGCCACAAAAGTAGTTCTTGGCACAAACGCGAAGTAATTTCAAATCTTAAATTCTATAATCCCCAACAAAAGCATCTTTATGAAAATGATGCATCTTATTATTAAACATCATCGGTTTCCAAGTTGGTAAATTTGCATTCTAGTAAAATTGAAGTAATCAAAATATATTTCTTTTCTAAACCATAATATGAAAGACTATAACAATACTGACCTAAAAATGAAAAGGTTTCAGAATATTTATATTGTGCATTAAGAGATAATAACAAAATATAAAGTCTTCAAATCAAAAAGTGGTTTACAATCTTCATGATTATACCAAATTATACAAACAGTTTAGCTGCACTAAAGAGGACGAATAAAGTTTTTGGCTCCAAGTTTTCAAAATAATCATTTGCCTGCAAAGCTATGATTAAAAAGTTTAAGAATCTAGAAGCTGACATGACAAATACAAAATTTACACAAAGAAATCTGGTTATCAAAAATGAAAATTAATACTTTGTTACTTTTTTATGATGAAGGTCATAAGGTCTCATTTATCTTTAAATCAACAATTAAAAACAAATTTAAAAGAAAACTAATATTTGCTCTATATAATAGACTATTGAAAAATATCGAACTTTTTAAATGACCATCTTTGAAGAGATTTTGAACTATTTCAGCATAATGCAATACAATAAAAGTGACTCTAATTATCACATACAATTAACAAACAACTATACACTGTGCTTTCATAATTACGTTACTACTATATTAATAAAATAAGAAAGTATAATTACCTGAAATAATAGGAACGCATATCCCTCGGGGACAAAATGAGATTTACGTTTAGCTTTATGGGGCCAACTAACAACTAACGGTCCAAATCGACGGAAGCTTGCAATAAGCTTACCTTCATGAATATTACGAGGAAGACCGCGAACAAGTACTTTACGTGAAAATCTTTCTCCACCTTCGGACCCTAATGAATGCGGCACAAATCTAGAAGGCGTACTTAACGGCAGAGAGAATCTCAACCTAGCATCAACTAGACCGTTAGGTTCTTCTAGTAAAACAGATGCACATTGGTCATCTATTCTAGGAAGCGGGGAAAATGGCGGTGCCTGAAAAAAAGCAATTGTTTAGTATACATAACATACAAACATTAAATAACAATAACCTTTTTAAAAATACACTTTTCTAAAAGACAACAGAACTTTAAAAACACAAACCTCATGCAGTGTCGAGGATTTTGCTTTATCTTGGTGTCGTACCTTTATACAGAATAATCTGAAGCATTTTATTTTTACTTTTTCCAGGAAATAAAATTTTCGTGATCATTTATTTTGTAATTAGTCCACTAAAGAAATTTCTAATGGAAATCAGAAAGGGGACCTCCTCTAATTATGCCAATTATAAAAATAATATTTTGTTAAAACAGCAGCCAATACGATTAAAATTTCCATAAAAGCTTTGACAAAGTGTATCAAATTCATAAAACGCTGTACACATTACATCATTTTTTTTTAATATAAGTTTTTAGAAAGAAGTTAATAAATGTGGGTATCACCATTACATGCTATAAATACCACAAAGATTGTGATTGTAAATCTTAAATTAAATTTTGAATACCGTTCAATTTTCGCACCAGACTGTTTTCTTTGCCAATTTGGAAAGCACACTTAATAATAAGCAAACATATACTGCAGTCCTATGTAATATTTCACCTCCTTCTGCAGACATTCGTAAGAAACTTCACGTTGGGTCTAATTGTAATGCAAATAATTACAATTTACCTAAGAAAGATAAACTTTTTCGAGATTGAGCTACCATATGTGTAAAAGAATAAGACTTTCAGATATTCTGTTAAACTTGAACTCTCGTATATTTAAATAAATTTATATTACGCAACTCGAAAATATCGTCATTAACAAGATTCAACTGTTTGTTGGGTTTCAATTTTGTCTTCCTAAAAATAGGTAATTGATGTAAAATGTTTGCAAAACTTGACTACGCTTAGTCCGCTTATTCCAAATACCGCTAGTATTTCAAAAATGCTGTTTCAGATTACATTTCTAAGGTTTAGCGATTTATTTGGTGTAGTATTTTAATACATTTTGAAGTAATATTGACCCGATAATTGACACATTATACACGTAATTGTAATGTTATCGCTATATCAGGACGTGCCCAGTGGCAGTTCCTGATCTTAGAAATAAAGGAGGCAGACAGATAAAAGCCCTCCTTTTAAAGTTAAACATCGAATGAGTCACTTTCACTCCTTACAAATAAATATTGAACAAAATAGATTCGTTAAAGTAGAAAAATACAACTAAAGATCAACCAACAAATACTAATAGACTTCACAGATTTTTTGTTTTTTAAGAAAAAGATCAATTATTTCATCCTTCATAGTTGTAAACTCGATAATGATATTAGCGTAAAACGGCAGTGCTTTATTTAATTCATTTGAAGTTCTTTTTTAATTGAAATTTTTGAGAAATTCGATAGTCTATTCTGCCACTGTATCTTGTAACTAGATTTTAGTTCTTTTCAAACAAAATAACTTATCTCTACTGAAAGTGATAAGATGGCTATTATTCAGCATGATAATTTGTTATCTTCTTTAAATATGTTTCTGTTTTTGGTTCAAATTTCAATAAATTTTGGAAATCACATCTATGTTGTTCATCGGCATAAATTTGTTGCAGTTTATTTGTCTACTGCTGTTTTTGAATAAGTTTGCATACCACAACTGTTGCGGCCTTCATAGTCTCTTAGTTAACAGTTATAATTGTAACGCCGAGTATGTATTTTATACATACCTCCTTTGACATTGTGAGTGCAATAGTATAAGGATTGTGCACGTGCATTAACATTGAACCTTAGCTCATGCGAGTTAGCTGCGACTACTTACAGTTAAGTTTTTAAGCAAATGGTTTCATTGATTGTATTTCTATCTTTATTATTACAATACAGTTCACTATAACACAAATAAATACCGTTTCGTGGTTACGCTTACAGCTGCACTAAGCTTTAATATTAGAAATATGGGATTTTATAATTCGAAGAAGAAAGCTCTTTTCCATCTTTAATTAGATTACTATAATGCAATTGTGGTTTTCTGTTTTCACATATTATAGGGCGATAATCTACAATTTCTATGTATGCAGTCGTACTAAGTGTGAATATTCGGATCATTTTATTACAAATATTTTTGTAATTGATTATTTGTATTTGCCGCCTTTTCTTGTCATGTGCTGATTTCGATGTTTTTAAAAATGGAAATCATAATGGCAGTGGTAAATAGTTTTGTGTGCCAAGGTGAAAAATTATGAAAAATTAACTATGTTTAATTTTGAAATCGTTTGCCTTCTCATACGTACTTAAAAGCATTTTTTAAACAGATATTAAATAACCTGTAGTCGCTAGGTTATGGGTTCAGCATGCTAAAAAGATATACATGATTATTGTCTTCTGCGAATTGTGCTAATTCTAAGGTTATGAATTCTGACAAATCAATTAAAAGAGTTAAAGAAATTGACAAAAATATGAATACAGTGAACAAAAAAATTTACTTGTTTATGTAAATTAAGGCAATCCAAATATTTTTGTAATTTAGTAAGTTTTACTGATATCTTGTGAATTTTCATAATACGTGGTAATGAAATTCTCTATTTAATAAAACAGCAACTTGTTGATATTCATTAAGATTAGAAAATACAGCTTAGTTTTGTTTTGACAGGTCTTATTTTTGTGAATAATGTTAAAACTTGAAAGTGATACTAACAGTGGCTTTAATTATGTTAAGTTGCGAAGAGTTGCAAACTATCGAAAATGGCGAATAGATGTAGAGATGCTTCTACGAGCCCACAAATTGTATGGCTTTATTACTGATGTTGATGGGAAGAAAAAAGCTACTCCGCCCCAAACCACGGCATATAAAAATAAAAGTGAACATGTTCAACGTGGGGACAAAGCACTTTCAACAATTCATTTGTCGTTCAGCACACAAATAAAACTAATCGTCAGTGGTTTATTTGATCCGCGAACTATATGGACGACTTTGGAAGCAAATTTTGGGCCCTCATCTAAAGCGATGATTGGAAGATTTATAACAAAATTCTTCTTAGTGATAATGCTTGAAGAGGAGTCAATTTCCTTGTATATTGCACGTCTAAAGTATCTGCAAAGACGACTTGCCAATGTAAAATGTGAAATTAAAGACTTCTACTTAGCTTATAAGATGATGAGTGGATTGCCTGATAATGTTATCGTCCAGCATCTATCCAATTGCCCGACGATCAATTCACGTCTGACGCTGTCGCCACTACTTTAGTAGCAGAAGAAAGACGCCTTCAAAATTCTTTACATGTATTATCAAATAAAGGTTCTGTTTCAGATGCATTAATCGTAAGTAGTAAGAATGATCCAAGATTTAAAGAAAAAACTCAAACTCGACGTTTTAAATGTAACAGAGTAGGACATTATGCTAAAAATTGTTTTAAATTCAAAACTGGTGAGAGTAAACAGTTTGATGTGAATTAACAAAAATATGTAAATAAAAGATGTTCTATTACTGTTTGTCCAGCAGATTTTAGAGTTTCTGCTTGCACCTTTCTTTCTGCATGAATTTTAAATTAAAGCTAGTGTTATTTAAAACGCTTTAAATAAATGGCAAAAGGATTTCGCGTATTATTTTAAACCATAAAAGCTATCGATCTACAAGATTGCTTTCTTTCTAATTGAAAAAATCAAACAACTGCTTATCAACTTTGCTTTACAAACTCGTTTAGGTATGTGCTAACACCTGCAGTAAATACTTTTCAACCACAGCTGCACATACTTTTATGGCTTTCTTTTAAGGGATTAGGCGACTTTAACCACCTGTCTAGTAAATGAACACTTGTAATACTAAGTACTTCGATCAAGCGGTATGCTGTTATCTTGCAGCTGTGCAGGTGTTTTAAAGCAATAAGGTTGTCCCCCTTTATTTATAATCTTTGGTAGCAGTTATTTCTTTATTTGCATGCTTGGATTCACAGCTAGTAACTTTTGCAGGTGCTGTCTTTAAATTCTTTACACTTGATCCTTTGGAGATATTTTTAAATGCCAAACACCTTGCCCCTTACGTAGTTCTTTCTGTTTTTCCAAACAAACTGTGCTTTGAAAACTGCACTTTCAATACAAAACCATTTTAGCGAAAAAAGATGTGAATCGCTTTCTGTACTTACTGTCCTAACTTAATTGAGATCCAATCCATCGGCGGAATCAATCTGCATTTTTCGAATATTGTAAGATGGTACAAGAGAGGCAGATAGCTCGGTCTAAAGTTTAGTTTTCTGTTGTTTTTTTTTTACTTTTTGATGCTGCTGTGAAAAATAGACACTTCGTTTGCTGTTCTTAGTTTTCTTACTCATGATTATTCAGTAAATTGCAGACAGCACGTTACGAAGTTAAGTTCATAGTGCACGAATAATTACGTAATTGTTTGCAAAGTTATAGTTTGTTAAATCATAGCTCACATTAGAGAATTTGCAACTGTTGCCTTTTCTTTGTACATTAATGTTTACGACAACAACATGTTTACCAAATTCTAAATTAGAGTAAGTGAACACCCGTTTCATTTACGTCAGGGTTGTAGAAATTTTAATGTTACGTTATTTTTTGAGGAGGTGCACTTCACAAACCAGCTTGTATAGATTATGTAAACTTTTTTTCTTGTAGGTAGAATTACTGTAAATTTTATGTATAATTTTTTTTTGTACACATTTAAGACTGGAAACATTATGTAAGTATACTAGTATCTAGATATGTAATTGTTATTTAGATTTTAAGGTTTTATTCTTAATATTGGCTTAAAAATATATTTTTATATTATGTAATATGCAAATTGACGCTTTGTTTACGTCACGTTGTAGCTGGACGAATGCGCATGTGTTCGCTGTTTTGTTGTTTTGTAAATATCCCTTTTAGGACTATGTTTATTAAAGGTTTATAATAAATCCTTTTACGGAAGTTTCCAATTTTGCTTTCTGTAGGACCCACCCCACTTTATAATATTTTAAGCCAGCCCAAAAACTAATTTTTGTAGATTTCTATTCTACCTTTCTCCGTTTTATTGCGGTACTCCGTGTAGGCGATTTTTTTACTGACTTTACTGCTTTTTTTCATATCTACACGAAATACCGTAATAAACGGCTGAAGGAGTAGAGCATAATTGGGGCGACTGGAACCTCATTTCCTCCAGAATCCCTCATTTTCTCACTCATCTGGACCAAAAAGTTTTCTTCGACTAACCATTTTTCATCTTTCGAGATAAATATATCTTAAATTTTTCATCTTTCGAGATAAATAAGCATCCGCATTTCCACACACGAGATAAACCTATTTTTAAGATTTTTTTTACCGCTAACATTCTGAACCAAATAGTTTTCTTCGTCTAACCATTGCATCTTTTGAGATAAACCTATCTTGTTTGGTATCAATTAATATTAGAATTTTCTCAGCTACCCGAATCTTTAGGAATTTTTCAGATAGCACCACCCCCAAGGGAGCTACCCTCATTTTAAGATTTCTTACCTGTTGCTATTTCTGAGCGTCCATATAAATTTTATTAGTCATGCGATACATTAAATTAGCTTACAATTTTGCGCAGAATTCTAATCTGTAAACAGATTTGAAATTGAACCATCCCTTACAAAGTTACACTTTAAGCTCTCATACCTCTAAATTTTGCCCTTTGCTTTATAGCCAATGCATTTTTTGAGATAAACCTATCTTGTTTGGTATCAATTAATATTAGAATTTTCTCAGCGACCCAAATTTTTAGGAATTTTTTAGATAGCGCCATCCCCCAGGGAGCTACCCCAATTTTAAGATTTCTTACCTGTTGCTATTTCTGAGCGTTCTTATAAATTTTTTTATACATGCGATACATTAAGTTAGTCTAGAATTTTACGCAGAATTCGAATCTGCAAACAGATTTGAAATAGGACTACGCCTTGCAAAGTTACATTTTAAAGCTCTCAAACCTCTAAATTTTGCCCTTTGCTCTATAAGCAAAACTAACAAATAGTTTTTTCATCTAACCAATGCATGTTTCGAGATAACCCTATCTTGTTTGGTATCAATTAATATTAGAATTTTCTCAGCTACCTGAATTTCTAGGAATTTTTTAGATTGCATCATCCCCCAGAAAGCTACCATAATTTTAAGATTTCTTACCTGTAGCGACTTTTGAGCGTTCTTATAAATTTTTTTATCCATGCAATATATTAAGTTAGTCTAGAATTTTACGCTGAATCCAAATCTGCAAACAGATTTAAAATCAGACCACGCACTGCAAAGTTACACACATACCCTCTGCGAGATAAATCTTTCTCTACATTTCCACCCACGAGATAAATGTACATTGTTTGGTATCAATTAATATTAGAATTTTCTTAGCTATCCGAATTTCTAGCAATTTTTTAGATAGCTCCATTCCCCAGGGAGCTACCCGAATTTTAAAATTTTTTTTTATCAATCTCGATTTTTAATCAGCTATCTTTTTAATATCTACAATCCTTTAACCAAACTTGTAGCAGTATTAACATAAATAAATTAAGCACGCAAAACATTAATAATTTATTTTATCCGATTTACAGTTTAATAAACTAATTACAATTTTTACAAGGTATAACTTTTATCTTGTTCGTTTAACCAAATCCAAGCAGGTTAAAGTTACCTGTAACAAAAATAGAAATTAATGTGTTGTTTAAAAAAGACCTATAACAAAAAGAGATTAATGTAAAAAAGAGGAAACGTGTTTTCGGTCAATAAGACATATTGTTGTTAACCTAACAATATAAGAATAATGTAAAAACATTCCAATGTAATGTGTTTATAATACAGTATTGCCCGAAATAAACAGTACTGAAACTAAGTTGACGGTGTTTTTATGCGTGCGCTGTCACACTCAAGTTAGCTAGTATAGACCTGTCAAGTAAACCTCAAACAAGTAATTAGTAGGGCCTAATTGTTAAAAATGGTGTTAAGTACAGGGAGAAAGTGTTTCTGGTAGAGCATTATTTTCGTTCATACGGAATCGGCCGACGTAATGGTGCAAGTTTGCTATACGTGTCTGATCAATTCACACAAAGGTTTAATAAACGTTCTCCAAGTAATGCTGTAATTTTGAAGGTTATTGAAAAGTTTAGAAATACAGGTAGTGTATTGTGCCAACGAAAAGGAAACTCAGGGCGTCCCAGGACAGTTAACAACAACAATAACCATGAACGTGTTTTTGAGCAAATCTTAGAAAATCCGAAAGTCAGCCAGGCAAGGACAGCGTTACAACTTGATTTAAAAGAACTTCCTTTCAAAGAATCCTGAAGGAGCTGGGTACATTTTCGTATGTGATTTAGGTACATCAACAACTACATCCTCGGGATTATCGCAGTAGAGTGGAATATTGCGCCAGAATTCTCGCGTTACAGTATGAAAATCCTGAATTTTTGAAAATGTTTGGTTTTCAGACGAAGCACATTTTCACTTGTCAGGCTATGTGAATCGTCGCACAAATCGATTTCTGGGCTTTGCCAGACCCGATGAGGTTCAAGAGGTTCCTTTACATAGTGAAAAGTGAGTGTCTGGTGTGCTGTTTCCGGACACGGAATCATTGGTCCGTACTTTATCGAAGAGAATGGTAGGCAAGTCACACTTAATCAACAGAGGTACAGACAAATTTTAACACGATTTATCCCTGATCTACGTCAATTCTGTCGTGCACGTAACTTGGCATTTCGAAACCAATTTTTTCAGCAGGACGGGGCAACTTGCCATACTGCTGCCGCAATTCGTCAATTTCTTCAAGAACATTTTCCAAGCAAATTCATATCACGATTTACTGACTTCCTTATCCTTCACATTCTCCAGACCTCACACCTCCAGACGCATACATTTGGGGCATGGCTAAAAATGCCGTTTTCAAACGGGCACCACAAACCATCGATGAATTAAAGGATGCCGTTAGAGTCTTCTTCGCAGCCCTGAGACAACCCTTATTCAATAACATGACCAGAAACTTAGAACATCGTTATGAAGTCTGTCTCGAACGAGGAGGTGCACATTTAGAACATATAATAAAGTGTCAATAATATGTATTTTTTAAATATACAAAACAATTACAATTTCAGTACTGTTTATTTTGGGCAATACTGTATATAAATGGGAAGGTCGACTTCGGCGTAATCATCGCTCCGAATTACATGTGAAAGCTGTATATAATTTCTTTTTAAAAGTGTATATCTTCTCCAAACAAATACGGTTATTACACGGACAACCATGCTAAATGCGAGTCAATTAATAGCAATTTAATACTGATTACTGACCTACCTTAATTAGGTTGCTGTACTATTAGGAATAATGTACTTTTTGTTGTCCTCGCCCAACAAACTGATTTTATTAATTAATTGGGTATAAAGTTGGTGTTTACATGGTTTCTTATTGGAGAGAATTCTTATTCTCCCACGCACTGCTGCGTAGATGCATGTCCATTCCTTTTGGAGGTATATGCTCGTTATAGGTTGTAAGACCCTCGGTTTTACTTAACTACACTTTGTGAGACCCCTTTAATCTTTTTAATCGTATCTTTGTCGCCTACAATACAGTAGGACTTAGCCTTGCTACCAACGAATTCTAATACTGGACCCCCATTAAATTCGTCTTTAAATTTCCCTACAACTTTTTTGTCGACAAGTGTCATATTGTATTTATTATCCACGGGGTAGTCACTCTTTTAAAATAAATATATTTTGCTAGGTATCAACTAATATTAAATTTTACTAGAGACCCCAAATCTGTAAATAAATTTTAAATAAGACCACCCCATACAAAGTTATGCCTTTTAAAGACCCAAATCACTGATTTTTGCCCATCTTTATTTAACTACAGCTTAAAACCCTTTTTCGCTACCCAAGACATATGCTTTAAGCAACCGTTTCCCTAGAAATCTAAAACCGCCGTGTCCCACAAATACCACGTGGAGATAACACGTATACTCTGTCAACCAGGATAAAAGCCGGAAGGATTTGGAAGGTGGGAGAAGAACTTAAAAATTATGGAATCTTAAAACTAATATATACAATAGATTTACAAAATCCATACAAATATAAACAACTATCTTATATCTTTATGCCCACCATGTGTATGTTGATGTACTATTAGGAATGATGTACCTTTGTCATCTTCCCTTGATAAACTAATTTTATGAATAAGCTACGTGTACAAATCGTGTTTTTTACTCCGGATACATACGCAGACAAGTACTCGATGCCATCCAAATATAGAATTGGATGCTTGGCAACTGTTAACATCCGCTTCCCTCGTGTACGCCCAGACACATCCCAGCCCATGCGCACCCCTGCGCATGCACACCCCTGCCCATGCGCATGCCTGCGCGCGCGCAACTCCTGCCCATGCGCACCCCTCTCTGTGCGACTGCTCTTTCGGGGTAACGTCAGAGCCATATATAAATAAAGAACAATGTTATATACTATTATAAAATGTTTATTCTGACATTATACATAACAAATTTAAAAATATTTAATACCAAGCATGGAGTCATTTAAATACAAAGTTATACACAGAAGACGGTCCTTTCTTTATGTTTGTTTGAAGTAGTTTTAATTTTATCTAATTTTATTCGCGGCTTAAAATTTAAATCGACACCCAAGTCTTCTATCTCCTTTTCTAGCCAATAGTTTGATACATAAAGACCGTCTAGGTTTTCGAATTGTAAAATGTACCGAAGTTTGCCTCTATATTTAAAGTCTTTGATTCCACCGACAACCAGATCCATTCCTTCGTGTAATTCTTGCAGCTTGTGACAATCTTTTAATCGCAGCTTTCCCACTGTATCCTGCATACGTATCTTGTTAGCTTGATCGACTTCTTCTTGTCGGTATTGGGAAATCCTTTTCTCCACACACGGTTGCGTAGTTGCATGTCCACCACTTTTGGGAATATATGGTTGTTATAGGTTGTAAGACCCTCGGTTTTAAATGATCCGAAAGCTTCTTTACTAGGTAAATATACAATGTTTAGCGGAACCCCTTTGCGTGTGGTGTACGCCAAGGTTACGAAACCCGCATTCCTTAGTTCGTCTTTGTTATCTGCCATTTTGATAAATACGTTTTAGAATAACCTTTTAAAAGTATACGGATTTAGTACCATCCTTTTCTGCAAGAACGCCTACATAACTAAAGAGTCTTTCTTACTAACCGCAAATGCATACAGCTTGTACAACCCGGACGTATCTAAGTCAGTCCATCGGCACATAAAATAATCTTTTAATTCTTCCTCATTTTCCCTAATAAGATGTTCTTTGTCTAACACATCTTTGTATTGTTTGCGTATTGTCGCAGTGTTTTCCATGTAGTCCAATCTTCGCCTTTTGCATCCATTTCCTCTAATTCCAGTTGTCTTTTCTTTCCACTTACAACGTATGGCATGCATAATGGGGCAATTTCTTTAGCGTAAACGGATGAGTTTACCACCAATATTTGCGCGTTGTCGTACAACCTCTGGGCGAATGTTGGTGTATTTATCAATCCCAATTCGAAATGACTATTTCTTTTGGAATTGTAGAATATGTGTTGCAGATTGTGTAAAATATGTACTACCTGTTTAATGTAGCACTTGTGTAAGATTTTATTTTATCTTGGCTGTCTTCCTTCTCACTATCTCCAAATAGTTTACGGGTAAATAGTTAAAACTAAAGCCAGCACTACTTTATCAATGTTTCCCTTTCTTTTTGTTTTCGGACAACTTAATTTGCAAGCCCGTCAATTTCTTTGTATTGCCATTCCCCAATACACGTACTGTATAGGTTATTATACACTAAACAGCAGCTATTTTGTAGCTTGTCCGATAGCTACTCCACATTTCGGCAAGTGGTACCGAGTACATTGGCGCCTTTAGGAAGTATAACACTATCTTCCAATAACGTTAACAGTCTTTTAAGGGATTATACACCCGTTCCGCACTGACAGCTTCCAATTGCACAGTTGTATATTGTCGCTTCAATCGCGTAATACCATGTTCTTTGGCCGAAGTAGACGCAAATGTTTCCCTTAAACGTACATCTGGACAACGTAAAAATCTAGTATGATTGCCAAGTTGTTTATTAACACCGGGACTTGTTATCGACACACAAATTTGTTGTATATCTTAATTCTTGCATTGGTTGTTAGCCATGTTAAACAATCAATTCCACAGTTTCATCGTTGTCAACTATAATATTACACTTTTCTTCGTATTCGCCCTTATAGCAAAGTTATGGTTTGTAGTTAAATAATTCACATCTGCATCTTGCTAAATATACCCGCAAAATCTTGGGTCACATCCATGTCAAAAGATAGAAATAATCTTTTCGAGTTCGTCTAATATATCTGGTAGTTCCTTCAATAAAGTTTCCAACAACATCTGCTAGTTCCACTTTGTATGGAACACATATAGGATTTTGGAATTTTTATTAATGCATTCGAGCGTCTTCTTTTCCGATAATTTCTTTTACCTCCTGGCCCATCTTGTTAGTGCTTTCCAGAAAACAGAAGCTTAGCTTTAACGACCATGCCTACGGAACAAATCGTCAAACTTTCTTCGTAGATAGCTGTTAAATGCCACCACAAATTTCTTTTTAGGCATACAACATTCTTTTGTTTGCAGATGTTTGTTCGGCAGTCAGAAATAGTACGCAAATTTTAACCAACATTATATTGTCACAAAATGGTTCTGTAATTGGTCTGTAGTCCGACATGTCAGCATCTGTTCGCCTTCGACATAACAAATATTACCAATATCTGTCACCAGATTATTGTTGCCATATTTTCTGTCAACAGCCATAATCCAAACGATCATTTGTCGGTTTCACTTTATTCCCATGGAGTTGAGAAACGTTAACACCTTGGAGACGCTCAATGATTTACCGTTCTAGCTCTTCGAAACTAAATTGAATACCGACAAAATTGTTCTTTTATGTATTCTACAGAGTAGGGGCAATATTAGCCGAAGATATCAATATAGTCGGATTATCACGACCTAGTGCCGACAGGGATCGCATACACATATATCCTTGGATATATGTGGAGCATGTTAGTATAAAGAAATTTGCGTATTCAATTCTAGATTCGAAATACTCAAACAGGTAAAATGCTCTCCGATCTAGGTTGGATGTGACTTTTCAGATTGGAAGAAGTTAGCTGGTGTTGTCCAGGTGTTGGTTGGTTATTGGCTTGTTGGACAGAAAATATGTGCAACAATAATCTGGTGACAGATATTTTTAATATTTGTTATGTCGAAGGCGAACAGATGCTGACTGGTGGACTACACACACCAATTACAGAACCATTTTGTGACAATATAATGTTGGTTAAAATTTGCGACTTTTCTGATGCCGAACAAACATCTGCAAACAAAAAATGTTTATCCTAAAAAAGAAATTTGTGGTGCATTTAACAGCTATCTACGAAGAAAGTTTGACCGATTTGTTTCGCTAGGCATGGTGTTAAAGCTAAGCCGTTTTCTGGAAAGCACTAACAAGATGGGCCAGAGAGTAAAAGAAATTATCGGAAAAGAAGACCTCGAATGCATTAATAAAAATTCCAAAATCCTATATGTGTACCATACAAAGTGGAACTAGCAGATGTTGTTGGAAACTTTATTGAGGAACTACCAGATATATTAGACGAACTCGAAAAGATTATTTCTATCTTTTGACATGGATGTGACCCAAGATTTTGCGGGTATATTTAGCAAAATGGAGATGTGTAATTATTTAACTACAAACCATAACTTTGCTATAAGGGCGAATACGAAGAAAAGTGTAATATTATGTTGACAACGATAAAACTGTGGGAATTGATTGTTTAACATGGCTAACAACCAATGCAAGAATTAAGATATACAACAAATTTGTGTGTCAGATAACAAGTCCTGGTGTTAATAAACAACTTGGCAATCATATACTAGATTTTTACGTTGTCCAGATGTACGTTTAAGGAAAACATTTGCGTCTACTTTGGCCAAAGAACATGGTATTACGCGATTGGAAGCGACAATATCAACTGTGCAATTGAAGCTTGTCAGTGCGGAACGGTGTATAATCCCTTAAAAGACTGTTTAACGTTATTGGAAGATAGTGTTATACTCCTAAAGGCGCCAATGTACTGGTACCACTTGCCGAAATGTGGAGTAAGCTATCGGACAAGCTACAAAATAGCTGCTGTTTAGTGTATAATAACCTACTACAGTACGTGTATTGGGGAATGGCAATACAAAGAAAATGACGGGCTTGCAAATTAAGTTGTCCGAAAACCAAAAGAAAAGGAAACATTGATAAAGTATGTGTTTTCGGCTTTAGTTTTAACTATTTACCCGTAAATTATTTGGAGATAGTAGAGAAGGAAGACAGCCAAGATAAAATAAAAATTTTACACAAGTGCTACATTAAAGCAGGTAGTACATATTTTACACAATCTGCAACACATATTCTACAATTCCAAAAGAAATAGTCATTTCGAATTGGGATTGATAATACACCTAACATTCGCCCAGAGGTTGTACGACAACGCGCAAATATTGGTGGTAAACTCTATCCGTTTACGCTAAAGGAAATTGTCCCATTATGCATGCCATACGCTGTAAGTGGAAAGAAAGGACAACTGGAGTTAGAGGAAATGGATGCAAATAGGCGAAATTGGACTACATGGAAAACACTGCGACAATACGCGAACAATACAAAGATGTGTTAGACAAAGAACATCTTATTAGAGAAAATGAGGAAGAATTAAAAGATTATTTTATGTGCCGATGGACTGACTTAGATACATCCGTTGTACAAGCTGTATGCATTTGCGGTTAGTAAGAAAGACTCTTTAGTTATGTAGGCGTTCTGCAGAACAGGATGGTACTAAATCCGTATACTTTTATAAGGTTATTCTAAAACGTATTTATCAAAATGGCAGATAACAAAGACGAACTAGAATGCGGGTTTCGTAACCTTGGCGTACACCACACGCAAAGGGGTTCCGCTAAACATTGTATATTTACCTAGTAAAGAACCTTTCGGATCATTTAAAACCGAAGGTCTTACAACCTATAACAACCATATATTCCCAAAAGTGGTGGACATGCAACTACGCAACCGTGTGTGGGAGTAAAAGGATTTCCTCCAATACCGACAAGAAGAAGTCGATCAAACTAACAAAATACGTATGCAGGATATAGTGGGAAAGCTGCGATTAAAAGATTGTCACAAGCTGCAAGAATTACACGAAGGAATGGATCTGGTTGTCGGTGGAATCAAAGACTTTAAATATAGAGGCAAACTTCGGTACATTTTACAGTTCAAAAACCTAGACGGTCTTTATGTATCAAATTATTGTCTAGAAAAGGAGATAGAAGACTTGGCTGCCGATTTAAATTTTAAGCTGCGAATAAAATTAGATAAAATTAAAACCACTCCAAACAAACATAAAGAAAGGACTGTCTTCTGTGTATAACTTTGTATTAAAATTAAGTTTAAATGACTCCATGCTTGGTATTAAATATTTTTAAATTTGTTATGTATAATGTCAGAATAAACATTTTATAATAGTATATAACATTGTTCTTTATTTATAAAAGGCTGTGACGTTACCCCGAAATAGCAGTCGCACAGAGAGGGGTGCGCATGGGCAGGAGTTGCGCGCGCGCAGGGTGCGCATGGGCGTGTGCATGCGCAGGGTGCGCATGGCTGGGATGTGTCTGCGTACACGAGGGAAGCGGATGTTAACAGTTGCCAAGCATCCAATTCTTTATTTGAATGGCATCGAGTACTTGTCTGCGTATGTATCCGGAGTAAAAACACGATTTGTACACGTAGCTTATTCATAAAATTAGTTTATCGAGGGAAGATGACAAAAGGTACATCATTTCTAATAGTACATCAACATACACATGGTGGGCATAAAGATATAAGATAGTTGTTTATATTTGTATGGATTTTGTAAATCTATTGTATATATTAGTTTTAAGATTCCATAATTTTTAAGTTCTTCTCCCACCTTCTAAATCCTTCCGGCTTCTATCCTGGTTGACAGAGTATACGTGATATCTCCACGTGGTATTCGCGGGACACGGCGGTTTTAGATTTCTAGGGAAACGGTTGGTTAAAGCATATGTCTTGGGTAGCAAAAAGGGTTTTAAGATGTAGTTAAATAAAGATGGGCAAAAATCAGTGATTTGGGTCTTTAAAAGGCATAACTTTGTATGGGGTAGTCCTATTTAAAATTTATTTACAGATTTGGGGTCTCTAGAAAAATTTAATATTAGTTGATACCTAGCAAAATATATTTATCTTAAAAGAGTGACTACCCCGCGTATAACAAATACAATATAACACTTGTCGACAAAAAAGTTGTAGGGAAATTTACAGACAAATTTAATGGGGGTCCAGTATTAGAATTCGTTGGTAGTAAGGCTAAGTCCTACTGTATTGTAGGCGACAAAAATACGATTAAAAGATTAAAGGGTCTCACGAAGTGTAGTTATAAAACCGAGGGTCTTACAACCTATAACGAGCATATACTCAAAAGGAATGGACATGCAACTACGCAGCAGTGCGTGGGAGAATGAGAATTCTCTCCAATAAGAAATTAAAGTTTCCATGTACGTAGCACCAGTCATTGGGAAATGGTAGAAATGTGGAAAATATAAAGGCGATTATTAATTGTGGTTTAGAAAAATAATAGTTTTCGTGGACTAAATAAAATAGCTTAGAGTGATTAATGAATATGGTTACATATTCTCGTACACATCCACAAACATCTGTTTACGTCCACAATGGCGATACCGGTAGTTTTTGTTTAACAAATAGTAGGAAAGATACGTCAGGTGTTAGTGTGCGGAAGCCCATAGGATCGTTGGAATCAAAAAGAATTCTGCGGCGGGGTGTATGGTGGCTCCCCGTTAGAATAATCGAAAGTGGTTAATCAATCGTATTAGATGTTTAAATAAGCGAAAGTGTAAAGGCCTACATAAACAAAAATTTAATTATCCGACAAAAAAGTGCGCGATGTGCTACACTTATAAAGAAAGTATGGAATGATGCTTTTTAGCGGCCCTAGCAGTAAAAAGGGCGACTGACTTTTTTAAGCAACTACCACAATAGCAGTAGCGCAGAGAAGGGGTATGCATGTAATATACAGTGCACAGTTGCTACAAAATATGTTAGTTTACGCGTAGCTCGGATGTGTAATTGATCACGACTTAAAGATCCCTCGGAGGTTTAAAAATTCTCAGCCCATTGTCGTTTGAAAAATGTTTGTAAATTATCAGAACGGGGGTGAGTCGAAGTATAATAGATGATTGACTGAGTTTTTTCTACCTTTTACGAGAGAATCGGGAGTTGACGGACATCGAGCATCTAATTCTGTATTTGGGCGATATCGAGTACTTGTCGGTTCTAGAAATCATTACGTGCTACCAACCGCTATGCGGAAGATTTAGTTCTAGGAAATGAGAAACCTACGAAAGCATAGAATACTCGGTATTAATGCTGATTGCTTTAGTGACCGCGTTTGTGCACTCTTCGAGTGTCTTCGGCAATCTTCGGTATGCATTCTATAAGGAACATAAATCAGGTACGCTAGAGTAAGCTTTTTAGTTATAAGTTAGTTCGATTACAAGTTTAACCAAAGTCTTATAGTGCGGATTTTGTTTTGTACCAAACGTTTTTAAATGCGAGCCCTGTCACGTCTACTTTACCAGGAGGGATGCTCTCAAACGGCACCAGAACAAATGTCGTGGTGTAACATCGTCCCCGGTTAAGCTTATACATCCGTCCGCAACAAAGTACTTAAACTGTGGGTCTTGCGGTATCGCTTTTACGAGAATGGACAACTTACAGCGACGCAAGGAAAAACAGCACGGTATGTCATTAAGCCTTAAACGTTCAGCTCCACCAGCTGTTAAAGGGACTTGTGCTAAACAAGCACGAATTATGTGTAAAGTGTGCGACATGGAGGTGTTAAAGTCTGCATACCCTGATCATCTACGGAGCAACAAACATAGAAATGCATCAGTTACCGCTACTAACGACGATGGTGTAGAAATGGATAGCACAGCGTTTAACAACCGTATGACTAGCTATCGCATAAAGAATGCCCGTGTCGGCGATGGCGTGCCCGAGTTTCTTTGGAATCAGAAGGAACGATTTATTCGATTACTTAATAAAAAAAGAATACATCATACAGCAATAAAAGTCGATTGCGAACTCTACGGCGTTTACACCAAAATGGGAGAAGAGACTACCGATGTGAAATCCTTTAACACAAAAAGTATGGTTATAACGTCTTCTAGTAATCCGGAAAATATGTACGAGGTCTTAAACGAAACCATGTAAACACTAACTTTATACCCAATTAATTAATAAAATCAGTTTGTTTCGCGAGAACAACAAAAAGTACATCATTCCTAATAGTACAGCAACCTAATTAAGGTAGGTCAGTAATCAGTATTAAATTGCTATTAATTGATTCGCATTTAGCATGGTTTTCCGTGTAATAACCGTATTTGTTTGGAGAAGATATACACTTTTAAAAAGAAATTATATACATCTTTCACATGTAATTCGGAGCGATGATTACGCCGAAGTCGACCTTCCCATTTATATATTAAAAACACATTACATTGGAATGTTTTTACATTATTCTCATATTGTTAGGTTAACAACAATATGTCTTATTGACCGAAAACACGTCTCCTCTTTTTTACATTAATCTCTTTTTGTTATAGGTCTTTTTTAAACAACACATTAATTTCTATTTTTGTTACAGGTTACTTTAACCTGCTTGGATTTGGTTAAACGAACAAG
Source organism: Platerodrilus igneus (assembly GCA_036346225.1). NCBI lineage: Eukaryota > Metazoa > Arthropoda > Insecta > Coleoptera > Lycidae > Platerodrilus > Platerodrilus igneus. The sequence continues at coordinate 215,258 of JARFIW010001537.1, forward strand.
ATAAAAGTTATACCTTGTAAAAATTGTAATTAGTTTATTAAACTGTAAATCGGATAAAATAAATTATTAAATTTTTGCGTGCTTAATTTATTTATGTTAATACTGCTACAAGTTTGGTTAAAGAATTGTAGATATTAAAAAGGATAGCTGATTAGAAATCGAGATTGATAAAAGAAAATTTTAAAATTCGGGTAGCTCCTTGGAGAATGGAGCTATCTAAAAAATTGCTAGAAATTCGGATAGCTGAAAAAATTCTAATATTAATTGATACCAAACAATGTACATTTATCTCGTGGGTGGAAGTGTAGAGAAAGATTTATATCGCAGAGGGTATGTGTGTAACTTTGCAGTGCGTGGTCTGATTTTAAATCTGTTTGCAGATTTGGATTCAGCGTAAAATTCTAGACTAACTTAATATATTGCATGGATAAAAAAATTTATAAGAACGCTCAAAAGTCGCTACAGGTAAGAAATCTTAAAATTATGGTAGCTTTCTGGGGGATGATGCAATCTAAAAAATTCCTAGAAATTCAGGTAGCTGAGAAAATTCTAATATTAATTGATACCAAACAAGATAGGGTTATCTCGAAACATGCATTGCTTAGACGAAAAAACTATTTGTTAGTTTTGCTTATAGAGCAAAGAGCAAAATTTAGAGGTTTGAGAGTTTTAAAATGTAACTTTGCAACGCGTGGTCCTATTTTAAATCTGTTTGCAGATTCGAATTCTGCGTAAAATTCTAGACTAATTTAATGTATCGCATGTATAAAAAAATTTATATGGACGGTCAAAAATAGCAACAGGTAAGAAATCTTAAAATGAGGGTAGCTCCCTTGGGAGTGATGCTATCTGAAAAATTTCTAAAGATTCGGGTAGCTGAGAAAATTCTAATATTAATTGATACCAAACAAGATGGATTTATCTCAAAAGATGCAATGGTTAGACGAAGAAAACTATTTGGTTCAGAATGTTAGCGGTAAAAAAAATCTTAAAAATAGGTTTATCTCGTGTGTGGAAATGTGGATGCTCATTTATCTCGAAAGATGAAAAATTTAAGATATATTTATCTCGAAAGATGAAAAATGGTTAGTCGAAGAAAACTTTTTGGTCCAGATGAGTGAGGAAATGAGGGATTCTGGAGGAAATGAGGTTCCAGTCGCCCCAATTATGCTCTACTTGAACGCTATGGTTATACTGTTTTGAGACTTCCACCATACAACTGTATTTTTAATCACACACAACACATTTGGGGTGTAGCAAAAATCTACTATAGGAATCACGTTGGATGCAATGGTACCTCAGTCTAGAAGTCATTAAACTATGTGGAACTGTAAGACCAGATATATTGGCAAACAATCCTCCATACAGAAAGAGTTACAAAACTGGTGAGATAGGAAGTAGAAATTGAATATGAAAATACACTATGGTTTCTTTTTAATGTGGATAATGAAGAGGACGTCTGTCTGGGAATTGATGAAACATAAACTACAATTGCTTTACTTGACAAAATATAAATAATCATATTTGTATTTCTAATATATTAATGAATTAAATACATTTCTGAGTTTTCCTTAATTTTGGTTATGTTGCGTTACGTAAAGCACGAAAAACATGTTGGAAAGTATAGATTATTACAATGCCTTTGTCCAAGGTTTTGTTACAAATTTGAAAGTTGCATCCAAGACAGCAGGTGTAAATAAAATTCATAATTTTGCATATATTTTTATACGGAATATATTTATATACCTTTTAAAATTTATAAACTACTCCTATTTTGTAGTTATTTAAAACCATGCCTCAAATAGTTCTTGAAGTACTGTAAATTTTAAAAACGTTTTTAGTAATATTGCAACAAATGTGTATTAAGCTGTTTATTATAACATCCTCAATTTTGTAACACAAGATGATATGTAGCTACAGTACCAAGAAGAAGTTTAATAAATTATTAATGTTTTGTATGTCAGTATACTGTCAAAACATTTATTTTAATTTAGCGAATGCGGCATATTTGCAGACTTAATGCTTCATGCATACGTACACTTATACTGTGTGAATGTTTAGATTGGAAACCTCAAATTATCTATGCTAGGTAACATTGAACCAAAAAACGCTGAGACATGTCAAAGTTTGAATTTAGTTTTCTTTTTATTTTGAATACCCATATGTATAATAACTTCATGATAACCTTGTAATGACGTCATCCGATTTTTTCTAAATATTAATTTATATTTTTTATCAAATTTGAATATGTAGTGGAATCCTAAAAACGGCAATACGTTACACTAAAGTTAATACTTTCTGAGCTACAGGGAATAGAAATTCCTAAATTAAGAAACTATTTCAGTAAACGACGTTCAATTGTTAAGTATTAGTGATTTGAATAAAAATGAAAATAAAAAATACAAAATGCAAAAAATAATCAGATAAAATAAGGTGTTAAAATTGAGCTACCCCTTACCTGTTCTTGACAGTAAGCCAACCTTTGTTTGAATTCTTGCAATACTCTTTCAAGGATATCGGGTCGAATAGCTCTAATTTCATCACATTTTATATTTTTCAACTCCTCAATATCTTTAGGTCGATTGGCGTATATTTTTGATTTTAGATAACCTTTTTAGGCAATTGAGTATGGCATTCCAGCAACCAGTGGGAATTAGTAGAAACCGAATATTGACAGCTTTGTCTATTCATGGTGCCGTTATGACAAAATGTAGCTTCATAAAAAACTATATTGGTAACAAACGGATTGCGATTACACCGATCGATTATTTCTTCTCAAAATTGTAACATTTGGTCAGAGTCATCTTCATTTAGTTCTTGAACTAAATTGATTTTGTATATGTGCCATTTATGTTTTTTTATGTAATTTATTACCGAACTGAATGTAAGGAATGTAAGGAACGGAATGTAAGGTCATTACTTAGAGTAGATAAGTTAACGAATTTATTAGTCGAAATGAGAAAGGAAAAGCTGGACATTTTAGGTATTAGTGAGGTGAGATGGCCAGATAGTAATGACTTTTGGAAAGATAATTATAGAATAATTACAACTTCTTCAACTAATGGACAGGCAGGGGTAGGAATAGTGTTAGGTAAAAGATTAGGGCATAAAGTTAAAGAGTACTTACAATTTAGTGATAGAATAATTATGGTTAGATTGAGTACAAAACCCACAAACACTGTTTTAGTACAGGTTTACATGCCAACAACTCAGTACGAGGATGAGGAAGTAGAAAAGGTATACGAGGATATAAATAGTATAGTGAGAAAAGTAAAAGGAGATGAGAATTTAATAGTTATGGGCGATTTTAATGCGTCAGTGGGAGAAGGTAGTGAGGGAAAAATGGTAGGAAAATTTGGGTATGGCAGACGAAATGATAGAGGAGAAAGATTAGTTGAGTTTTGCCAGGAACATAGATTAGTAACTGTAAACACCCTATTCGAACAACATTTTAGGAGAAGATATACCTGGAAAGCCCCAGGTGATAGGGCTAGATACCAAATAGATTATATTTTAGTTAAACAAAGATTTAGAAACCAAGTTAAAACTGTCGTAGTTATCCAGGGGCTGACATAGATAGCGATCATAACTTAGTTAAAATGAAGTGTAAACTAAAATTCAAAAATTGAGAAAGGGTAAAAGAGAAGGATGGGATCTAGGTAAGCTTAATGATAGTAGGGTAAAGAGGAATATAAACAAGTATTAGATAATAAGAGCAAAGAGATAGCTGTAGGAAGGAACGTAGAAAATAGATGGAAAGAAATAAAACTGACTGTACATGATACAGCAACACAGACTATAGGTAAGAAAAAATAGAAGCGAGAAAACCGTGGGTAACAAAGGAGATATTAGATTTAATAGAGAATAGAAGAAAGCTTAAACCTTTCAGAGAAGTGGATAGTGAAAGTAAGCAAAATATAATACAGTTAGAAATAAGATAGTACATGAGTGTAGAAAAGCTAGAAATAAATGGATGGAAGAGAACTGTAAGGAATACAAGATGATTTGAGAGTAGGTAAGACAGACAGGGCATACAGGGCAGTTAAAAAGTTTTTGGGAAGATAGGAAAAATATAATGGTATTAGAGACGAGAATAATGAGCTTCTAATAAATAAAGTTGAGGTAGCAGATAGATGGAAAAGATATTTAGAAGATTTATATAAGGGAGACGATATGGATGAGTTAGAGAACGACCAAGAAGAGGATGTAGAAATAGGGTTCTCAATATTAAGAGAGGAATTTGATAGAGCTGTTCGGAATCTTTAACTAAATAAAGCGCCAGGGATAGACGATATTCCCGCAGAATTAATCAAATATGCAAGTCAGAAAACTTTAGATAGATTATATGAACTAGTGAAATTAATATATGATACAGGTGAGGTTCCAATAGATTTCGAAAAAAATATTATTATCGCAATCCCAAAAAGTCAGGAGCTGATAGGTGTGAGAATTTTAGAACGGTTAGTTTAACTTCTCATGCTTCCAAAATACTAACAATAATAATTAAAATAGAGTAGAAGCTTTGACTGAGAATTATTTAGGCGAAGACCAATATGGTTTTCGTAAAGACAGAGGGACTAGAGAACCGATACTAATGATTAGGGTAATTATCGAAAAAGGTTACAAAAAATAAAAAGACTCATTTCGCATTTGTAGATTTAGAAAAAGCATTTGATAGGGTTAATTGGATTGTTATGTTCAGGGTTTTGCAAAAATAGGAATCTCTCATAGGGATAGAAAAATTATTTACAGTCTATATAAAACCAAAGTGCAGTAATTAGATTTGATGAAATAGAAAAGGAAGCTAAGATTAGAAATGGTGTTAGACAGGGTTGTATACTGTCTCCCTTGATTTTTAATGTTTATATTGAGGAAGCTTTAAACTTAGCTAGAGAGAGAAAAGAGATAGGTATTAGTGTACAGGGACAGAAAATAGACATGTTACGTTTTGCAGATGATATAGCCATTATAGCAGAGTCTAGAAAAGAGTTAGGAGAGTTTTAAATATTTTAGATGAGATACTACGGAGTAACTATAGTATGAGAATTAACTCGGTAAAGACAAAGATAATGACAAGTGAGTTACAGCCTAGTTATAAACCAAAATTAAAATAGGTAATACCGAGTTAGAGGAGGTAGATGAATTTTGCTATTTAGGTAGTATAATTACAAAGGATGGACGTAGCAGAAGGGATATAGTAGCTAGAATAGCTCAAGCTAGAAAAATGTTTTTAAAAAAGAAAAACTTACTAATAGCTAATAGTATTAGTTTAGATAATAGAAAAGTTTTTAAAGTCGTACGTATGGAGCGTTCTACTATACGGTAGTGAGACTTGGACAATTAAAGAAGTAGATAATAAAAGGATAGAAGCTTTTGAAACTTGGTGCTATAGGAGAATGTTAAATATTAGCTGGACAGATAGAGTAACAAACGAGGAAGTTTATAGAAGGATAGGTGAGGAACCCTGTATGTGGAAAAAATTGAAGGTCAGGAGAGATAGAATGATAGGGCACCAGTTAAGACATGAGGGACTATTTAGTAAAGTCTTAGATTATAGACTACCAAATAAAAATAGAGTAGGAAGGCCTAGACAAAGCTATATTAGTCAAATAATTAGAGATTTAGGTTGTGAAGGGTATGTGGACCTTTTTAGATTAGCTCAGAATAGAAAAGAATTTAGAGCTGCGTCAAACCGACTTTAAGTAAGTTCGAAAACAAAACAAAAAAAAAATCAGTTAACTAAATGTCACCAGGACATAACTCACAATTAGTTAGAGGTCTGGCATGTTGGTAGCGTTTCGTTGCTTAAGCCTTACCATGACATATAATTTAATAAACGTCACCATGATATAGCTCACAATTAGGTAGCGGTCTGGCATGTTGGTATCGATTTGTTGCTTAAGCCTTACCATAACATATAATTTAATAAACGTCACCTTGACATAACTCACAATTAGGTAGCGGTCTGGCATGTTGGTAGCCTTTCGTTGCTTAAGCCTTATCATAACAGATAATTTAATAAACGTCATCATGACATAACTCACAATTAGGTATCGGTCTGGCATGTTGGTAGCGTTTCGTTGCTTAAGCCTTACCATAACAGATAATTTAATAAACGTCATCATGACATAACTCACAATTAGGTAGCGGTCTGGCATGTTGGTAGCGTTTCGTTGCTTAAGCCTTACCATAACAGATAATTTAATAAACGTCATCATGACATAACTCACAATTAGGTAGCGGTCTGGCATGTTGGTAGCGTTTCGTTGCTTAAGCCTTACCATAACATATAATTTAATAAACGTCACCATGACATAACTCACAATTAGGTAGCGGTCTGGCATGTTGGTAGCGATTTGTTGCTTAAGCCTTACTATAACATATAATTTAATAAACGTCACCATAACATAACTCACAATTAGGTAGCGGTCTGGCATGTTGACAGCGATTCGTTGCTTAAGCCTTACCATAACATATAATTTAACACTTTTCCTTTTGAAGCGGATAACCAGGTTATATTTCATTTCCCTATAAATGGTAATCATGTAAACATGTTAGAGTTCTTTAACAACCATCAGGTTGCTAATATCTATGTAGAGCCAGCTGGATAGGAAAAAGATAGAAGGATATAGGAAGACCTAGACCAAACTATATTAGTCAAATTATTAGAAATTTAGGTTGTGAAGGGTATGTAGAGCTTTTTAGATTAGCACAGAATAGAAAAGAAGTTAGAGCTACGTCAAACCGACCTTAAGTAAGGTCGAAAACAAAATGATGATGATTACCGAACTTTGACTGATATCATGGTTGTAAGAAATAGTTCTAGAACTTACATGTAGTTTGTCTTGCACTTCGATTATCATGTCTAATTCTACATTTTCTGATATTTTTTGCTAACCAAAAAAAAAGATTTGCTAACATTTGGAAATTGATTGAATTTTTTAATAATCTTGGAAATGCTTGACTTCGTAAGTGGCTCTTCTCGTGGGTATTTATTATTGAATATAATACATACCGCAGAATATGTTCGAATCATGTTATAACACTCTTAAAATTAATATTTTAATTTTTTGTTTTTCACTTAATTTTTGCACCATTGTATACTTTACTTTGGTTTTTAGAATGCTAAATACGATGAAGAATAGCTAAGAAATTGTGTGTCGAACAATAAGTAAACAGTGATGAATTATCAACTTGACATGATCTCCTAGATGATTTACTTTGGTTTTTAGAATGCTAAATAAAATGAATAATAGCTACAAAATTGTTTAACATCAACAACATGCTTATCAAAGAGTATTTGAACACCCGGTTCGTTTACATTAGGGTCGTTATAGAAATTTTAATGTTAAATTATTTCTTGAGGGAGTGCACTTCACAAACAGCTTGTAAAGATTATGTATACTTCTTTTCTTGTAGATAGAATTCCTGTAAATTTTATGTATAATTTTCTTTTGTAGGCATTTAAGACTGGAAACATTATGTAAGTATACTGGTATGTAGTTATGTAATTGTTATTTAGATTTTAAGATTTTTTCTAATATTGGCTTAAAGATATATTTTTATATAATATAATATGCCAATTGACGCTTTGTTTACATAACGTTGTAGCGGGACGAATGCGCAAATGTTCGCTTTTTGTTGTTTTGTAAATATCTCTTTTGGCAATATGTTTAAAAAAGGTTTATAATAAATCCGTTTACGGAGGTTCTCAATTTTTCTTTCTGTGGGATCCACCCCACTCTACAACATTTTGAGCTATCCCAAAATCTAATTCTTGTGGATTTCTATTCTACATTTTTCCCTGTTTTTTGCGATATTCGGCGTAGGCGATTATCTTTACAGACTTTACTGCTTTCTTTCAGATTTGCACGAAATACTATAACAAATGGCTAAACCCTATGGTTATACTTTCTTCAGAAAGGAAATAAACTTTCAACGTTCTTAATTAAAGTCATCTGTTTACTACAATACTTCACTACTAGATATGACTTGTATTAGACTAGCATGGTGACATTTAAAATGAGTATTAAACAACTGACCTCTGTATTTGGTTTCTGTTGGGTTTTATAAGCTTGAGCCATGGAACGTCACACGTGAAACAGCTTAGAATCAACTCTAGTTGCTACTTTTACATTTTGATTGGTTTAAAATATAGGTGGATGGTCTCTTGCGTGAGTGTCTAGAATCGTCCTGAATGACGTAACTTTTACACAATGTGGCGTTCAGATAGCTCCGAGCTATCCTTAATTAATACCGCTTACCTCCGCACATTATCTTTACGACTTTATCGTTTGATTTATGACTGTCATTCTCCTTTTGTCCACTTTCTTAATCGGAGATTTTAGAAGTTCAATAAATATGTTCTTATGCTATTTGCAGAATGCCACCATTTTTAATGTGCTTTCATAAAAATACGACTGAAATTAAAATATTTTATAAGCGACTTCCCACAAACGGAACGCACTTTCATACTATTACATCAAATTCTTTATAGAGAACTTAAACCCGATCAAACAAAATCTTTCACAATAATTGTGTATTTATGCAATTGAGTACATTGATAGCAAACCAATGTATAAAGGACTTTTTAAAAAATCGTCTTTCGCAGAATATCATTAATCTTATCTAAAAACACAATTAAGTTATGTAATAAAAACGAAACTTTTTCAATCATAGGTTTATGTCTTAATAACTCAATATACTGAGTGTTTTTAATAGGTACGTTACTATGAATATAAATATTATATAATTCGAGCATATTCTAAAATTTGTCTTATTTTGCTCAGGTTCGCAGTGTTGTATGTACGCGAAATTGTGCTATTGGAACTTTTGATGACCCCTAATGACACCAGTATATATAGATGTGATAAAGAGATCACGAGAGGTCATTGAAACCCAAATTCTATAAACAAAGCCCACCCAAATAGAAGAATGAAAATTTCTAAAGATTCATTGTTCTACCCTGTATAAAAGTAAGCGCATTGCAAATACAAAGCCATTAAAATAAAAAGCATATTTTTCCGTGTATAAAACAAATCTTATTGCATTGTTTTCCTTGTGTGTAAATAAACATTCTAAATGTTTCAAATAAATAAGCCATAAGGAAAGCATATACGATTAATTTCTCCGAGCTTTCATTTTTAAGATATAAATGTGATTAATTTTCTGTGCATACAGATGCATTAAAACATGTTTCAATCTCCGTAAAGAAAATTTAATTGCATGTACGAAGCCATTAATTTTATTATCTTAAAAATATACTCGCTCGATCCGCCACAAATGGCATAGAAAGTGTTTAGTTTAACACAATTTTATTTAAAACAAAATTACATTTATTTTGTTCGTAATAACACTTTATATTAATCTAGAACGTTCTTTATTCAGAATCGTATGCGTCACCTTTATTAAGCAATATTTTAAAAGCCAACTAATTATTATTAAATGCCGATACAAAGAAACCTGTGACCCATTAAAGAATCGTAAAATAGAACAGAGATAAGATAACGCGAGGTTTACGATTTTAAGTGCCTTACGCATGACAATACGAAAGGAGATAGTAGCAGATAACTTTGTGCATTAGATAAGAATAAACAGCGCGTTTAGTGATAACACAAATAATAAATTTGACACTAATTAGACCATTAAATCCGTGAAATTCGCGGAAATATTGCATTACGTAGGTACTAAGATTCGAATTAAATCTCGAAAGATAATTTTAATATAAAAGCCGGATTTTGATTAGAACATTTCATTCAAGATTTATTCGTTCAAGATTAATTTGAGATCGAGTCCTTTTAAAGCCAAGTGACATGTGAGATTTAAGATTTAGTACTTCGCGATGCATTTTATCTTACGAAATTAATTTGGCCTGCATACAGTATTTGACATTTAGCATGTAACTTCAAATGTGTAAGTTAGAGCAATTTAAATTACCGGACGAAATGAAACAAATGCATTTTGAATGATTTGTAATCAGTCTCATCGGCTTTCAACAATTAATTGGAAATAAAAGATGCATTTTTGGTAATTAACATTCTAAATAAAGATTTAAAATAATATGGAGAAACTGGTAAACTGGGAGATTTAACTTCAATATAAAATGGAATGAAAAGTATATAATACCGTTAATTATTAGTTGGATAACCGCTACTTGATTTCGGAAGCATAAATTTAAAATTTTTTTGTTTGTAAAAATATTCTAATATTTGTAAGCTAGAATAAGTTGTAATCTTATAAAAAATTTTTTTGTAAGCGGATAATTACCGAAAAGTTTTGATGTCGGAGTTTAAATAGATTATCTGTCAAGGATTATTGGCCGATCGTCCTTACAAGCGTGTTATTGAAAAATAGGTAGATCATCCACAAGAGAAGAGATGTTAACAAAAATTAGGTAAGGATTATTTAGTAATAATTTATTTCATTCTGTAAATTCCATGACTTCCGTTGAGCTAGCCACGCAAAGTAAAAAAAAGGAAGGTCAGATAAAAGTTATATATCTTAAAATTGCTGTACCGTTGTCACAGCACTCTTTCAGCTTGTACTCCAAGAGGGGATATCACAGCAATATATATTGCTTTGCATATTAGTAACTTTACAATGCCACAAAACTCTACGACTAATTTTTCTGTTATAAAAGCGAAATTGTACACACTTATGTTATGAAAAATTACTGGTTTTGTAATAGAATCTTTATAATTATTATTATAAACTCGAGGAATTACTTCACAAAATTTTTCAGTAAAATGGCAGTAATTGCAATCTAATCTGTTTTACCTTTAAATGGATTCCCACAAATGTGTCAGACTATTTGGGCAGTATTTTACTTGAAATTTTGATTGACATTGGTTTTACATTATTCAATATAGTCTTCACTTTATGAGCAGTAAAGTACAGTTAGCTTACAAATCAATCTATAAGGTCAATGCTACACTAAAATTACAACTCTAACAATGATTCGTTGTAAGAATATTTAAATAGCAGGAAGAACAAAAATGTATAAATTATTTTTAACTGGATTTGAAAGGTCTTTCTTGCTTGCAAAACTACATTATCCTAAAATGCACTCAAGGTCAGCATATATTAAAAAAGGATCTTTTCCAGATATTAAAAATGTTTAAATTTCACAAACCCGTGATTTGGTAATTTTACAGTGTATGCAATTGACTTTTGACAATTACGTGTATGTTTTTGAAGCAATTCACTTGTATAGAAACAATTTAAGAAGTTGTTACAGATAAATGCTTTGCATCCGTATGATATTATTTTCAATATAAAGTAGGCTCATTCCTTTATTCATATAAAATGGCAATATGCTTCTTTTAGTAAACCTTTACCTTTCAAAGTATTAGTTTACACAATCAATTTGTGTATTGCGTTAAAAATTTTAATGAAATCGCATTTTTACCTTTTAAACAATTCATCAACATTACATGTGATTTTCCAATGCTCCACCCGAAGGTACTACATTGGCCAGGAAGCGAGTTTTTTTTACCTGGAAAATTTTGAATTTTGCCGAATCCTTGCTGTTCCAAGCAAGGTAGGGATCTTTAACGTGCGTGACAACACTTACACACGGGACCTCCATTTTATCTCTCATCCGAACGAGGGTGTATTTTTGCGAAAAATGCTCGCCTAACATTTTTCAAGCGGACCGTGTCGGGATTCAAACCCGGGACCTAGGGCGTAGTAGTCACACATATACCACTACGCCACGGAGCCGCCTACAATTCATCAACAACAGTTTAAGTTTTCAAATCATTCAATGTCAAGCCAAGTAATAGGAAGAAAATAGATTGATAATTTAATAAGACTTAAAAATGAAGAGAACTTATAATTCTATCAAATTTTTGTTAAATAAATTGCACAAACTATATACCAAAGCAAACCAAATTCATAGTTTCCTTTTATAATTATTACTGCTTGTTAACATGTAATATTTCTTGAAATCGTAACAAAAGTTGAAAATCCTAATTTCAATGTTGAATTAATACAAAGCCTAAGAGGCAATATTTCTCTGCGGGTCCAACCATGGTCTCACTAAATTCTTCTAACGTTACCTTTAACTTATGTAGTATGTTCCATATATACCATAGTTTAATATAAGAATTAGCACCTACAGAATGATGTCGATGCAAAAGTTATTATTTCAATTTTGTCAGTTTGAGGTTTAACAAAGGTTTCTGCTAATATGTTGTTCACCTTTAGTATAGATTTTCCGAGTGATGCAATTATTATTATATTACAATTTTAAATGCCATGTTTAAAAACTCATGTGGATCTTTTATGGTCAAGTGTATTGCGATGCCAATTCTACTGAAAAAGCATGATTCCACATTCTAACTGACATAGTGCCCATTTGATTTATTCCCATTAACACCTCTATCTTGTGTTTCACAAGTTCACTTTTGTTGCTTTAGCTTAAATAAATAACATTGTTGCGGAGGTATCACGTTATCAAAAAATAAACAAATTCTTAATATTAAGATCACATTCTTCATTTAATAATTATTACTCAATTACTAATGTCCAACATTTCAACTAAGACTTAGTTGAGAAGTATGTTACGGTTTATATCACTTTTGAAAAATTATCAAGGTTTGAGTACACGGACAAGTTTTCGGAGGAATGTTCTTTGTGTAATGATGTTCTACTTAAAACTTTAAGCTCTTCTTATTATTATATTACCTAAAACTAAGGTGATTATTATTATATTGGTTCGCCATTATGTACGTATCAAAAGGTTGCTCTGTAAAAACTAATATTTGTTATCCAATAAACAAGTACATGTTATAGTGCTTAGTTTATCATTTAGTGTTCATTGGAATTTTTCGCTTAAACATGTTGCATACTGATTTAGCCAAGAAATAGTTTCAGAAACTGCCAAAATCTTAATTTATCCCCTGAACTTTTTCACTTATGCAACAATAATTCAGCTGAAGTAAATTGAATTCAAAGTTTGCTTCTAAAGCAGTCTTTCGTAATAAACTTTATTTTTAACATTAGAGAAATAGTTTTGATCGCATTTCACTTCTGTAAGTGACATAAGTAATTTCTATATTTACATGCTTGACTTCACTTGAAGAATTTCAAATTTGATGACAGTTGTTTTGTTAGGTTATAAACAGCATCATTAAAAGTTGTTTGTTTTAACGAGTAGCATCAGTATTAAATGTTAGCATAGGCACTGTATACAGCATTAGATTTACCTCCAATAAGGGTGAAGTGCTAACGTCCCAAAAAATTACATCTACGCAAGAAACCTGTCATTGATATTGATGACTTCGGCAAACACGCAATTAGAAATATAATCTATCAGATGTATAAAAATGGGACTTTCTAGTTACCGCTTGAAGCGAGCGGACGTGTTTTTCAGTGCTCTCGCTTCTGCAGTAAACAAGTAAGTTTTTTGATATTTATTATTGTTTTAATAGTTTAAGCTTTGCTTTTTATTGCATTTTATTTTTTATTAATGTATGCCGTTAATTTTAATATACAGGGCATTAAATAAAACCAAAATAATAATTTAATCCGTTAAATACTAAATAAACCGCGTTTTAACTTAAATTTAAACTAAAATTCGCGCTTTATAATAAAATAAATTAAATTTCGGGTTAATAAATCAAAACTAATAACCAAACACCCCAAATAATTTCAAAATAATAGTAAACTGGGTTAAAAAACCGCGTAAAACAAGCAAATAAATTCGGAAAAATTATATAACGTGCGTGTAATAAAATAACAATTAAAAACCAAAATCTAGCCCCTTTTGAATCAAACCGATAGCTAAAAACCGTAAATTTTAAAATACTTTGAATATAAATTTTCTATTTTTTAAGTACACGTGTACTTTAAGCTTTCTGAAAGTCGATCTTTGGGTATTAATTAGTGGTGTAACATTTCACACCGAGTACACAAGCGGTAAGTGCTTTCGGTAGCGCATTCCAATAACACGTGTTTTAATTAGTTTGTTTCTAAATTTAAAGTCCGGTATTTTATAAATTTGTTTTTGAGGTAATTAGTTAGTTTGAATTTTAAATAAATAAATACAGTTTTGTTATAGTAGATTTTTAATTGCGTATATTTATTGGGCTTGCTATCTTATTTTGTCCTCCTTATTTTGACGTTAGTGTTTATTTTATTTCTCATAAATTTGAAATTTCATTTGGCAGATTATAAAATTTGAATAAATAAATAAAAACAGATATGTTTAAGGGTCATTTAAAATCTAGGTCTTTTATTGAAGCAGCGTTTTTGTTCTGTACTTGTTGTTGTTTTGCCGTTTAGCTGCACATCTTAGCTTCGAGTTTATTAAGTGTCGTCAGGGCATTTTGATCTGGTTTTTGTTTGTCCTTGTTGTTTTTGTTATCAGATTTTTCAGCATGGTTGTACATCGAGATGAGGAGCCGTTGCCAAAGAAGAAGAGGGGTGGTAGGTCGGAGTCAGTCAGGGCTGAGCAGTCAGAGGCTGGGGCGGTCGATAAGGTCGGAGAGAAGGAGGTCGTAGTTAGGGAAGAGAAGTCAGAGTCGCAGCTCGACGGGGAGGTAGTCGTGTCGTAGAGGGAGCCTGGGTCTGTGGTGGTGGAGTCAGAGGGGCCGGCGCCCCTTGTGTGTAGAGCCGGGCCTGAGTCGCCCGCAACTTCGAGGGGCCAGCGTCGCGGGTCGACTAGCAGCAACGGAAACGTTGCGGCTAGCGATCTAGACGAACTGAATCTCTTGTTGTTCCGAGCGAGGAAGGCGCACGGCCTTATACATAAGCGGGTCCCTGCCACTGCGGCAACCATTACCGTGGACGACAGGAAGGTGATTCGCAACGCCGCGGACGAATTCCGAAACGTTGCGAATCAGCTTTTGGTGATGGTTAGAGTTCTTAGGATGGTGCGAGGCGAGGTGAAGGAGGCTGTGGCGGAGGTAGCAGTCGCAACGGCGAGGACGGAGCAGGTCGTAATGGGGCAGGGGGGATTAAGAGGTCGTTTGGTCCCAGGAGTAGCTTCGTATGCAGGTGCAGTGGCGAAGAAGGCAGCGTCGACGGTCGCGGTTCGTGTTGACGCCAATCCAAGGGTCAAAGAAGACGTCATGGCGACTTTGAAGAAGAAGGTTGATCCGGTCAACGATGGGTTTGTTGTTGTCGGGGCACGTCGGACGCGTAGGGGTGGCGTTGTTGTCGAGTGTGCTGGTCGGGAGGACGCCAAGCGGTTGCAGTCGACGGTTGGCGGGGCTTGTCAGGGTCTGACCGCGAGGACCATTGAGAAGAGGAGGCCGCGCATCGTGCTCCCTAGAGTAGAGAGGGAGATGAAGCAAGAGGAGCTCGTGAAGAGGTTGATTGTTCAGAACCCCCGCTCAAGGAGAAGCTTTGGTTTGGCGGCAAGGGACCCAGAGATCCGTTGGCCAGCATTGTTTTCGATGTGTCGTCGGAGGCTAGGAGGTGTTTCTTCGTGGATTCGGTCAGTCTGGGTTGGCGTAAGGTCTGGGCTCGTAATCACTTCTCGATGGTGCAGTGTTATCGCTGTTACGAATTCGGTCATAGGTCAGCGGAGTATAAGGAGCGGATGCAGTTTTGCGGTAACTGCGTCGAAGTGGGGCATGAGTTCAAGAACTGTAGGCGGGTAGTTTCTTGTTGTGTTGTTTGTGCGAGGTCAAACGATAGGGTTGGTAGCGTCAGGGTCGACACTCGTCACGACGCCAAGCCCAGCCAGTGCCCAGAGATGCAGCGTTTGAAGGCAGTCATCATCAGGAACATCGTCTATGGATCCTAGGCCATTAGACGATATTCCAAGAAGCTCGAAAATTAAATGTGCGCAAATTAATTTAGGCAAGGGCAAAGGCGCCACAAATAATTTCGTTAAATTAATGAACGAAAACAAAATCAACATCGGGCTCATACAGGAACCGCACCTGTATAGCCATACAATAACAGGTTTTGAGAGGGGTTTACCGTCTTAAACGCGAACAGCGAACGACCGCGCAGCGGAATAATAATAAATAATGGGGCGTGTGCTGGAATTATATTAAATAATTTATCAGACGAATTTCTAACGACGGCTGAAATCAAAACCGGATTAAATACGTTTTACGTGATTAGCGCGTATCTTCCACCGGTCGACTCCCGGCGGAAAAATCCTCAAACAGAGGACTTAATAAATCAAATTAAAGAAATTCTTCGTAAAATCGGTAGGAATAAAAATCTAATTATCGGGGGAGATTTTAATGCCAAGTCGCCACTATGGGGTAGCCCTATAGAAGACGATAGGGGTTCACAGGTTGCTGATCTTTTAACGGAATGGGATCTTAGTGTGATAAACACTAATGATTCACCTACGTTTGAGGGGCATAGAGGCAGCAGTTTTATTGATATTACTGCAGCCTCGCACGAGATGATAGAAATCATTTGTGATTGGAAATTGAGGTCGGGCGAGGAAACGCTCTCTGACCATAAATTAATAACATGGGACGTTGAGACCAAAACAAGCGCAAACGAGCAGCTAACTATATTTCCGCGGTTCTGTAATAAAAAAGCAAATTGGGAGCTGTTTAAACAAAAATTTGGCGAAAGTATCCCTGCGCTCGAAAATATGCTATTTAACTGCCGAGAGGCAGACAAAATAGAAACACTCGCGAAAAATTTAAACGACGCGGTTGTAGACGCGTCGTCGTACTCCATGCCGCGAAAGAAAACATTTAAGGAGAGCGTACCCTGGTGGACCCGGGAACTAACCACCAAGCGGGCAGAAACGCGTAACCTAAGGCGCCGCTATCAACGCGCCTCGGGAGAAATAAGAGAACAACGGAGAATAGAATACAATCAAAGTTGCCGCGAAAGATATCAATAGAAGAAACGCGAACAAATAAATTCAAAGAACTCTGCACGCGAAACTCACAGAAAGAACCTTGGGGAACCGCATACCGCGTAATAAGGGGTAAAAAACGGAAAATCGCGCTCGGTAACATAAGAAAGACAAATGGCGAATATACGGAAGGTTTTAAAACCACGGCGGAATATTTATTAGAGAAATTCTTCCCTTTTGATTATCCCGATGAGGATGAGGGGTCGCACGATTTAGTACGTCCGGAAGCTACAGAGGCGCAAGGAACAGGTGCCGATAAGGCAATTTTAGTTCACGAGGTCGTCAGGGCTCTTAGGAGGATGAATCCTAAGAAGGCACCGGGGCATGACGGAATCACTTCAGACGCAGCTCTGAAGGCGTGCCGGTTAGCCTCGTGTGTCTTTGTCGGGTTGTTTAATCTTTGTCTAGAAAGGGGCGTCTTTCTGCGTTGCTGCGTCGTCCAATTAGCTTGCTACCGATGCTGGGGAAAGCTTTGGATCGCGTTATGACTACCCGAGTTGAGCACTTAGTGCGTGACAGCGGCGGTTTTAATAACCGACAGTTCGATTTTATGGAGGGAAAGTCGACTATCGACGCATTAGAGTTCGTTGTCGGAGAAATTAAGCAGGCGAGAGATACAAAGGAGTATTGTGTCGTTGTTGCTTTGGACATTTCAGGAGCATTTGATGCTGCCTGGTGGCCATTGATTGTTTGCGAGTTGGAAAATAGGGGTTGTCCACGAAACTTGATGTTTTTGGTCAAGAGTTATTTCTCGGGGCGATTGGCACAGGTTGAAATTCCGGGGGAAGTTTTGTCGCGCGAGGTGGAAAGGGGATGCCCGCAGGGGTCATGCTCTGGTCCCACATTTTGGAAGTTATTGTATGAGAGCATCTTTAGGGTCAAGTTGCCCACAGGATGCTGAATTGTTGGGTTTGCGGATGATACGCTTTTAATTGTCAGATCGCGATTGTTAATGGATATGCGCACAAAACCGAACGAGGCGCTTAATAAACTACACGAATGGTCGCAGGCGGCAAAATTAAAATTTAACCCCGCGAAGTCAGAGGCGCTTTATTTCGGAAAGAAACCAAGACAGCGACCCCCTAGGCTAGAGCTGGGAGGGGAGAAAATACCGTTTAAGAAAGCAATTACATATCTCGGGGTAAAGATTGACAATAAGTTAAATTGGAAAGCCGACGTGCGGTACATTAAAAGCAAAGGCAGCGAAATATCAAACAAAATGATGGCGGTGGCGAAATTCAACTGGGGTTTCAGGGGCGAATCGTTGAGGACGATTTATGCCGGAGCAATTGATCCGGCTATGCTGTACGCAGCATCTGTATGGGCGGAAGGTTGTAAAGTCCGGGAGATGCGTCAATTGACTAGCGTACAACGCATAACCGCTGTGAAAGCGGCCAGGGCGTACAGGACCACCTCCACGGAGGCGGTCCTCTTGATCAGTAGGACTGTTCCTATCGAATATGTCGTTAGGGAGATTAGAGATAGGAGATTGATAAATATAGGGAAAGGGCGCGAAATTATCGAAGATATTCATCTTGGTAATAGGAAGGTAGAACGAAAAATCGTTGTATCGGAGTTGGGACACCCGGCCGATATTAGAGAAATCGAATTTCTAGAAGGCGATGGGGACGCGACTGGTATCAGAATTTATACGGACGGCTCACGCATAGATGACGGGCAAGCACGCGCGGCGTTTGTCGTGTATAAGCAAGAAAGGGAGGTGTTTCGGTTTCAAACCAAACTCGCAAACTGGAGCACTATTTTCCAGTGCGAATTGGTAGCCATACGAGAGGCAATCGATTACGTAATAAACCACGTGGGCAGAGATGAATATTATATAATCAGCGACAGTAAATCAGCGCTGACAGCTTTAAAAAGCATGAACACCTCAACAGACCTCCAGGCGGACGTCTGGAGGATAGCGCATACGGCGCTCGAGTTTCGACGTTTAAAGTTCTGTTGGGTTAGGTCGCACGATGGTAACGTAGGGAATGATAGGGCTGACGAATTAGCTAAAGAGGCCGCGACGGGCGACTTTCGGATATCACATTCGTCGATACCGAGGTCCCATATTAAAAGGAAACTGCGCGAAAAGTCAATTCAACAATGGGAAGAGAGGTGGAACAGCGCTGCCACGGGCAGGTTGCCCCACAAATTCATACCGAGCATAGAAGCTAGATGTAAGATCGAGGTGAAGCTCGATCATAAAATGGTGCAACTGTTAACAGGGCACGGCGCCCTGAAAGCGTATTTACAAAGATTCGGTTTAATCGATAACAACTGCTGCGAGTGTGGCGAGGGCGCAGAAAGCGCAGAGCACGTGCTTTTCGACTGTCCACTAGAAGTGGCAAATCGGAGGTTAGCTGATATGAAATTAGTTATGGCAGGGCTAGCATGGCCAAAGAGCCTAGAGGAAGTCGGGAAAGTGACTAACCAGAAGGCGTTCCGGACCGCCTTCAAAAAATTTTCGGGAAGGGTCGCTAGATTGGGCGGTGATAACCGCGTGTAAATCGGAAGGTGAAAGGAGGGCGTAGAAAGGATTGAAAAACTTTAATTTTGACTTGGCGTGAGAAATGATATGAGCATGATAACCATAACCTGGTAAAAAGAAAAATATTAATAAAAAAAATAAAAAAATAATAAAATAAAGTGATAATAATATAAAAATAATAATCAACAGTCTAATATGCACGGCAAACCCCCCACATCACTAAAGCAATCGCTATCCCACCGGAAAATCGGTAATAAAACGAAAACAAATAAATAATAACAAACTAAATCAGAAAACCTCATTAATTTAAATCAGTGTAATAAATAAAGAAATAAATTATAGTGAAACCGCCCCCCCCCCCCGACTTTTAAAGTGATAGTGATTGTGACCCCCCTCCCCCAGAACGTTTAGTGCATACCCTCCAGGACTATAACAGTGCATAACCATCTCCCTAGAAGTAAGAAACAAATAGACGTAGACAGACGACTAGGTCTTCGGATGCTGGGAAAATTTATAATTAAGGTAAGAATAAAATTGTGGCGGCTGTACTCGCATAAGCATTGATTTGTATTGATAAGAAAATTTTGAAATAATTTAACGCGCACGTTCTTGTGTGTAATGGCGCCAGCCAACATAATGCTTATGCGAGTGCACATGATAATTTATTTGGGTGATGCTTCTGCTAAATGCACTGTTACATGCTTATGCTTTTAGATGTTTATTTGTTTATATATATATATATATATATATATATATATATATATATTTATTTTATATTTATTTATATTTTATATGTATTTGCATGTATTATATTATTTTGGGGCTTGAATTGTTTGTTTTTTTCTGACGTTCTGCCGCCATTTTTGGTGGTAGCATTTTAATAAGAAGGAAGAATGTACTAGAGAAGATTGTAATTATAATATAAATCAGCTAGGGCATGATAGGGAAAGCTAGGAACGGGTTTAGGCTAAATTACTTAGACCAGGGAGGACGAACTTGTAAATACATAGAGCAGGCAAAATAGCTGGATTTACTATTCAAATATTTGGCGAATGCTTTGAAATTTAAATCCATTTTTAATTAGTTAGCTAGCTTTGGATAGTTTTAAGTCGACCCTTCAGGTCGCATCGGTAAGCAGAGCTGGCGACTGCTACCCGGTATTACGAATTCCTCATCTTTTACTTTCGCGTGTGTCTTGTTGATCAGACACACTCCAAAATCAACGCTAGGGACACCTTTGTTCAAACCCTATTTTTAGTTTTTGTTTCAGGTTATTAGATTTTTATTTAGGATGGATTAATTTTGAAGTTAAGTTTAATTTAAAGCACGTTTTATTTTCGCGTTTAAACCCAATGTAGTACCTTCGGGTGGAGCATTGGGGACGTGGCCGCAATTATAGTGGCCCTTATTCAAATTATAATGTATAAAAATGGTTAATACTTTTGAAAAATGCTGGAAAAAAGTAATTTGTTTGTGTTTCAGAGGAGCACATTACGGTAATAACCTTACAAGGGAACCTTCATCAACGAGACATTTTGAAAACAGGGAGAATTTTTCTGGGTACAATTTAAAAGACAATGGGATTTCTACATAAAAAATATGATCCGCGTCATGGATTGATAGAAGTACCTAAGGTCTTTCGAAAAAGGTAACATTTTTAAAACAATATATTCTAGCTAAAGTAGAGGTAGTATGTCAGTTTGTATTTGTTGATGAAAGCTGGATCTTTAAAAACAACACTATTTAAAAATCGTGGCAGGACTCCGATGCTAGAAGTATTAAAGAGTTTACTGTTGGTAATGTACAGTAATACCAATAACTAAAGAAATAAAGATTTTGCTAAGTATGTGTTTATTAATAGGTATATAGTTTTTCAAGCTGGGTGTGACAAGGGTTTCATTCTTTATGCCAGAATCGTCTTTTCTTTAAAAACCACAGAAGGTGACTACCTTTGCAAAATGAATATTGGCCTTTAATTAATCTAAGCAAGATATCGACTATCGTCGTAAATAATGCTAACTACCATAGTACCGAAATCAATCAGGCACCAACGGGTTTTGGGAAGAAAGCAGATATTCAAAAATAGCTACAAGAAAATAATATTTATTATGACAGTACAACTTTAATATGTAAATTAGTAACATTAGTGAATCAGTAAGTTATGTTATTTTCGTAACTTTTATAATATTGTTAGTATTCCTATGGATAAGCCCAAAATTACATATGCAGCTGATTAAATGTGTTACGTTAAAATTCTGTAAGCAATTCTTTCTGCATCATTAGGTCTTCAGTCCTGGAACTGATTAGACGCGTACCCTCATTGTTTCCTATTCTGAACTAACCTACACATTTCCCTGAAATTTGCACAGTCTGCATCTATCACTATCTGATCCAGATCTACATTTACCTCCTTTTTCCTATCTCTGCTTGTAATATACCCCATACTATTTACCAAAAATGCCTTAGAACGTATTCTGCCCTTCTATTTCTCCTATTTTTTTCCACAAACAACTTTATTCCCCTAGTATTTCAATAACCCATTTGTTATTTAGTACCTCTTCGTCCTTAACTTTGTCTGTCCATGCTATCATCCTCACACATCTGAAGCACAACATTCCAAAAGGCTGCTATCGTCTTTCTGTCTGCTTTTCCTACTGCCCGTATTTCATAGGCATTCTGAGCTGTGCTCCACACATATGCTTTCAAAAAATTTCTTCTTGTTTCTATGTTTGTTGTCTTTGATCATGGGCGCTGTTTTCTCTTGTTAGATGCAGTTCGGTCCCCTTCTATTGTTTTACAGTTATATACCGTATTTCTCCGACATTCAGTGGTTGTGAAAGGGGGTAAGCAACCTGGAGCTGCCAAATTCCCCCAGCACTTGAACATTTGACGATTTAAAATATTATCCAATGTACCTTTCCGCAGAGTCAACATCAGTTGCAGATATTTCACAGCCAACCCTTGTAGTTGTTTATAATAATCATAAGATTTATCTGCGATTATTTTTCGTCATTAGGTTTTCCATTGTAACAGTCATTCTATGACCGCTACAAAATTAATTCAATTTCTGTATATAATTCTGTATATAAAGTTGTAAATGTCTAGTAATAAAGGAATTTATTTATTTGATTGGTGTAACGTTGCTGAACTGTATTGTCAAAAGGAAGAAAGTTATTTTAAGGAAATTTAACCATTGTTTAAACTATATCTTAATGTTTGAAGGCGTAGAATCGCATCAATGTGTTGTATATAGAGTCGAGATATCAGTACTTGTTTTGTTAACATGATAGCAGACTGCGCGGGCATAATTATTGATTTTACGAACAGAAGAACATTAGGTCGCACGAAAACACGCTTGGTGGCTTACTAAATTAAAAGGGTTTTCAGAGTTGAAACTACCCGTACTTACGCTGTAAGGATTTGTAGAAAATGAATAGTAATCACACCTAAATTTACTGAACGGATATTTCAAGTTGTTGGTACAAATTAAAATTCCACATCTGTTCGGACCGTTTATCGGAAAGATAGTTTGGCGTGAAGCGTCCATCATTTGTAAGTAATAAACTTTGTCCTTATGGTATTAATATTAAATGCTTTAGATATTAGCACTTCTGTCTATATTTCAACCGAGCAAGAATTTATTGGTATTGTATAAGAACTCTTTTTAACGAAGGTAAAGAGGGGTTATAATTAACAGCTGGTTAATTGTATTATTGCAGGGTTTTTAGATTGTCCTGAATTATTAGTTGTTGGCGCATTTGTGAGTTTTGTGAATGTCTTTTTGCGTTTGGTTCTGGAATTGGTAGTAGAGTTGAAGAAGAGGCTTAATCCCTAGTTGGTACTGCTGACGTTGGATATTGAATCGGCTGTTCCGGAAGTGAATTCATCGGTACAGGTTCATGTCCAAGGGGTGATCGTGAGTAGCCCTAGAAAATAGTTTACTTGTGGTGCCGAGTAGTAAAGTTATTTATTTCTAACTAGAATAAAATATTGATTGGTCTTAGATTTTTCATAACTGAGAACAATTATTTAAGGGTGAAAAGATTTATATGTGACAATTAACTATCGATAAAAAAGGTAAAGATTATAAAAGAATATTGCTATTTTAAGGCTAATTGTGAACACAATTTGCGCACATTGTGGGAGATAAATATTTGGTAACTTATATTCACAACACTCAATTTTAAATTTTAATACGAGCCTAGAGGCTTTTGTCTTGAGTTACTCAGTGTCATGTTTACATTGCTACTGGTTCACATTATCTTATATTGCTTAGAATCTGTCTGGTTACTTATTTGTAAATATTAAAGAGATTGTGCAAGTGTATACGACACAAAGCTTTTATTAATTGGAAATCAGGAGCTGTTAAGATAATTACTGCGGGGAATTCTAACCTGGATTACATAGTCTTCCTAATCGGGTTGGGTGTGGTTGACTTTTTGCTTGAGTTGTTTCCTGGGCGGAACCTAGCCCTGGCGCCCATATTTACTTTTCTCTTATGTAGCACTCCTACGACCCTTGTGTGCTCTTTGACTAGCCGTGGAACAGGAAGCAACAAATTAATCTCTCCGAGTTCGAGCCACTTTCATCGGTTCGAGCACAGCGTTGCTACAATTTACTCCTAGTACGCCTTCAGCGGGGCCTTATACTTTACCCCTCGCGTTTAGGTGTGACACCATCTCAAAACTGGTTGGACATATTCCTCCACCTATTTATATTCTGAGCTAGCCTACACAGTTCCCTGAAATTTCCACACAGCCTATATACTACTCGGATCCCCTTCTATTGTTTTCTAATTATATGCCCCATTTCACCAAGATTCAGTAAAGGGGGTTAAGCAGCCTGTGGCTGTCAAGATCCCCCAACACATAGACATTTGCGGAATTAATAGTTTTCTAGTAAATACTTTCACACAATTTACATTATTCGAGAATATTGCACAACTAATACCTGTAGTTTCTTATAATAATTATAGTGATTAAGTACAGTTATTTTTTTTGTCATTATCCATCTTGTGACTGGTTGGATGCATACTTCCATTGGTTTCTATTCTGAGCTAGCCTACACATTTCCCTGAAATTCCTACAGCCTACATCTTTCACTATCTGAGTGCAATAGTCTGACTCTACCTCTACTTTTCTTTTTTCCTATCTCTGCTTCTAATATATGCCGCACTATTCTCTCATGTCGTAGTATGTAGCCTTTCATTTTATCTCTCCTATTTTTTACAGTTTTTCACATATTTTTTTTTCTCCTACCAGTTTTAGTACCTTTTTGTTCTTAACTTTATCTGTCCATGATATCTTCATCATTTGTCTGTAGTACCACATTTCAAAGGCTTCTACCTTTCTCTTGTCTGCTTCTCCTACTGTCCAAACTTCACAGCCATACAGTGTTGTGCTCCACACATATGCTTTAAGCAATATTTTCTTTCTTTCTATGTTTGTTGTCTTTGAACACAGTAGTTGCCCTTTCTTGTTAAATATAGCACGAGCTTGTGCTAATCTTCGTTTTTTATCTTTTGCGCTTTTTCCATTTTGCGTTATTTGGCTTCCTAGGTAGCAGATATCCTTAATCTCTTGTAAGTTGTAGTTACCTATTTGTATTCTTGTTTGTGATTTATTTTCCCCTCCTTTGCATACTACTACTTTAGTTTTATTTTTATTAATTTTCATACCGTATCTTTCTGTTAAAACCGTTTCCATTTCATTAAGAGCAGCCTCTAACTCTCACTTGCTAAATGCTAATACCGCTATATCATCTGCAAATCTAAGCATATCAATTGTTTGTCCCTGAATAGTAATTCCAAATGTCTTCCTGCATTTGACAGTATTCAATGACTCTTCAATGTACAGGTTAAAAATTAATGGGGATAGGGCGCACCCCTGTCTCGCCCCTTTCCCAATGTTTACTTCTCTTCGTTCCTGCTCTAATTCTATCACTGCTGTTTGTTTTTTGTATAAGCTATATACTATTCGTCTATCCTTATAAATCATTCAAACCTTTTTGAGTATTTCGAACATTTTTTTCCATTTTAAACCATAAAAGTATCGATCTACAAGATTGATTTCCTTCTAATTGAAATTAGTACTAATTTCTAAAATTTCATCAAATATTTACTATATAGTATTTTGCCCTGTAAAATCAAACATCTGCCTATCAACTTCGTTTTACAAACTCGTTTAGATATGTTCTAACTCCTGCAGTAAATACTTTTTAACCACAGCTGCACGTACTTTTATGGCGTTCTTTTAACAGATTAGGCGACTTTAACCACCTGCCTAGTAAATGAACACTTGTAATACTAAGTACTTCTATTAAGCGGTATCCTGTTATCTTGCAGCTCTGCATGCCTCAAATAGTTCATGAAGTACTGTAAATTTTAAAAACGTTTTTAGTAATATTGCAGGAAATGTGTATTAAGCTGTTTATTATAATATCCTCAATTTTGTAACACAATATGGTATGTAGCTACAGTACCAAGAAGAAGTACTGTCAAAACATTTATTTTAATTTAGCGAATGCGGCGTATTTGCCGCCTTAATGCTTCATGCAAATGTACAATTATACCCTGTGAATGTTTAGATTGGAAATCTCAAATTATCTAGGCTACGTAACATTGAACCAAAAAACATCGAGACATGTCAAAGTTTGAATTTAGTTTTCTTTTTATTTTGAATACCCTTATGTATAATAACTTTATGACGTCATCCAATTTTTTTTAAATATTAATTTATATTTTTTGTCAAATTTGAATATGTAGTGGAATCCTAAAAACGGCAATACGCTACACTAAAGTTAATACTTTCTGAGCTACAGGGCATAGAAATTCCTAAACTAAGTGACTATTTCAGTAAACGACGTTTAGTTGTTAACAGCAGTAAGTATTAATGATTTGAATAAAAATGAAAATAAAAAATACAAAATGAAAATAAAAATCATATAAAATAAGGTGTTCAAATTGAGCTCCCCCTTACCTGTTCTTGACAGTAAGCCAACCTTTGTTTGAATTCTTGCAATACTCTTTCAAGGATATCGGGTCGAATAGCTCTAAATTCATCACAATTTATATTTTTCAACTCCTCAATATCTTTAGGTCGGTTGGCGTATATTTTTGATTTTAGATAACCTTTTTAGGCTATTGAGTATGGCATTCCAGCAACCAGTGGGAATTAGTAGAAACCGAATATTGACAGTTTTGTCTATTCATGGTGCCGTTACGACAAAATGTAGCTTCATAAAAAAACTATATTGGTAACAAACGGATTGCGATTACACCGATCGATTACTTCTTCGCAAAATTGTAACCTTTGGTCAGTCATCTTCATTTAGTTCTTGAACTAAATTGATTTTGTATATGTGTCATTTATGTTTTTTTATGTAATTTATTACCGAACTTTGACCGATATCATGATTGTAAGAAATAGTTTTAGAACTTACATGTAGATTGGGTTGCACTCCATTAACATGTCTAATTCTACATTTTCTGATATTTTTTGCTGACCAAAAAGAAACGATTTGGTAACATTTGGAAATTGATTGAATTTTTTAATAATCTTGGAAATTCTTGACTTTGTAAGTGGCTCTTCTCGTGGGAATTTATTATTGAATATAATACATACCGCAGAATATGTTCGAATCATGTTATAACACTCTTAAAATTAATATTTTAATTTTGTTTTTCACTTAATTTTGCACCATTGTATACTTTACTTTGGTTTTAGAATGCAAAATACGATGAAGAATAGCTAAGAAATTGTGTGTCGAACAATAAGTAAACAGTGATGAATTATCAACTTGACATGATCTCCTAGATGATTATAAATTAAACGTTGTTTCCTAATATTGCATAACTTGTCTTGTAACTACAGTCAGTTATGGCATAGTTCTATATAAACATTAACCAATGGTATTGCCAAAATAATACAATAAACATATCAATAAGATTTAAACTCACATTTTCACCTGGGATCCATTCAGCAGCATTTGGGTCGAGTTGATCGAGCTGATACTTAAAAAATGACTTATGTTCCGCTCTCTCGTTTTCAAGAACTGGCCATTTAAATGGATTCTGCATAGTTCTAACCTAAAAATAAAAAATGTAGATTTCCGAAAACACAAAAAATAAATCTTAAAACCAGCAAAAGCCGAACCATCTATACTTGAAATTCCTAATATAGTTAAATGTTGAAGTTTATTTTTATTAATATCGAGAAATCTCCAATATGAATAAAAACAATTCTAAGTATTTCACAATTTAAAAAAGTAAAACATCTAAAGTGAAAGTATATAATAATTTATTAACAAGATCAAAATCTTGGTTACTTTCACAGGTAGCTAAAATTGATGCAGTGTTTAAAACGTTTCAAGCATCTACAATGCAATACTGTCACACAATTTAGTTTGTGCAGTTGGAAACTTCACAAATACTTAGAATTGCATACTGTACATTTACACACGTAGATTGTAAAGACAGTTTACTGAGTGGAAAAAATATCGTTAAGTTATTAGAATTTTTATGTATTTCACGACTGCAGGTTGGCCAATATAAAATTATATCACAATATAGATTTTAATACCAACAAATCGTTTAACATAAAATATGAGAAGTTTTAATATGATGGTGGCAATAAAGTCACTTTAACACCCGTGGAACTCCTTTGAAAGGAATCTGTTTTTCTTTATTACAAAGTGTGAAGTGGCATTTTTACCTAGAATTAATATTTTATTTTTGGTTTTAACTAATATCTAACTACACACGCAAATCAATTACATAATTAACTATAGCTCGCAATTACGTTTTAATGATTGTAAATGTAATAAGATTTGCTTTTACGATGAATGAAGCAAATAATTTACACACGGAAAATATGTTTAGCATTTTAAAGCGTGTGCAGCTCCTTTTCAATCTGCAAAAATATCTACACACTGATTCTTATTTAATGAAAGCTTCGTTTTAACGCGAGTTATGTATCCCCCAATTACTTATATATATTGATATATTGAATCTAGTAGGAATTATTAGAAATTGTTAAGAAAAGTACAAGTTCAATGCAACATTGTAACACAAGGATAACCCAGAGAGGTTATCGACAGTTCATGTGAACGGACATGCAACTTTGCATCCGTGAGGGCAGTGATACTGCAGGTGGCAGGTCACAGGCGGTCAACAGACCGCAATTACTTAGAATTAAGTTGTTACATTGTAATAAAGTGTACAATTAAGAAAAACGCAGACATGAGATCTGCAAGTTCCCACAAGCCGTGTGAGGGGCCCGGGAGCTCAATGCCCGGCAGTCAGTCTTCGAACTCCATACTAAGTTGTTCAAGCTACTCACTAGTACAATAATTATCTTTAGTATTATGTACAAGTTAATCTAAATTTCAAAATAAATGTGTTAAGAGTTTGAAATTGTTTTTTAAAAACAAAGCTCCAAAGGCCCGAACCTTAACTGGCGCAGTCGTAACGGATGTCAAAATGGCACTGAGAATCCAAAAATCGGAAGATTGGTGACCAAGAATTTTAATTCGAAATTTTGGCAGAACCCAAACCAAGTTGGACGCAGAACAAGAATCGTCTAAATCCAACAAACAAACCAAGGTGGACAAGATACAGAATCGATCGAGCCCACCAAAGAAACAGATGAAATTAATGTAAGTTCATTTCCATACCTTTTTTTTAACCAAAAACTATAATTCATATATGCTAGTATTATAATTATTGATTACCATTTATTTATCATTGTTTATGAATTTATTTTATGAATATTGTTTTGAAAATAATTACAAAGTGAATTATTTCCAAAAGAAAAAACGAGACTGTATAACATTTTATGAAACTTGAATGTTAAAGAGATATTTTTTCTTTAAAAAAGCAAATGAGACTTGAATTTTAAAAGAGATTTTCTTTTAAAAAGTAAATGAGAATTGATATTAAGAGATTCTTACCACAATTATTAGAACGAAAATAATCCAAAAAAATAACGGGCGCACATTCACTAACACCAAAGTAAGAAACATTAACTAGCGCGATTCAAACCCACATTTTCAAACCGGTAAACTAACGCAAACTTAAGTTCAAAGCTAATTCGAACAAGCAGTACGGAACGGTTATTAAAACCATTGACCCTATAAATTCTAGCAAAACACTCTGCAACGGTAACCTAAAACCACCTACGATAAGCAAAATACGCGAAGAAAGCATCCTTTATTATACAATTAAAACCTCAGATAAATCGCTTTCAGAATCCTTGCACAGAACTAAAGCAACGCAGTTTTGCATTTAATTAACCCATAGAAGCGCATGAAATTACATCCAGCATTCACCACAGCAAATAAGTTGCATTAATACCCATAAGTAATTAAATTCATCACGGAATAATAAAGCAATGCAGTTTTGCATTTAATACCCACAAGTAATTAATCCATAAAAGCGTGTACAATTGCAACAAACACGGTATAAAATCTAAACGTCTTTCAATTAACTAATCAGCATTTATAAAGTGCATTATTCCAATACGAATACAGAATAACGCTAAACGTTATCATAAGAAGCTTTAATTGTAACCTGAAAACGCACATAACGAAGAGTTCAATTACAAGTCGTGAACACCGAGATATCTAAAAATAAAACTAGACGTAACACTTTATGCAAAGTACGGAAAGTAAATTAGTAATTCCTATAAATTTCTATTAACACCTGTAAGTGCAATTACCTCAACGTACGTGACTAAATAACAAAGATTACAACTTAAGTATTCAATTTCAACCATAAAGTGCAGGAGTAATTAACCTTAAGTTATAAGTAGAACACAAGACAGACGAACTGTACGTTTACGCAACTCAGTAAAACCCACAGAAAGAATATTAATTACAAATTAACAGAATTTAACTAAAACAACGCTAAGCGAGAATAAACCCATCCATGTCAGATTCCTTAAGAAGCAGAAACTCAAGACAAATTAAAAACTGCATAAAAACAAGCAAATCCAAGACTACGGTAATTAAGTTCAACATTATTGAATACAGATCTCACAATTACATCACCGCACTGTGTAATTAAATAGAAATAACAGCGACTACGATTTTAAAAATAACTCGACGCAATCCAAACGTAAAATTAACAAATCCTAACCAAAAATAACGCCGAAAAATAACAAAATAAACCTCAACCTTTACCAAATTTTTTACTTACCCAATCTAAACTGAAAATTAACAAATCCTAACCAAAAAAACCGCCGAAAAATAACAAAATAAACCTCAACCTTTACCAAATTTTTTACTTACCCGATCTAAACTGAAAATTAACAAATCCTGACCAAAAAATAACGCTGAAAAATAGCAAAATAAATCTCAATCTCTACAAAAATTTGAAATTACCTAATCTAATTGGAAAACTAATAAACCCAAACCGAAACTAACGTTACAAATAGGAAAATCATCCCCAATTTTTACAGAATTCAAAATTACCCAATCTGAATGAAAAATTAACAAACCAAAACCAAAAATTAACGTTTCAAATAGCTAAATCAACATCAATTTTTACAAAACTCAAAGTCATTCAATCTAAAAGGAAAATTAATAAAACCAAAGCAAAATTAACATCACAAATAGCAAAACCAACCCCAATTTTTACAAAATTCGAAATTATTTAATCCAAAAGAAAAATTAATACATCCCAAGCATAATTAACGCTATAAATAGCAAAAACAACACCAATTTCTACAAAATTTGAAATTTTACAACCCAAACGGAAAATCAGTAAATCCGAAGCAAAAATAACAATAAAAATAGCGAAATAAAACCTCAATTTCCCAAAATCGAAAACAACCCTTAACCAACATGAGTAACACAGACATGCGACTCTATTTGGAGACAATACAGACATTTGATGGCACGCAGGCCCATCTCTTAAATTTCATTGGAGCATCCGAAATGTTCCTAAAAACCTTCTACAAACCCGGAGATGACGCAAAAAATTTATTACTTATACGCTTGGTAATAAGTAAACTAACCGGAAGGGCACTAACGATAATCGCCAGTAGGGACGATTTACAGGAATGGCAGAAGTTTAAACAGCTACTAGTAGCATATTTTGAAGACCAACGTAACATAAAATGCCTGGTACGAGACCTAATAAACCTTAGAATGGAACACAACTAATCCCCCTACCAATTCGGAATGAAATGCCAAGACGTGAGAAGTTTAATTTTAACAAAATTAAAAATCGAAGAACCCGATCAAAACGTTAGACATTTAAAAACAAAAATGTATGACGAAATAGCACTAGACACATACATAAACGCTTTACCAGAACGACTATCGGATAAAATCAGATTCCAACGACCCCAAAATCTAGAAGAAGCTATGAGCTTAGTAATAGAAGAAGAAAATGTAATGTATTACCGCAACAGACTATACAACCCCAACGCAAATAAAAGTTATTCACCAATAAAAACCATACAAGCTACAAGACAAACAACCCCTCAACAAAAATTCACACCCTTTAACGCACAAACAAATCAACCGCGAAGTAATAACCTAAGTTTTAACAATACAAATTTTAATAATCAATATAAAAATTTTTCAAGACCAACATTCAACCCAACTTTTACGAAACCCGCATTCCAACCAAGATTTAATCAAAACCTAAACCAACAAAGACCAGCATTCAACGCAAACCCTAATAGAAATACACCAACGACTAATAATAATAACAACCCTAATAATTATTACAAACCAACACCAATGGATACCTCATCTGGTAACACCAGACAAAATACAAAAATAACACATATCCGACCAAACCCTCATCAGAAACGCAATTTTACATCAGAGGAATTATTCCATCAAGAAATAGAAAAATTTGACACTGACCAGAATAATTACATTGAGACACCTACGAACAATGAATCAAACCATGCAGAAACTTACGAACGTGACGAACAATACGAAACTTATGAGGAGTACGACGACGAAAACTCGAACTCAAATTTTCAAATGGACCCATTCATAACCGACCAAACTTAATAAACTTAAATAACATAAATCACTTAGTATTACCATACATAGAAATACCCCACGCCAAATTCAAACTATTAATCGACACTGGATCCTCTAAAACATTAATTAGCCCCAGAACCGTACAAAAACATTATTTAGATTATGTAGAAAGAAAACCATTTAAAATTAAAACAGCTCATCAAACGACACTACACCAATTCGTAGCAAATATACCCTTACCGAGAACATTTAATGTTAAAATGAAACATAAATTTTGTGTATTCGAATTTAACGATAAATATGACGGATTAATCGGAATAGACCTTCTAAGAAAATTAGGAGCCAACATTGACATTAAAAATCGCTTATTAAGGACAAAATACGGATAAATCCCAATTAAATTTCAAAACACACAAGTTGAACAAAAATACACTATAGAACCCCGAACGGAAAGAAAAATAAAAATCCCAGTAAAAACTAACAAAAATTAAGGAATAATAGATCATATGACATTTCAACAAGGAGTAGAAACCCCAACTGCCTTAGTGCAAATAAAAAATAATTTTGTTACCACAACAATATTAAATTCAAACGACTATCCCGTAGAATTATCATTGACAGACCCAATTAACGTAGAAGAACTAAATTTTAACGAAATGGAAATAGACGAAAATTTAGAAAACGATTACAACCCAATAGAACATGACGAAATGTTAAGAGAAAATTTAACTAACATCCGCTTCAATACCGACATCAATCAAGAAGAAGAAAGAGCAATTAAAAACTTATGTTTTGAATACCGAGACATATTCCACTGTGAAGGAATACCATTGACATTCACCAACACAGTAAAACATAATATCGAATTAACAGACGACAAACCTATTTTTACAAAAGCATATAGACTACCTCATGCAAGCCAAGAAGAAGCTGACAGACAAGTAGCAGACTTATTAGACCAAGACATAATCCAGCACTCCAATTCACCATGGAGCAGCCCTGTGTTAATAGTACCTAAGAAATTAGACGCAACCGGAAAGAGAAAGTACAGAATGGTAATAGACTATAGAAAGTTAAATGAAAAAACGGTAGATGACAAATATCCACTACCAAATATTACCGAAATTTTAGACAAATTAGGCAAATGTCAATATTTTACAACATTAGACCTAGCATCAGGATACCATCAGGTAGAGATGGAAGAAAAGACATATCAAAACAGCCTTCAGCACACCTAGAGGACATTACGAGTACAAACGAATGCCATTTGGATTAAAGAACGCACCCGCTACTTTCCAGAGAGTCATGGACAATATATTACGAGGAATACACAATGAAAAATGCCTTGTATACCTTGACGACATCATAGTTTATTCCACATCATTGGTAGAACACATAGAAAGATTGAAAGAAGTATTCGAAAGACTTAGACAAGCACATTTTAAAGTACAATTAGACAAAAGTGAATTTTACAAAAGAAGTATCATTTTAGGACATGTAATAACACCCCAAGGAGTAATGCCAAATCCAGACAAAACAAATGCAGTTCTAAATTACCCATTACCAAAGACAACCAAAGAAATTAAAGGATTTCTAGGACTTAGTGGTTACTACCGCAAATTCATTAAAGGTTACGCTCAGATAACCAAACCCTGACAAATTGTTTAAAAAGGAAACAAAATTGAACACACCCGGAATTCATTAAAGCCGTAGACAAAATTAAAACATATTAACAAATCACCCTGTATTAGAATACCCAGACTTTACAAAACCATTTATACTGACGACAGACGCATCGAATGTAGCATTAGGCGCAGTATTGAGCCAAGAAAAAGTAGGTAGCGATAAACCCATCAGCTACGCATCCAGAACCCTGAATGAAACCGAACAAAAATATAGTACCATAGAAAAAGAATTTTTAGCCATAATTTGGGCAACAAAATATTTTAGACCTTATTTATACGGAAGAAAATTTTAGATATACACCAATCATAGACCACTAGTATGGCTATGCAAACTGAAAGAACCGAATTCAAAATTACAGAGATGGAGAATCAGACTCGAAGAGTATGATTACGAAATTATATATAAAAAGGGAATTTATAACAACAACGCAGACGCTTTAAGCCGAATCCAACTCAATGCATTAGAAACGGAATCCATTATAGGAAACGTAGACGAAGCAGAAATAAGAGAAGATCCAGACGAGATCGACACGATACATTCGACACAAAACGAAGAACCAAAAAACGCGATTAAAATTTTAAACGAAGCAATCGATAGGAAACCGAATCAATTTATAATAACCGAAGTTTTAAATAACCCCAATCCAGTAAAATATACAAAAGTAGATAACAAAAGATATATCAAATTCAAATAACAAAAGATGACAACGAGGAACAAATAATTAAAATTTTAAAAGAATACACCCCGAGAAAAACGATTTTATTTTTATTTCAACACCGAACATTTATACCAAAGATTTTCAGAATTATACATTAAACTATTCAACAACTCTGGACCTGAACTCATCAGATGTACTAGAAAACTAATAACACTAGACGACCCTGACGAAATAAACGATGTAATTAGAAATCAACACGAAGGAAAAACCAACCATCGTGGAATTAACGAAACAATAAAACAACTCATAAGACGTTATTATTTTAAAGACATGAAGGACTTGACCACAGATTTCATTAACCAATGCGAATTATGTGACAAAGCGAAATACGATAGGAAACCCCCAAAGATACCCTTAATGTTAACCAAAACACCCGACAAACCATTTCAAAACTACATGCCGATACTCTAGTAGTAGAAGCACAAAACTATCTAACAATTATAGACGCATTTACAAAAATAGGCAAAAGCAATACCAATCACATCCAAAAATAGCATTGACGTGACCCAAGGATTTTTACAATATTTCACATTTTACGGAACACCCGAATCAATCACTTTAGACAATGGTAGCGAATTTAAAAACGAGACAATACAAAACACTTTAGAACTCCGCAAAATAAAAATTCATTTCATAACGGAAAACCACCCTGAATCAAACGGACTAATCGAACGATTACATTTAACCCTGTTAGAACAAATTCGATTATTAAGAATAAATTATAAAAAGGAACATATAACCAATTTAATGTCATACGCACTAATCGCCTATAATAACACTATTCACTCATCAACAAATTTTACACCCTTAGAATTAACCTTAGGACATTCAGATTCACGAAATCCCTATGACATACACTACAACAAGGAAGTATATCAACAATATGCGAAAGACCACAAACAGAAACTAAAAATAACTTATGACAAAGTAAAAGATAAATTAGAAAAAGATAAAGAACGTATCACCACAACCCGAAATAAAAATACCGACTCAAATAAATTTTCAATAGGACAAACCGTGTATGAGAAAAACTTTCAAAGCAAGCGACATAAAACAGCACCCAGAAATTTAGGACCATTTAAAATTAAGAAAATATCAGATAAAAACATAGCAGTAGTAGACAACGGTAAAATAACAAAATACATTCATTTGAAAAACCTAAGACACCCTGTAATTTCAGATGGATAATCATCACCCTTACCGTCAACTTCCACCCAGGTAAAACGGACAACCAAGTAATAATAGAAGATATAAAGAACAACCCCGGTATACTACCAATTAAATTAGGCAGTATGCAAAACCCAATTAACATTTTCAAAAATTAAATACCTTACACTCTAGTATTATTGAACCAACCGATTTATTAAACGAATTAATAAGAATAAAATCACTTATAATTAACAGTAAATTACCTTTTGATGTAACAGAATCGAACATTATAATATTTGAGAAGATAGCTATAGTAAAAGGCTACATTAAAAATAACGAAATAATATTTTTAATAGAAATCCCGATAGTAGAAAGTAACAATAATCAATATTATCATTTATTTGCTTTTCCAACGAAAGTTACTAGCACATACCAAGTAATCATACCCAAAACCAAATTCCTATCCCTAAATGAACTGAGATATGGTTATACAAACGAAAAATGTACTGAAGTAACACCAAACCAATATTTATGTCAATCGATGACGACAACAACCATTCAAGAAGACAGCCCTTGTGAAGTACAACTATTAAAATTCTCAAATCATTACGAAAACTGTGAAACCAAACAAGTGCAAATAACTAATATGAAAATTCAAAAAGTTACAGATAACAAATGGATAGCCATTTTCCCAACAGAAGTAATAGCAACCATCCACTACAACCAAGATGAAAATAACCAAGCACTAATCGGAAGCAAACTAATTACCCTCAAAGAA
Organism: Platerodrilus igneus; assembly: GCA_036346225.1. Classification (NCBI taxonomy): domain Eukaryota; kingdom Metazoa; phylum Arthropoda; class Insecta; order Coleoptera; family Lycidae; genus Platerodrilus; species Platerodrilus igneus. The sequence continues at coordinate 251,925 of JARFIW010001537.1, forward strand.
GATTGTTATGTGAAATTGAAAGATGAAGTAATCAGAGTTTACCAAGATCCCATAGCAACAAAGAAACTTGCAAACCTACCGGAACTACAGTTCAAGATACAACAAGAAGACGAAGAAATAATTAAGAAACCTATGAAGCTAGAGCATCTAGACTTAGACGATCTCAACCACGCCGTGAAATTAGTGGAAAGTTATAAAGAACAATTAAGTGAACTCAAAACGCCAAAGTTACATTATAATAATATAAGTGTTTGGACAATTGTATTGATCATTTTAATAATTTTTGTAATTATATATGTATTTTACAAAATGTACCTTAGATATAAGAATGAAGGAAACAGTACTAGATTTAAGGAAACAAAGAGAAAAAAGGAAACAATAAGTATACCCTTAGAAACAATGAATTTTAAATGAATTTAAATAATAAATTTTATGTATTTAAAAATTAAGAAAAACCATAATTTTTCATTTACGGTGGGAGGAGTTATGTATCCCCCAATTACCTATATATATTGATATATTGAATCTAATAGGAATTATTAGAAATTGTTAAGAAAAGTACAAGTTCAATGCAACATTGTAACACAAGGATAACCCAGAGAGGTTATCGACAGTTCATGTGAACGGACATGCAACTTTGCATCCGTGAGGGCAGTGATACTGCAGGTGGCAGGTCACAGGCGGTCAACAGACCGCAATTACTTAGAATTAAGTTGTTACATTGTAATAAAGTGTACAATTAAGAAAAACGCAGACATGAGATCTGCAAGTTCCCACAAGCCGTGTGAGGGGCAGGTTATTATAAAAGACCCGGGAGCTCAATGCCCGGCAGTCAGTCTTTGAACTCCATACTTCGTTGTTCAAGCTACTCACTAGTACAATAATTATCTTTAGTATTATGTACAAGTTAATCTAAATTTCAAAATAAATGTGTTAAGAGTTTGAAATTGTTTTTTAAAAACAAAGCTCCAAAGGCCCGAACCTTAACTCGCGGATGAAATAAATTGATTTGTATTTATATCTTAAAATGAACCTTATTTTTACTAAGAATAAAACGACTATATACACAAGGTATCTATCAAGAGTAATTATTTTACACATATGGCTTAAAGTTGGGTGTAATTACATAATAAAATACGCTTATTTATATACAAGGTAGCGAAATGAAATATTGGGAAATTTTAATATATTTTAATATGTATATATATATATATATATATATATATATATATATATATATATATATATATATATATACATATATATATATATATATGATATATATATGTATATATATATATATATATATATATTGTCGTGGTAATTATAGGTTAAATAGGTCTAGATAATAAAATTACAACAACTGTGTATATAGGAAATAACAACAATTTATTTACGCACCAAATTAATCAGTTTAGATAGTGAAAACGACGGTTATTAAGATATCTTTCTATTGTTAAATTGGAATGTAAAATTGCATAAAGAGAAGACGCTGTAGGGAGCATGAAACTCAAGGATACGCATAATTAGTTGTAATAGTTTAAATCAATTTTCATACCGTATCTTTCTGTTAGAACCGTTTCCATTTCATTAAGAGCAGCTTCTAACTCTCCCTTGCTAAATGCTAATACCGCTATATCATCTGCAAATCTAAGCATATCAATTGTTTGTCCCTGCATAGTAATTCCAAATGTCTTCCTGCATTTGACAGTATTCAATGACTCTTCAATGTACAGGTTAAAAATTAATAGGGATAGGGCGCACCCCTGTCTCACCCCTTTCCTAATGTTTACTTCTCTACGTTCCTGCTCTAATTCTATCACTGCTGTTTGTTTTTTGTATAAGCTATATACTATTCGTCTATCCCTATAAATCATTCAAATCTTTTTGAGTATTTCAAACATTTTTTTCCATTTTACATTCTTGAATGCATTTTGCAGATCTACAAACCCTATATACACGCTTTTCCCTTTTTCTCTTGTTTTCTTCATTATCACTCTCAGAGCTAAAATAGCCTCCGGTGTTCCTCTGTTTCGCCTAAACCCAAATTGATCTTCTAGTATTTTTCAGCTCGTTTTTCTATTCGTTTTTGTACAATTCTAATTAATATTTTTGACACGTGTGCTGTTAAACTTATTGTTCGAAAATTTTCACTTCTATCTGCACGTTTCTTTTTTGGTATAGTTACTATGATGTTATGTTTGAAATCTTTGGGTATCTCGCTTGTCTCATACATATAGCTTATAAGTTGGAAGGGACGTTCTGTTACTGCTTGTCCAGCGGCTTTTAGAGTTTCTGCTTGCACCTTTCTTTCTACATGAATTTTAAATTGAAACTAGTGTTATTTATAACACGTTAAATAAATTCCGAAAGGACCTTATGTATTATTTTAAACCATAAAAGTATCGATATACAAGATTGATTTCCTTCTAATTGAAATTAGTACTAATTTCTAAAATTTCATCAAATACTTACTATATAGTATTTTGCCTTGTAAAATCAAACATCTGCCTATCAACTTCGCTTTAGAAACTCGTTTAGATATGTTCTAACTCCTGCAGTAAATACTTTTTAACCACAGCTGCACGTACTTTTATAGCGTTCTTTTAAGAGATTAGGCGACTTTAACCACCTGCTTAGTAAATGAACACTTGTAATACTAAGTACTTCTATTAAGCGGTATCCTGTTATCTTGCAGCTCTGCAGGTGTTTCAAAGCAATAAGGTTGTCCCCCTTTATTAATAATTCTTGGTAGCTGTTATTTCGTTATTTGCATGTTTGGATTCACAGCTAGTAACTTTTGCAGGTGCTGTCTGTGAATTTTTTACCCTTGATCCTTCGGAGATATTTTTAAATGCCAAAAACCTCGCCCCTTACGTGGTTCTTTCTTTTTTTCGCGATATTAAAATGCTTTCTGTACTTAGTGTCCTAACTTAGTTGAGTCAGTGTCCAATCCATCGGCGGAATCAGTCTGCATTTTTTGAATATTGTAAGATGGTACAAGAGAGGCAGATAGCTCGGTCTAAAGTTTAGTGCTACTGATGATGCTACTGTGAAAAATAGACACTTTGTTTGCTGTTCAAAATTTTCTTACTCATGATTATCCAGTAAATTTCAGACAGCACGTTACAAATTTACATTGATAGTGCACTAATAATTACGTAATTGTTTGCAAAGTTATAGTTTGTTAAACTATAGCTCAGATTAGAGAATTTGCAACTGCTGCCTTTTCTTTGTACATTAATGTTAACGACAACAACATGCTTACCAAATTCTAAATTAGAGTGAGTGAACACCCGTTCCATTTACGTTAGGGTTGTAGAGATTTTAATGTTACGTTATTTTTTGAGGAGGTGCACTTCACAAACCAGCTTGTATAGATTATGTATACTTTTTTTCTTGTAAGTAGAATTACTGTAAATTTTATGTATAATTTTCTTTTGTACACATTTAAGACTGGAAACATTATGTACGTATACTGGTATGTAGTTATTGTAATTGTTATTTAGATTTTAAAGTTTTATTCTTAATATTGGCTAAAAATATATTTTTATATTATGTAATATGCAAATTGACGCTTTGTTTATGTCACGTTGTAGCTGGACAAATGCGCAAGTGTTTGCTGTTTTATTGTTTTGTAAATATCCCTTTCAGGACTATGTTTATTAAAGGTTTATAATAAATCCTTTTACGAAAGTTTCCAATTTTTCTTTCTGTAAGATCCACCCCACTCTATAATATTTTAAGCAAGCCCAAAATCTAATTTTTGTGGATTTCTATTCTACCTTTCTCCGTTTTGTTGCGGTACTCGGTGTAGGCGATTTTCTTTACTGACTCTACTGCCTTCTTTCATATCTGCACGAAATACCGTAATAAATGACTGAAGGCTATGATTATACAGTCTTGAGACTTCCACCATACAACTGTATTTTTAATTCCCCTCAACACATTTAGGTGTAGCAAAAATCTACTATAGGGATCACTTTGGTTGCAATGGTACCTCAGTCTAGAAGTCGTTAAACTATGTGGAACTGTAAGACAAGATATATTGGCAAACAATCCTCCATACAGAAAGAGTTAGAAAACTGGTGAGATAGGAAGTAGAAATTGAATATGAAAATACACTATTGTTTCTTTTTAATGTGGATAATGAAGAGAACGTCTGTCTGGGAATTGATGAAACATAAACTACAATTGCTTTACTTGACAATATATAAATAAACATATTTGTATTAATAATATATTAATGAATTAAATACATTTTTGAGTTTTCCTTAATTTTGGTTATGTTGCGTTACGTAAAGCACGAAAAACATGTTGGAATGTATAGATTATTTCAATGCCTTTGTCCAAGGTTTTGTTACAAATTCGAAAGTTGCATCCAAGACAGCAGGTGTGAATAAAATTCATAACTTTGCATATATTTTTATACGGAATATATTTATATACCTGTTAAAATTTATAAACTACTCCTATTTTGTACTTATTTAAAACCATGCCTCAAATAGTTCATGAAGTACTGTAAATTTTAAAAACGTTTTTAGTAATATTGCAGGAAATGTGTATTAAGCTGTTTATTATAATATCCTCAATTTTGTAACACAATATGATATGTAGCTACAGTACCAAGAAGAAGTACTGTCAAAACATTTATTTTAATTTAGCGAATGCGGCGTATTTGCAGACTTAATGCTTCATGCAGATGTACACTTATACCCTGTGAATGTTTAGATTGGAAATCTCAAATTATATAGGCTACGTAACATTGAACCAAAAAACGTCGAGACATGTCAAAGTTTGAATTTAGTTTTCTTTTATTTTGAATACCCTTATGTATAATAACTTTATGACGTCATCCGATTTTTTTAAATATTAATTTATATTTTTTGTCAAATTTGAATATGTAGTGGAATCCTAAAAACGGCAATACGCTACACTAAAGTTAATACTTTCTGAGCTACAGGGCATAGAAATTCCTAAACTAAGAGACTATTTCAGTAAACGACGTTTAATTGTTAACAGCAGTAAGTATTAATGATTTGAATAAAAATGAAAATAAAAAATACAAAATGAAAATAAAAATCATATAAAATAAGGTGTTCAAATTGAGCTCCCCCTTACCTGTTCTTGACAGTAAGCCAACCTTTGTTTGAATTCTTTCAATACTCTTTCAAGGATATCGGGTCGAATAGCTCTAATTTCATCACAATTTATATTTTTCAACTCCTCAATATCTTTAGGTCGATTGGCGTATATTTTTGATTTTAGATAACCTTTTTAGGCTATTGAGTATGGCATTCCAGCAACCAGTGGGAATTAGTAGAAACCGAATATTGACAGTTTTGTCTATTCATGGTGCCGTTACGACAAAATGTAGCTTCATAGAAAAACTATATTGGTAACAAACGGATTGCGATTACACCGATCGATTATTTCTTCGCAAAATTGTAACCTTTGGTCAGTCATCTTTATTTAGTTCTTGAAATAAATTGATTTCGTATATGTGTCATTTATGTTTTTTTATGTAATTTATTACCGAACTTTGACCGATATCATGATTGTAAGAAATAGTTTTAGAACTTACATGTAGATTGGCTTGCACTCCATTAACATGTCTAATTCTACATTTTCTGATATTTTTTGCTGACCAAAAAGAAACGATTTGGTAACATTTAGAAATTGATTGAATTTTTTAATAATCTTGGAAATTCTTGACTTTGTAAGTGGCTCTTCTCGTGGGTATTTATTATTGAATATAATACATACCGCAGAATATGTTCGAATCATGTTATAACACTCTTAAAATTAATATTTTAATTTTTGTTTTTCACTTAATTTTTGCACCATTGTATACTTTACTTTGGTTTTTAGAATGCTAAATACGATGAAGAATAGCTAAGAAATTGTGTGTCGAACAATAAGTAAACAGTGATGAATTATCAACTTGACATGATCTCCTAGATGATTATAAATTAAACGTTGTTTCCTAATATTGCATAACTTGTCTTGTAACTACAGTCAGTTATGGCATAGTTCTATATAAACATTAACCAATGGTATTGCCAAAACAATACAATAAACATATCAATAAGATTTAAACTCACATTTTCACCTGGGATCCATTCGGCAGCATTTGGGTCGAGTTGATCGAGCTGATACTTAAAAAATGACTTATGTTCCGCTCTCTCGTTTTCAAGAACTGGCCATTTAAATGGATTCTGCATAGTTCTAACCTAAAAATAAAAAATTTAGATTTCCGAAAACACAAAAAATAAATCTTAAAACCAGCAAAAGCCGAACCATCTATACTTGAAATTTCTTATATACTTAAATGTTGAAATTTATTTTTATTAATATCGAGATATCTCCAATATGAATAAAAACAATTCTAAATATTTCAAAATTTTTAAAAAGTAAAACATCTAAAGTGAAAGTATATAATAATTTATTAACAAGATCAAAATCTTGGTTACTTTCACAGGTAGCTAAAATTGATGCAGTGTTTAAAACGTTTCAAGCATCTACAATGCAATACTGTCACATAATTTAGTTTGTGCAGTTGGAAACCTCACAAATACTTAGAATTGCATACTGTACATTCACACACGTAGATTGTAAAGACAGTTTACTAAGTGGAAAAAATATCGTTAAGTTATTCGAATTTTTATGTATTTCACGACTGCAGGTTGGCCAATATAAAATTATATCACAATATAGATTTTAATACCAACAAATCGTCTAACATAATATATGAGAAGTTTTAATATGATGGTGGCAATAAAGTCACTTTAACACCCGTGGAACTTCTTTGAAAGGAAGCTGTTTTTCTTTATTACAAAGTATGAAGTGGCATTTTTACCGAGAATTAATATTTTATTTTTGGTTTTAAATAATATCTAACTACACACGCAAGTCAATTACATAATTAACTATAGCTCGCAATTACGTTTTAATGATTGTAAATGTAATAAGATTTGCTTTTACGATGAAGGAAGCAAATATTTTACACACGGAAAATATGTTTAGCATTTTAAAAGCGTGTGCAGCTCCTTTTCAATCTGCAAAAATATCTACACACTGATTCTTATTTAATAAAGGCTTCGTTTTAACGCGGATGAAATAAATTGCTTTGTATTTATATCTTAAAATAAACCTTATTTTTACTAAGAATAAAACGACTATATACACAAGGTATCTCGCAAGAGTAATTATTTTACACATGTGGCTTAAAGTTGGGTTTAATTACATAATAAAATACGCTTATTTATATACAAGGTAGCGAAATGAAATATTGGGAAATTTTAATATATTTTAATATGTATATATATATATATATATATGTGTATATATATATATATATATATATTGTCGTGGAAATTATAGGTTAAATAGGTCTAGATAATAAAATTATAACAACTGTGTATATAGGAAATAACAACAATTTATTTACGCACTAAATTAATCAGTTTAGATAGTGAAAACGACGGTTATTAAGATATCTTTCTATTTTTAAATTGGAATGTAAAATTGCATAAAGGGAAGAACCTGTAGGGAGCATGAAACTCAAGGATACGCATAATTAGTTGTAATAGTTTAAATCAATTTTCATACCGTATCTTTCTGTTAGAACCGTTTCCATTTCATTAAAAGCAGCTTCTAACTCTCCCTTGCTAAATGCTAATACCGCTATATCATCTGCAAATCTAAGCATATCAATTGTTTGTCCCTGCATAGTAATTCCAAATGTCTTCCTGCATTTGACCGTATTCAATGACTTCAATGTACAGGTTAAAATTAATAGGGATAGGGCGCACCCCTGTCTCACCCCTTTCCTAATGTTTACTTCTCTACGTTCCTGCTCTAATTCTATCACTGCTGTTTGTTTTTTGTATAAGCTATGTACTATTCGTCTATCCCTATAAATCATTCAAATCTTTTTGAGTATTTCCAACATTGTTTTCCATTTTACATTGTTGAATGCATTTTGCAGATCTACAAACCCTATATACACGCTTTTCCCTTTTTTTCTTGTTTTCTTCATTATCACTCTCAGAGCTAAAATAGCCTCCCGTGTTCCTCTGTTTCGCCTAAACCCAAATTGATCTTCTAGTATTTTCCAGCTCGTTTTTCTATTCGTTTTTGTACAATTCTAATTAATATTTTTGACACGTGTGCTGTCAAACTTATTGTTCGAAAATTTTCACATCTATCTCCACGTTTCTTTTTTGGTATAGTTACTATGATGTTATGTTTGAAATCTTTGGGTATCTCGCTTGTCTCATACATATAGCTTATAAGTTGGAAGGGACGTTCTGTTACTGCTTGTCCAGCGGCTTTTAGAGTTTCTGCTTGCACCTTTCTTTCTACATGAATTTTAAATTGAAACTAGTGTTATTTATAACACTTTAAATAAATGCCGAAAGAACCTTACGTATTATTTTAAACCATAAAAGTATCGATCTACAAGATTGATTTCCTTCTAATTAGAATTAGTACTAATTTCTAAAATTTCATCAAATATTTACTATATAGTATTTTGTCTTGTAAAATCAAACATCTGCCTATCAACTTCGCTTTAGAAACTCGTTTAGATATGTTCTAACTCCTGCAGTAAATACTTTTTAACCACAGCTGCACGTACTTTTATGGCGTTCTTTTAAGAGATTAGGCGACTTTAACCACCTGCCTAGTAAATGAACACTTGTAATACTCTGCAGGTGTTTCAAAGCAATAAGGTTGTCCGCCTTTATTAATAATTCTTGGTAGCTGTTATTTCTTTATTTGCATGCTTGGATTCACAGCTAGTAACTTTTGCAGGTGCTGTCTGTGAATTCTTTACCCTTGATCCTTCGGAAATATTTTTAAATGCCAAAAACCTTGCCCCTTACGTGGTTCTTTCTTTTTTTCAAACAGACCGTGCTATAAAAACTGCAATTTCAATACAAAACCCTTTAAGCGAAAAAAGATGTGAGTCGCGATATTAATATGCTTTCTGTACTTAGTGTCCTAACTTAGTTGAGTCAGTGTCCAATCCATCGGCGGAATCAGTCTGCATTTTTGAATATTGTAAGATGGTACAAGAGAGGCAGATAGCTCGGTCTAAAGTTTAGTTTTCTGTATGTTTTTTTTACTTTTCGATGCTACTGTGAAAAATAGACACTTTGTTTGCTGTTCATAATTTTCTTACTCATGATTATCCAGTAAATTTCAGACAGCACGTTACAAATTTACATTCATAGTGCACGAATAATTACGTAATTGTTTGCAAAGTTATAGTTTGTTAAACCATAGCTCAGATTAGAGAATTTGCAATTGCTGCCTTTTCTTTGTACATTAATGTTAACGACAACAACATGCTTACCAAATTCTAAATTAGAGTGAGTGAACACCCGTTTCATTTACGTTAGGGTTGTAGAGATTTTAATGTTACGTTATTTATTGAGGAAGTGCACTTCACAAACCAGCTTGTATAGATTATGTATACTTTTTTTCTTGTAAGTAGAATTACTGTAAATTTTATGTATAATTTTCTTTTGGACACATTTAAGACTGGAAACATTATGTAAGTATACTGGTATGTAGTTATGTAATTGTTATTTAGATTTTAAAGTTTTATTCTTAATATCGGCTAAAAATATATTTTATATTATGTAATATGCAAATTGACGCTTTGTTTACGTCACGTTGTAGCTGGACAAATGCGCAAGTGTTTGCTGTTTTATTGTTTTGTAAATATCCCTTTCAGGACTATGTTTATTAAAGGTTTATAATAAATCCTTTTACGAAAGTTTCCAATTTTTCTTTCTGTAAGATCCACCCCACTCTATAATATTTTAAGCAAGCCCAAAATCTAATTTTTGTGGATTTCTATTCTACCTTTCTCCGTTTTGTTGCGGTACTCGGTGTAGGCGATTTTCTTTACTGACTCTACTGCCTTCTTTCATATCTGCACGAAATACCGTAATAAATGACTGAAGGCTATGATTATACAGTCTTGAGACTTCCACCATACAACTGTATTTTTAATTCCACTCAACACATTTGGGTGTAGCAAAAATCTACTATAGGGATCACTTTGGTTGCAATGGTACCTCAGTCTAGAAGTCGTTAAACTATGTGGAACTGTAAGATCAGATATATTGGCAAACAATCCTCCATACAGAAAGAGTTACAAAACTGGTGAGATAGGGAAGTAGAAATTGAATATGAAAATACACTATTGTTTCTTTTTAATGTGGATAATGAAGAGAACGTCTGTCTGGGAATTGATGAAACATAAACTACAATTGCTTTACTTGACAAGATATAAATAAACATATTTGTATTAATAATATATTAATGAATTAAATACATTTTTGAGTTTTCCTTAATTTTGGTTATGTTGCGTTACGTAAAGCACGAAAAACATGTTGGAATGTATAGATTATTTCAACGCCTTTGTCCAAGGTTTTGTTACAAATTTGAAAGTTGCATCCAAGACAGCAGGTGTGAATAAAATTCATAACTTTGCATATATTTTTATACGGAATATATTTATATACCTGTTAAAATTTATAAACTACTCCTATTTTGTACTTATTTAAAACCATGCCTCAAATAGTTCATGAAGTACTGTAAATTTTAAAAACGTTTTTAGTAATATTGCAGGAAATGTGTATTAAGCTGTTTATTATAATATCCTCAATTTTGTAACACAATATGATATGTAGCTACAGTACCAAGAAGAAGTACTGTCAAAACATTTATTTTAATTTAGCGAATGCGGTGTATTTGCAGACTTAATGCTTCATGCAGACGTACACTTATACCCTGTGAATGTTTAGATTGGAAATCTCAAATTATCTAGGCTACGTAACATTGAACCAAAAACGTCGAGACATGTCAAAGTTTGAATTTAGTTTTCTTTTATTTTGAATACCCTTATGTATAATAACTTTATGACGTCATCCGATTTTTTTAAATATTAATTTATATTTTTGTCAAATTTGAATATGTAGTGGAATCCTAAAACGGCAATACGCTACACTAAAGTTAATACTTTCTGAGCTACAGGGCATAGAAATTCCTAAACTAAGAGACTATTTCAGTAAACGACGTTTAATTGTTAACAGCAGTAAGTATTAATGATTTGAATAAAAATGAAAATAAAAAATACAAAATGAAAATAAAAATCATATAAAATAAGGTGTTCAAATTGAGCTCCCCCTTACCTGTTCTTGACAGTAAGCCAACCTTTGTTTGAATTCTTTCAATACTCTTTCAAGGATATCGGGTCGAATAGCTCTAATTTCATCACAATTTATATTTTCAACTCCTCAATATCTTTAGGTCGATTGGCGTATATTTTGATTTTAGATAACCTTTTAGGCTATTGAGTATGGCATTCCAGCAACCAGTGGGAATTAGTAGAAACCGAATATTGACAGTTTTGTCTATTCATGGTGCCGTTACAACAAAATGTAGCTTCATAAAAAAACTATATTGGTAACAAACGGATTGCGATTACACCGATCAATTATTTCTTCGCAAAATTGTAACCTTTGGTCAGTCATCTTCATTTAGTTCTTGAACTAAATTGATTTTGTATGTGTCATTTATGTTTTTTATGTAATTTATTACCGAACTTTGACCGATATCATGATTGTAAGAAATAGTTCTAGAACTTACATGTAGATTGGCTTGCGCATTTTCTGATATTTTTTGCTGACCAAAAAGAAACGATTTGGTAACATTTGGAAATTGATTGAATTTTTTAATAATCTTGGAAATTCTTGACTTTGTCAGTGTCTCTTCTCGTGGGTATTTATTATTGAATATAATACATACCGCAGAATATGTTCCAATCATGTTATAACACTTACAATTAATATTTTAATTTTTGTTTTTCACTTAATTTTTGCACCATTGTATACTTTACTTTGGTTTTTAGAATGCTAAATATGATGAAAAATAGCTAAGAAATTGTGTGTCGAACAATAAGTAAACAGTGATGAATTATCAACTTGACATGATCTCCTAGATGAATATAAATTAAACGTTGTTACCTAATATTGCATAACTTGTCTTGTAACTACAGTCAGTTATGGCATAGTTCTATATAAACATTAACCAATGGTATTGCCAAAACAATACAATAAACATATCAATAAGATTTAAACTCACATTTTCACCTGGGATCCATTCAGCAGCATTTGGGTCGAGTTGATCGAGCTGATACTTAAAAAATGACTTATGTTCCGCTCTCTCGTTTTCAAGAACTGGCCATTTAAATGGATTCTGCATAGTTCTAACCTAAAAATAAAAAATTTAGATTTCCGAAAACACAAAAAATAAATCTTAAAACCAGCAAAAGCCGAACCATCTATACTTGAAATTCCTTATATAGTTAAATGTTGAAATTTATTTTTATTAATATCGAGATATCTCCAATATGAATAAAAACAATTCTAAATATTTCAAAATTTTTAAAAAGTAAAACTTCTAAAGTGAAAGTATATAATAATTTATTAACAAGATCAAAATCTTGGTTTTTTTCACAGGTAGCTAAAATTGATGCAGTGTTTAAAACGTTTCAAGCATCTACAATGCAATACTGTCACACAATTTAGTTTGTGCAGTTGGAAACTTCACAAATACTTAGAATTGCATACTGTACATTCACACACGTAGATTGTAAAGACAGTTTACTAAGTGGAAAAAATATCGTTAAGTTATTAGAATTTTTATGTATTTCACGACTGCAGGTTGGCCAATATAAAATTATATCACAATATAGATTTTAATACCAACAAATCGTCTAACATAAAATATGAGAAGTTTTAATATGATGGTGGCAATAAAGTCACTTTAACACCCGTGGAACTTCTTTGAAAGGAAGCTGTTTTTCTTTATTACAAAGTATGAATTGGCATTTTTACCGAGAATTAATATTTTATTTTTGGTTTTAAATAATATCTAACTACACACGCAAGTCAATTACATAATTAACTATAGCTCGCAATTACGTTTTAATGATTGTAAATGTAATAAGATTTGCTTTTACGATGAAGGAAGCAAATATTTTACACACGGAAAATATGTTTAGCATTTTAAAAGCGTGTGCAGCTCCTTTTCAATTTGCAAAAATATCTACACACTGATTCTTATTTAATGAAGGCTTCGTTTTAACGCGGATGAAATAAATTGCTTTGTATTTATATCTTAAAATGAACCTTATTTTTACTAAAAATAAAACGACTATATACACAAGGTATCTCGCAAGAGTAATTATTTTACACATATGGTTTAAAGTTGGGTTTAATTACATAATAAAATACGCTTATTTATATACAAGGTAGCGAAATGAAATATTGGTGAAATTTTAATATATTTTAATATGTATATATATATATAATATATATATATATATAGTATATAAATAAAAGGAATTATTGCAAGTGACTCAAATTCAGCACGAGGGCATCCTGTCGACGCGTTTCGCCCTAATTGGGCTCATCAGGACAGAGTAGCAAATGTAATTTCACAGACACCTATGGAGTACCATCACCTAGCTCACAATTTGTTCTTTGTGTCGTTTCACCTGACATGCATAGTTTTAACAACAGTCGACACGGAGAGATCGGCTCAACTGCCTTTTCCATAGCCAAAGTTATATTTAAGAAAATAGGTTTAATGAGTCATAAATTAAACAACAGTCAAAAGGATACTTTGAAGTGACTCAAATTTCAGCACGTAGTGTGCATCCTGTCACTGTTGCCTAATTTGGAACTCTCGACAGGATGCTACAAAGTTAATTTACACAGAAACCTTATGGTTTAATAGCATAATTAAACAATTGTAAAGCTTAATTGCGTTTCACTGACATCGCATGAAAGTTAAAACAGTCGACACGAGCGGCATTCCTCCGGTCAACTGCTTTTCATAGTCCAAATTATATTTACAGAGAAAGTAGTCTTAAGAGTCATAAATTTAAACAGAAGTAAAAGGTAGCTTACCCACTCACAGGTGTCTGTGCTATTTTACAACTTTGCTATCCTGTCTGATGAGCCAAGTTAAATTGCTGAAACAGTCGACTAGGATAGCACCTCGTTGTGCTGAATTTGAGTTTTCACTTGACCAATTAAGTCCTTACTTTGTTTAATTTAGTACTGCAAAACCTACGTTTATGACTCTTAAATATAACTTTGGCTATGGAAAGGCAGTTGAGCCGGATCTCCTCCGTGTCGACTGTTGTTAAAACTTGCGATGTCAGGTGAAACACACAAAGACACAAATCTGTGAGCTAGGTGATGCTGTACTTCCCATAAGGGTCTTGTTAAATTTACAACTTGCTACTCCTGCCTGATGAGCCCCAATTGGGCTGAAACGCGTCGACAGGATGCCCTCGTGGCTGAATTTGAGTCACTTGCCAATATTCTTTACTTTGTAATTTATGACTCATTAAACCTACTTTTCTCTTAAATATAACTTTTGGCTATGGAAAAGGCAGTTGAGCCGGATCTCCTCCGTGTCGACTGTTGTTAAAACTTGCGATGTCAGGTGAAACGACACAAAGACACAAATTGTGAGCTAGGTGATGCTGTATTCCCATAAGGTGTCTGTGTTAAATTTTACAACTTTGCTACTCCTGTCCTGATGAGCCCCAATTAGGGCGAAACGCGTCGACAGGATGCCCTCGTGGCTGAATTTGAGTCACTTGCCAATAATTCCTTTTACTTTGTTTAATTTATGACTCATTAAACCTACTTTTCTCTTAAATATAACTTTTGGCTATGGAAAAGGCAGTTGAGCCGGATCTCCTCCGTGTCGACTGTTGTTAAAACTTGCGATGTCAGGTGAAACGACACAAAGACACAAATTGTGAGCTAGGTGATGCTGTACTTCCCATAAGGTGTCTGTGTTAAATTTTACAACTTTGCTACTCCTGTCCTGATGAGCCCCAATTAGGGCGAAACGCGTCGACAGGATGCCCTCGTGGCTGAATTTGAGTCACTTGCCAATAATTCCTTTTACTTTGTTTAATTTATGACTCATTAAACCTACTTTTCTCTTAAATATAACTTTTGGCTATGGAAAAAGGCAGTTGAGCCGGATCTCCTCCGTGTCGACTGTTGTTAAAACTTGCGATGTCAGGTGAAACGACACAAAGACACAAATTGTGAGCTAGGTGATGCTGTACTTCCCATAAGGTGTCTGTGTTAAATTTTACAACTTTGCTACTCCTGTCCTGATGAGCCCCAATTAGGGCGAAACGCGTCGACAGGATGCCCTCGTGGCTGAATTTGAGTCACTTGCCAATAATTCCTTTTACTTTGTTTAATTTATGACTCATTAAACCTACTTTTCTCTTAAATATAACTTTTGGCTATGGAAAAAGGCAGTTGAGCCGGATCTCCTCCGTGTCGACTGTTGTTAAAACTTGCGATGTCAGGTGAAACGACACAAAGACTCAAATTGTGAGCTAGGTGATGCTGTACTTCCCATAAGGTGTCTGTGTTAAATTTTACAACTTTGCTACTCCTGTCCTGATGAGCCCCAATTAGGGCGAAACGCGTCGACAGGATGCCCTCGTGGCTGAATTTGAGTCACTTGCCAATAATTCCTTTTTACTTTGTTTAATTTATGACTCATTAAACCTACTTTTCTCTTATATATGTATATATATATATATATATATATATATATTGTCGTGGAAATTATAGGTTAAATAGGTCTAGATAATAAAATTATAACAACTGTGTATATAGGAAATAACAACAATTTATTTACGCACCAAATTAATCAGTTTAGATAGTGAAAACGACGGTTATTAAGATATCTTTCTATTGTTAAATTGGAATGTAAAATTGCATAAAGGGAAGAAGCTGTAGGGAGCATGAAACTCAAGGATACGCATAATTAGTTGTAATAGTTTAAATCAATTTTCATACCGTATCTTTCTGTTAGAACCGTTTCCATTTCATTAAGAGCAGCTTCTAACTCTCCCTTGCTAAATGCTAATACCGCTATATCATCTGCAAATCTAAGCATATCAATTGTTTGTCCCTGCATAGTAATTCCAAATGTCTTCCTGCATTTGACAGTATTCAATGTCTCTTCAATGTACAGGTTAAAAATTAATGGGGATAGGGCGCACCCCTGTCTCACCCCTTTCCTAATGTTTACTTCTCTACGTTCCTGCTCTAATTCTATCACTGCTGTTTGTTTTTTGTATAAGCTATATACTATTCGTCTATCCCTATAAATCATTCAAATCTTTTTGAGTATTTCCAACATTTTTTTCCATTTTACATTGTTGAATGCATTTTGCAGATCTACAAACCCTATATACACGCTTTTCCCTTTTTCTCTTGTTTTCTTCATTATCACTCTCAGAGCTAAAATAGCCTCCCGTGTTCCTCTGTTTCGCCTAAACCCAAATTGATCTTCTAGTATTTTTAGCTCGTTTTTCTATTCGTTTTTGTACAATTCTAATTAATATTTTTGACACGTGTGCTGTCAAACTTATTGTTCGAAAATTTTCACATCTATCTGCACGTTTCTTTTTTGGTATAGTTACTATGATGTTATGTTTGAAATCTTTGGGTATCTCGCTTGTCTCATACATATAGCTTATAAGTTGGAAGGGACGTTCTGTTACTGCTTGTCCAGCGGCTTTTAGAGTTTCTGCTTGCACCTTTCTTTCTACATGAATTTTAAATTAAAACTAGTGTTATTTATAACACTTTAAATAAATGCCGAAAGGACCTCACATATTATTTTAAACCATAAAAGTATCGATCTACAAGATTGATTTCCTTCTAATTGAAATTAGTACTAATTTCTAAAATTTCATCAAATATTTACTATATAGTATTTTGCCTTGTAAAATCAAACATCTGCCTATCAACTTCGTTTTACAAACTCGTATAGATATGTTCTAACTCCTGCAGTAAATAGTTTTTAACCACAGCTGCACGTACTTTTATGGCGTTCTTTTAAGAGATTAGGCGACTTTAACCACCTGCCTAGTAAATGAACACTTGTAATACTAAGTACTTCTATTAAGCGGTATCCTGTTATCTTGCAGCTCTGCAGGTGTTTCAAAGCAATAAGGTTGTCCCCATTAATAACTCTTGGTAGCTGTTATTTCTTTATTTTGCTTGGATTCACAGCTAGTAACTTATGCAGGTGCTGTCTGTGAATTCTTTACCCTTGATCCTTCGGAGATATTTTAAATGCCAAAACCTTGCCCTTACGTGGTTCTTTCTTTTTCAAACAGACCGTGCTATAAAAACTGCAATTTCAATACAAAACCCTTTAAGCGAAAAAAGATGTGAGTCGCGATATTAAAATGCTTTCTGTACTTAGTGTCCTAACTTAGTTGAGTCAGTGTCCAATCCATCGGCGGAATCAGTCTGCATTTTTTGAATATTGTAAGATGGTACAAGAGAGGCAGATAGCTCGGTCTAAAGTTTAGTTTTCTGTATGTTTTTTTTACTTTTCGATGCTACTGTGAAAAATAGACACTTTGCTTGCTGTTCAAAATTTTCTTACTCATGATGATGATGATGATTCTAAATTAGAGTGAGTGAACACCCGTTTCATTTACGTTAGGGTTGTAGAGATTTTAATGTTACGTTATTCTTTGAGGAGGTGCACTTCACAAACCAGCTTGTATAGATTATGTATACTTTTTTTCTTGTAGGTAGAATTACTGTAAATTTTATGTATAATTTTCTTTTGTACACATTTAAGACTGGAAACATTATGTAAGTATACTGGTATGTAGTTATGTAATTGTTATTTAGATTTTAAAGTTTTATTCTTAATATTGGCTAAAAATATATTTTTATATTATGTAATATGCAAATTGACGCTTTGTTTACGTCACGTTGTAGCTGGACAAATGCGCAAGTGTTTGCTGTTTTATTGTTTTGTAAATATCCCTTTTAGGACTATGTTTATTAAAGGTTTATAATAAATCCTTTTACGAAAGTTTCCAATTTTTCTTTCTGTAAGATCCACCCCACTCCATAATATTTTAAGCAAGCCCAAAATCTAATTTTGTGGATTTCTATTCTACCTTTCTCCGTTTTGTTGCGGTACTCGGTGTAGGCGATTTTCATTACTGACTCTACTGCTTTCTTTCATATCTGCACGAAATACCGTAATAAATGACTGAAGGCTATGATTATACAGTCTTGAGACTTCCACCATACAACTGTATTTTTAATTCCACTCAACACATTCGGGTGTAGCAAAACTCTACTATAGGGATCACTTTGGTTGCAATGGTACCTCAGTCTAGAAGTCGTTAAACTATGTGGAACTGTAAGACCAGATATATTGGCAAACAATCCTCCATACAGAAAGAGTTACAAAACTGGTGAGATAGGGAAGTAGAAATTAAATATGAAAATACACTATTGTTTTTTTTAATGTGGATAATGAAGAGAACGTCTGTCTGGGAATTGATGAAACATAAACTACAATTGCTTTACTTGACAAGATATAAATAAACATATTTGTATTTATAATATATTAATGAATTAAATACATTTTTGAAATTCCCTTAATTTTGGTTATGTTGCGTTACGTAAAGCACGAAAAACATGTTGGAATGTATAGATTATTTCAATGCCTTTGTCCAAGGTTTTGTTACAAAATTGAAAGTTGCATTCAAGACAGCAGGTGTGAATAAAATTCATAAGTTTGCATATATTTTTATACGGAATATATTTATATACCTGTTAAAATTTATAAACTACTCCTATTTTGTACTTATTTAAAACCATGCCTCAAATAGTTCATGAAGTACTGTAAATTTTAAAAACGTTTTTAGTAATATTGCAGGAAATGTGTATTAAGCTGTTTATTATAATATCCTCAATTTTGTAACACAATATGATATGTAGCTACAGTACCAAGAAGAAGTACTGTCAAAACATTTATTTTAATTTAGCGAATGCGGCGTATTTGCAGACTTAATGTTTCATGCAGACGTACACTTATACCCTGTGAATGTTTAGATTGGAAATCTCAAATTATATAGGCTACGTAACATTGAACCAAAAACGTCGAGACATGTCAAAGTTTGAATTTAGTTTTCTTTTATTTTGAATACCCTTATGTATAATAACTTTATGACGTCATCCGATTTTTTTAAATATTAATTTATATTTTTGTCAAATTTGAATATGTAGTGGAATCCTAAAAACGGCAATACGCTACACTAAAGTTAATACTTTCTGAGCTACAGGGCATTGAAATTCCTAAACTAAGAGACTATTTCAGTAAACGACGTTTAATTGTTAACAGCAGTAAGTATTAATGATTTGAATAAAAATGAAAATAAAAAATACAAAATGAAAATAAAAATCATATAAAATAGGGTGTTCAAATTGAGCTCCCCATTACCTGTTCTTGACAGTAAGCCAACCTTTGTTTGAATTCTTTCAATACCCTTTAAATGATATCGGGTCGAATAACTCTAATTTCATCACAATTTATATTTTTCAACTCCTCAATATCTTTAGGTCGATTGGCGTAAATTTTTGATTTTAGATAACCTTTTTAGGCTATTGAGTATGGCATTCCAGCAACCAGTGGGAATTAGTAGAAACCGAATATTGACAGTTTTGTCTATTCAGGGCGCCGTTACGACAAAATGTAGCTTCATAAAAAAACTATATTGGTAACAAACGGATTGCGATTACACCGATCGATTATTTCTTCGCAAAATTGTAACCTTTGGTCAGTCATCTTCATTTAGTTCTTGAACTAAATTGATTTTTATATTGTCATTTATGTTTTTATGTAATTTATTACCGAACTTTGACCGATATCATGATTGTAAGAAATAGTTCTAGAACTTACATGTAGATTGGCTTGCACTCCATTAACATGTCTAATTCTACATTTTCTGATATTTTTTGCTGACCAAAAAGAAACGATTTGGTAACATTTGGAAATTGATTGAATTTTTTAATAATCTTGGAAATTCTTGACTTTGTCAGTGGCTCTTCTCGTGGGTATTTATTATTGAATATAATACATACCGTAGAATATGTTCGGATCATGTTATAACACTCTTAAAATTAATATTTTAATTTTTGTTTTTCACTTAATTTTTGCACCATTGTATACTTTACTTTGGTTTTTAGAATGCTAAGTACGATGAAAAATAGCTAAGAAATTGTGTGTCGAACAATAAGTAAACAGTGATGAATTATCAACTTGACATGATCTCCTAGATGATTATAAATTAAACGTTGTTACCTAATATTGCATAACTTGTCTTGTAACTACAGTCAGTTATGGCATAGTTCTATATAAACATTAACCAATGGTATTGCCAAAACAATACAATAAACATATCAATAAGATTTAAACTCACATTTTCACCTGGGATCCATTCAGCAGCATTTGGGTCGAGTTGATCGAGCTGATACTTAAAAAATGACTTATGTTCCGCTCTCTCGTTTTCAAGAACTGGCCATTTAAATGGATTCTGCATAGTTCTAACCTAAAAATAAAAAATTTAGATTTCCGAAAACACAAAAAATAAATCTTAAAACCAGCAAAAGCCGAACCATCTATACTTGAAATTCCTTATATAGTTAAATGTTGAAATTTATTTTTATTAATATCGAGATATCTCCAATATGAATAAAAACAATTCTAAACATTTCAAAATTTTTATAAAGTAAAACTTCTAAAGTGAAAGTATATAATAATTTATTAACAAGATCAAAATCTTGGTTACTTTCACAGGTAGCTAAAATTGATGCAATTTTTAAAACGTTTCAAGCATCTACAATGCAATACTGTCACACAATTTAGTTTGTGCAGTTGGAAACTTCACAAATACTTAGAATTGCATACTGTACATTCACACACGTAGTTTGTAAAGACAGTTTACTAAGTGGAAAAAATATCGTTAAGTTATTAGAATTTTTATGTATTTCCCGACTGCAGGTTGGCCAATATAAAATTATATCACAATATAGATTTTAATACTAACAAATCGTCTAACATAAAATATGAGAAGTTTTAATATGATGGTGGCAATAAAGTCACTTTAACACCGTGGAACTTCTTTGAAAGGAAGCTGTTTTTCTTTATTACAAAGTATGAAGTGGCATTTTTACCGAGAATTAATATTTTATTTTTGGTTTTAAATAATATCTAACTACACACGCAAGTCAATTACATAATTAACTATAGCTCGCAATTACGTTTTAATGATTGTAAATGTAATAAGATTTGCTTTTACGATGAAGGAAGCAAATATTTTACACACGGAAAATATGTTTAGCATTTTAAAAGCGTGTGCAGCTCCTTTTCAATCTGCAAAAATATCTACACACTGATTCTTATTTAATGAAGGCTTCGTTTTAACGCGGATGAAATAAATTGCTTTGTATTTATATCTTAAAATGAACCTTATTTTTACTAAGAATAAAACGACTATATACACAAGGTATCTCGCAAGAGTAATTATTTTACACATATGGCTTAAAGTTGGGTTTAATTACATAATAAAATACGCTTATTTATATACAAGGTAGCGAAATGAAATATTGGGAAATTTTAATATATTTTAATATGTATATATATATGTATATATATATATATATATATATATATATATATATATTGTCGTGGAAATTATAGGTTAAATAGGTCTAGATAATAAAATTATAACAACTGTGTATATAGGAAATAACAACAATTTATTTACGCACCAAATTAATCAGTTTAGATAGTGAAAACGACGGTTATTAAGATATCTTTCTATTGTTAGATTGGAATGTAAAATTGCATAAAGGGA
Source organism: Platerodrilus igneus (assembly GCA_036346225.1). Lineage (NCBI taxonomy): Eukaryota > Metazoa > Arthropoda > Insecta > Coleoptera > Lycidae > Platerodrilus > Platerodrilus igneus. The sequence continues at coordinate 273,739 of JARFIW010001537.1, forward strand.
TGAAGCTGTAGGGAGCATGAAACTCAAGGATACGCATAATTAGTTGTAATAGTTTAAATCAATTTTCATACCGTATCTTTCTGTTAGAACCGTTTCCATTTCATTAAGAGCAGCTTCTAACTCTCCCTTGCTAAATGCTAATACCGCTATATCATCTGCAAATCTAAGCATATCAATTGTTTGTCCCTGCATAGTAATTCCAAATGTCTTCCTGCATTTGACAGTATTCAATGACTCTTCAATGTACAGGTTTAAAATTAATGGGGATAGGGCGCACCCCTGTCTCACCCTTTTCCTAATGTTTACTTCTACGTTCCTGCTCTAATTCTATCACTGCTGTTTGTTTTTTGTATAAGCTATATACTATTCGTCTATCCTTATAAATCATTCAAATCTTTTTGAGTATTTCAAACATTTTTTTCCATTTTACATTCTTGAATGCATTTTGCAGATCTACAAACCCTATATACACGCTTTTCCCTTTTTCTCTTGTTTTCTTCATTATCACTCTCAGAGCTAAAATAGCCTCCCGTGTTCCTCTGTTTCGCCTAAACTCAAATTGATCTTCTAGTATTTTTCAGCTCGTTTTTCTATTCGTTTTTGTACAATTCTAATTAATATTTTTGACACGTATGCTGTCAAACTTATTGTTCGAAAATTTTCACATCTATCTGCACGTTTCTTTTTTGGTATAGTTACTATGATGTTATGTTTGAAATCTTTGGGTATCTCGCTTGTCTCATACATATAGCTTATAAGTTGGAAGGGACGTTCTATTACTGTTTGTCCAGCGGCTTTTAGAGTTTCTGCTTGCACCTTTCTTTCTACATGAATTTTAAATTGAAACTAGTGTTATTTATAACACTTTCAATAAATGCCGAAAGGACCTTACGTATTATTTTAAACCATAAAAGTATCGATCTACAAGATTGATTTCCTTCTAATTGAAATTAGTACTAATTTCTAAAATTTCATCAAATATTTACTATATAGTATTTTGCCTTGTAAAATCAAACATCTGCCTATCAACTTCGCTTTAGAAACTCGTTTAGATATGTTCTAACTCCTGCAGTAAATACTTTTTAACCACAGCTGCAAGTACTTTTATGGCGTTCTTTTAAGAGATTAGGCGACTTTAACCACCTGCCTAGTAAATGAACACTTGTAATACCAAGTACTTCTATTAAGCGGTATCCTGTTATCTTGCAGCTCTGCAGGTGTTTCAAAGCAATAAGGTTTTCCCCTTTATTAATAACTCTTGGTAGCTGTTATTTCTTTATTTGCATGCTTGGATTCACAGCTAGTAACTTATGCAGGTGCTGTCTGTGAATTCTTTACCCTTGATCCTTCGGAGATATTTTTAAATGCCAAAAACCTTGCCCCTTACGTGGTTCTTTCTTTTTTTCAAACAGACCGTGCTATAAAAACTGCAATTTCAATACAAAACCCTTTAAGCGAAAAAAGATGTGAGTCGCGATATTAATATGCTTTCTGTACTTAGTGTCCTAACTTAGTTGAGTCAGTGTCCAATCCATCGGCGGAATCAGTCTGCATTTTTGAATATTGTAAGATGGTACAAGAGAGGCAGATAGCTCGGTCTAAAGTTTAGTTTTCTGTATGTTTTTTTTTACTTTTCGATGCTACTGTGAAAAATAGACACTTTGTTTGCTGTTCAAAATTTTCTTACTCATGATTATCCAGTAAATTTCAGACAGCACGTTACAAATTTACATTCATAGTGCACGAATAATTACGTAATTGTTTGCAAAGTTATAGTTTGTTAAACCATAGCTCACATTAGAGAATTTGCAACTGTTGCCTTTTCTTTGTACATTAATGTTAACGACAACAACATGCTTACCAAATTCTAAATTAGAGTGAGTGAACACCCGTTTCATTTACGTTAGGGTTGTAGAGATTTTAATGTTACGTTATTTTTTCAGGAGGTGCATTTCACAAACCAGCTTGTATAGATTATGTATACTTTTTTTCTTGTAGGTATAATTACTGTAAATTTTATGTATAATTTTCTTTTGTACACATTTAAGACTGGAAACATTATGTAAGTATACTGGTATGTAGTTATGTAATTGTTATTTAGATTTTAAAGTTTTATTCTTAATATTGGCTAAAAATATATTTTTATATTATGTAATATGCAAATTGACGCTTTGTTTACGTCACGTTGTAGCTGGACAAATGCGCAAGTGTTTGCTGTTTTATTGTTTTGTAAATATCCCTTTCAGGACTATGTTTATTAAAGGTTTATAATAAATCCTTTTACGAAAGTTTCCAATTTTTCTTTCTGTAAGATCCACCCCACTCTATAATATTTTAAGCAAGCCCAAAATCTAATTTTTGTGGATTTCTATTCTACCTTTCTCCGTTTTGTTGCGGTACTCGGTGTAGGCGATTTTCTTTACTGACTCCACTGCCTTCTTTCATATCTGCACGAAATACCGTAATAAATGCCTGAAGGCTATGATTATACAGTCTTGAGACTTCCACCATACAACTGTATTTTTAATTCCCCTCAACACATTTGGGTGTAGCAAAAATCTACTATAGGGATCACTTTGGTTGCAATGGTACCTCAGTCTAGAAGTCGTTAAACTATATGGAACTGTAAGACAAGATATATTGGCAAACAATCCTCCATACAGAAAGAGTTACAAAACTGGTGAGATAGGAAGTAGAAATTGAATATGAAAATACACTATTGTTTCTTTTTAATGTGGATAATGAAGAGAACGTCTGTCTGGGAATTGATGAAACATAAACTACAATTGCTTTACTTGACAAGATATAAATAAACATATTTGTATTAATAATATATTAATGAATTAAATACATTTTTGAGTTTTCCTTAATTTTGGTTATGTTGCGTTACGTAAAGCACGAAAAACATGTTGGAATGTATAGATTATTTCGATGCCTTTGTCCAAGGTTTTGTTACAAATTTGAAAGTTGCATCCAAGACAGCAGGTGTGAATAAAATTCATAACTTTGCATATATTTTTATACGGAATATATTTATATACATGTTAAAATTTATAAACTACTCCTATTTTGTACTTATTTAAAACCATGCCTCAAATAGTTCATGAAGTACTGTAAATTTTAAAAACGTTTTTAGAAATATTGCAGGAAATGTGTATTAAGCTGTTTATTATAATATTCTCAATTTTGTAACACAATATGATATGTAGCTACAGTACCAAGAAGAAGTACTGTCAAAACATTTATTTTAATTTAGCGAATGCGGCGTATTTGCAGACTTAATGCTTCATGCAGACGTACACTTATACCCTGTGAATGTTTAGATTGGAAATCTCAAATTAACTAGGCTACGTAACATTAAACCAAAAACGTCGAGACATGTCAAAGTTTGAATTTAGTTTTCTTTTTATTTTGAATACCCTTATGTATAATAACTTTATGACGTCATCCGATTTTTTTTTTAAATATTAATTTATATTTTTTGTCAAATTTGAATATGTAGTGGAATCCTAAAAACGGCAATACGCTACAGTAAAGTTAATACTTTCTGAGCTACAGGGCATAGAAATTCCTAAACTAAGATACTATTTCAGTAAACGACGTTTAATTGTTAACAGCAGTAAGTATTAATGATTTGAATAAAAATGAAAATAAAAAATACAAAATGAAAATAAAAATCATATAAAATAAGGTGTTCAAATTGAGCTCCCCCTTACCTGTTCTTGACAGTAAGCCAACCTTTGTTTGAATTCTTTCAATACTTTTTCAAGGATATCGGGTCGAATAGCTCTAATTTCATCACAATTTATATTTTTCAACTCCTCAATATCTTTAGGTCGATTGGCGTATATTTTTGATTTTAGATAACCTTTTTAGGCTATTGAGTATGGCATTCCAGCAACCAGTGGGAATTAGTAGAAACCGAATATTGACAGTTTTGTCTATTCATGGTGCCGTTACGACAAAATGTAGCTTCATAGAAAAACTATATTGGTAACAAACGGATTGCGATTACACCGATCGATTATTTCTTCGCAAAATTGTAACCTTTGGTCAGTCATCTTCATTTAGTTCTTGAACTAAATTGATTTTGTATATGTGTCATTTATGTTTTTTATGTAATTTATTACCGAACTTTGACCGATATCATGATTGTAAGAAATAGTTCTAGAACTTACATGTAGATTGGCTTGCACTCCATTAACATGTCTAATTCTACATTTTCTGATACTTTGTGCTGACCAAAAAGAAACGATTTGGTAACATTTGGAAATTGATTGAATTTTTTAATATTCTTGGAAATTCTTGACTTTGTCAGTGGCTCTTCTCGTGGGTATTTATTATTGAATATAATACATACCGCAGAATATGTTCGAATCATGTTATAACACTCTTAAAATTAATATTTTAATTTTTGTTTTTCACTTAATTTTTGCACCATTGTATACTTTACTTTGGTTTTTAGAATGCTAAATACGATGAAAAATAGCTAAGAAATTGTGTGTCGAACAATAAGTAAACAGTGATGAATTATCAACTTGACATGATCTCCTAGATGATTATAAATTAAACGTTGTTACCTAATATTGCATAACTTGTCTTGTAACTACAGTCAGTTATGGCATAGTTCTTTATAAACATTAACCAATGGTATTGCCAAAACAATACAATAAACATATCAATAAGATTTAAACTCACATTTTCACCTGGGATCCATTCAGCAGCATTTGGGTCGAGTTGATCGAGCTGATACTTAAAAAATGACTTATGTTCCGCTCTCTCGTTTTTAAGAACTGGCCATTTAAATGGATTCTGCATAGTTCTAACCTAAAAATAAAAAATTTAGATTTCCAAAAACACAAAAAATAAATTTTAAAACCAGCAAAAGCCGAACCATCTATACTTGAAATTCCTTATATAGTTAAATGTTGAAATTTATTTTTATTAAAATCGAGATATCTCCAATATGAATAAAAACAATTCTAAATATTTCAAAATTTTTAAAAAGTAAAACATCTAAAGTGAAAGTATATAATAATTTATTAACAAGATCAAAATCTTGGTTACTTTCACAGGTAGCTAAAATTGATGCAGTGTTTAAAACGTTTCAAGCATCTACAATGCAATACTGTCACACAATTTAGTTTGTGCAGTTGGAAACTTTACAAATACTTAGAATTGCATACTGTACATTCACACACGTAGATTGTAAAGACAGTTTACTAAGTGGAAAAAATATCGTTAAGTTATTAGAATTTTTATGTATTTCACGACTGCAGGTTGGCCAATATAAAATTATATCACAATATAGATTTTAATACCAACAAATCGTCTAACATAAAATATGAGAAGTTTTAATATGATGGTGGCAATAAAGTCACTTTAACACCCGTGGAACTTCTTTGAAAGGAAGCTGTTTTTCTTTATTACAAAGTATGAAGTGGCATTTTTACCGAGAATTAATATTTTATTTTTGGTTTTAAATAATATCTAACTACACACGCAAGTCAATTACATAATTAACTATAGCTCGCAATTACGTTTTAATGATTGTAAATGTAATAAGATTTGCTTTTACGATAAAGGAAGCAAATATTTTACACACGGAAAATATGTTTAGCATTTTAAAAGCGTGTGCAGCTCCTTTTCAATCTGCAAAAATATCTACACACTGATTCTTATTTAATGAAGGCTTCGTTTTAACGCGGATGAAATAAATTGCTTTGTATTTATATCTTAAAATGAACCTTATTTTTACTAAGAATAAAACGACTATATACACAAGGTATCTCGCAAGAGTAATTATTTTACACAAATGGCTTAAAGTTGGGTTTAATTACATAATAAAATACGCTTATTTATATACAAGGTAGCGAAATGAAATATTGGGAAATTTTAATATATTTTAATATGTACATATATATATATATATATATATATATATATATTGTCGTGGAAATTATAGGTTAAATAGGTCTAGATAATAAAATTATAACAACTGTGTATATAGGAAATAACAACAATTTATTTACGCACCAAATTAATCAGTTTAGATAGTGAAAACGACGGTTATTAAGATATCCTTCTATTGTTAAATTGGAATGTAAAATTCCATAAAGCGAAGAAGCTGTAGGGAGCATGAAACTCAAGGATACGCATAATTAGTTGTAATAGTTTAAATCAATTTTCATACCGTATCTTTCTGTTAGAACCGTTTCCATTTCATTAAGAGCAGCTTCTAACTCTCCCTTGCTAAATGCTAATACCGCTATATCATCTGCAAATCTAAGCATATCAATTGTTTGTCCCTGCATAGTAATTCCAAATGTCTTCCTGCATTTGACAGTATTCAATGACTCTTCAATGTACAGGTTAAAAATTAATGGGGATGGGCGCACCCCTGTCTCACCCCTTTCCTAATGTTTACTTTTCTACGTTCCTGCTCTAATTCTATCACTGCTGTTTGTTTTTTGTATAAGCTATATACTATTCGTCTATCCTTATAAATCATTTAAATCTTTTTGAGTATTTCGAACATTTTTTTCCATTTTACATTGTTGAATGCATTTTGCAGATCTACAAACCCTATATACACGCTTTTCCCTTTTTCTCTTGTTTTCTTCATTATCACTCTCAGAGCTAAAATAGCCTCCCGTGTTCCTCTGTTTCGCCTAAACCCAAATTGATCTTCTAGTATTTTTCAGCTCGTTTTTCTATTCGTTTTTGTACAATTCTAATTAATATTTTTGACACGTGTGCTGTCAAACTTATTGTTCGAAAATTTTCACATCTATCTGCACGTTTCTTTTTTGGTATAGTTACTATGATGTTATGTTTGAAATCTTTGGGTATCTCGCTTGTCTCATACATATAGCTTATAAGTTGGAAGGGACGTTCTGTTACTGCTTGTCCAGCGGCTTTTAGAGTTTCTGCTTGCACCTTTCTTTCTACATGAATTTTAAATTAAAACTAGTGTTATTTATAACACTTTAAATAAATGCCGAAAGGACCTCACATATTATTTTAAACCATAAAAGTATCGATCTACAAGATTGATTTCCTTCTAATTGAAATTAGTACTAATTTCTAAAATTTCATCAAATATTTACTATATAGTATTTTGCCTTGTAAAATGAAACATCTGCCTATCAACTTCGTTTTACAAACTCGTTTAGATATGTTCTAACTCCTGCACGTACTTTTATGGCGTTCTTTTAAGAGATTAGGCGACTTTAACCACCTGCCTAGTAAATGAACACTTGTAATACTAAGTACTTCTATTAAGCGGTATCCTGTTATCTTGCAGCTCTGCAGGTGTTTCAAAGCAATAAGGTTGTCCCCCTTTATTAATAACTCTTGGTAGCTGTTATTTCTTTATTTGCATGCTTGGATTCACAGCTAGTAACTTTTGCAGGTGCTGTCTGTGAATTCTTTACCCTTGATCCTTCGGAGATATTTTTAAATGCCAAAAACCTTGCCCCTTACGTGGTTCTTTCTTTTTTTCAGACAGACCGTGCTATAAAAACTGCAATTTCAATACAAAACCCTTTAAGCGAAAAAAGATGTGAGTCGCGATATTAAAATGCTTTCTGTACTTAGTGTCCTAACTTAGTTGAGTCAGTGTCCAATCCATCGGCGGAATCAGTCTGCATTTTTTGAATATTGTAAGATGGTACAAGAGAGGCAGATAGCTCGGTCTAAAGTTTAGTTTTCTGTATGTTGTTTTTACTTTTCGATGCTACTGTGAAAAATAGACACTTTGTTTACTGTTCAAAATTTTCTTACTCATGATGATGATGATGATTCTAAATTAGAGTGAGTGAACACCCGTTTCATTTACGTTAGGGTTGTAGAGATTTTAATGTTACGTTATTCTTTGAGGAGGTGCACTTCACAAACCAGCTTGTATAGATTATGTATACTTTTTTTCTTGTAGGTAGAATTACTGTAAATTTTATGTATAATTTTCTTTTGTACACATTTAAGACTGGAAACATTATGTAAGTATACTGGTATGTAGTTATGTAATTGTTATTTAGATTTTAAAGTTTTATTCTTAATATTGGCTAAAAATATATTTTTATATTATGTAATATGCAAATTGACGCTTTGTTTACGTCACGTTGTAGCTGGACAAATGCGCAAGTGTTTGCTGTTTTATTGTTTTGTAAATATCCCTTTTAGGACTATGTTTATTAAAGGTTTATAATAAATCCTTTTACGAAAGTTTCCAATTTTTCTTTCTGTAAGATCCACCCCACTCCATAATATTTTAAGCAAGCCCAAAATCTAATTTTTGTGGATTTCTATTCTACCTTTCTCCGTTTTGTTGCGGTACTCGGTGTAGGCGATTTTCATTACTGACTCTACTGCTTTCTTTCATATCTGCACGAAATACCGTAATAAATGACTGAAGGCTATGATTATACAGTCTTGAGACTTCCACCATACAACTGTATTTTTAATTCCACTCAACACATTCGGGTGTAGCAAAACTCTACTATAGGGATCACTTTGGTTGCAATGGTACCTCAGTCTAGAAGTCGTTAAACTATGTGGAACTGTAAGACCAGATATATTGGCAAACAATCCTCCATACAGAAAGAGTTACAAAACTGGTGAGATAGGGAAGTAGAAATTAAATATGAAAATACACTATTGTTTTTTTTAATGTGGATAATGAAGAGAACGTCTGTCTGGGAATTGATGAAACATAAACTACAATTGCTTTACTTGACAAGATATAAATAAACATATTTGTATTTATAATATATTAATGAATTAAATACATTTTTTGAAATTCCCTTAATTTTGGTTATGTTGCGTTACGTAAAGCACGAAAAACATGTTGGAATGTATAGATTATTTCAATGTTTTTGTCCAAGGTTTTGTTACAAAATTGAAAGTTGCATTCAAGACAGCAGGTGTGAATAAAATTCATAACTTTGCATATATTTTTATACGGAATATATTTATATACCTGTTAAAATTTATAAACTACCCCTATTTTGTACTTATTTAAAACCATGCCTCAAATAGTTCATGAAGTACTGTAAATTTTAAAAACGTTTTTAGTAATATTGCAGGAAATGTGTATTAAGCTGTTTATTATAATATCCTCAATTTTGTAACACAATATGATATGTAGCTACAGTACCAAGAAGAAGTACTGTCAAAACATTTATTTTAATTTAGCGAATGCGGCGTATTTGCAGACTTAATGTTTCATGCAGACGTACACTTATACCCTGTGAATGTTTAGATTGGAAATCTCAAATTATATAGGCTACGTAACATTGAACCAAAAAACGTCGAGACATGTCAAAGTTTGAATTTAGTTTTCTTTTTATTTTGAATACCCTTATGTATAATAACTTTATGACGTCATCCGATTTTTTTTTAAATATTAATTTATATTTTTTGTCAAATTTGAATATGTAGTGGAATCCTAAAAACGGCAATACGCTACACTAAAGTTAATACTTTCTGAGCTACAGGGCATAGAAATTCCTAAACTAAGAGACTATTTCAGTAAACGACGTTTAATTGTTAACAGCAGTAAGTATTAATGATTTGAATAAAAATGAAAATAAAAAATACAAAATGAAAATAAAAATCATATAAAATAAGGTGTTCAAATTGAGCTCCCCATTACCTGTTCTTGACAGTAAGCCAACCTTTGTTTGAATTCTTTCAATACTCTTTCAAGGATTCTGATTTAATTTATAATTAACTATTTTCTCTTAATATTTTTGTTGAAAAAGTTGAATTCCCCTTGCTTTTAAAATTGGATTGGTAAAGGCAAAAGGAAAATTGGGCATTGCTTACTTCCATGGTCGGCTTTAAATTGCTGCCTTGAAACCTGAGTAGGGTGAATTGAACTGCCCAATTGGCTATTTGTATTTCCATAATCTTTCTTTAAATTTATACTCCATGACCTCTTTGGTGAATTTTGATGGGCGGCAAATTCCTACTTCTTTGTAATTTATGCTTAAACCTACTTTTCTTAATTAATTAATTGGGCTTTTTCCTTGTTACTCTTGGGAACGCAAACCTGTGGATTAGGTGGCAATTATCCTTCTAATTTTTACTATTTAATCTGACTTCCTAATTCATATGTAATATTAAATTTGCTAATTTTTGGAATAATTAGGATAACTTTTATTTAACTTGATTGGAAACCAAATTTTTTACCCAAATTAATCATTTAATTAAGGTAATTAAGGTTATTGTAAATTTTAAATTTAAAATATGAATTAAAATATAAAAAAATTATTTAGAAATAAATTACATAGTTATTAAATATTTCAATGTTAATTTTGAAAATTCAAAAATTAAACTGCAACCTCAATGATCCGTATTTTAAATTAACAACATTTTCTGTAAGTTTCAAATTCTTAATGTACAGTTTAAGGGCCCTTAAGCAAGTAAATTTAAATAGCAACTTTGTCCTGTTTAATTTCATTTCTGTTCTCTTTAATTTCATTCTTTCTTAAACATTCTAATTCTCCTTGATAATATTAAATTTTTATATTTCAACATTTTCCATTTTCTTGGAATATTTGAATCTACAAACCTTATCCTTTTCCCTTTTCTCTTTTTCTTCATTTCCTTGCTAAAATGTCCCGGTTTCTTTTTGCTCCAATTTCTATCCGTTTTTTACTTTTTCTATTTTTTTTGACATTCTAATTATTTTTGAATTCTTCAACTTATTGTTCGTTTCTTTTGGTTCTTTTTGATGTTCTATTGTTATGTTTAACATTTGGTTATTGGTTTTAAATTCTTTATTTAGGGTTTTGGTTCTGCTTGCACCTCTTACAGATTTTAAATTTATTTTTTTAAATTTAAATTAAAGGTATTTATTTAAACATTAAAATACCAAGAGATCAATATTTTAACCTAATTTCAAATTACAAATTATTTCTTTAGTATTTGTTTAAATAACATTTTCAATTCGTTTTACAACTTTAATATTTTACCCTGGTAAATTTTCCAAACCAGTCTTTATCTTCTTTAAAGATAGGGCTTTAACCCGTATAATGAAATTTAAACTAAATTCTTTAGCGGTATCTTGACTTCATCCAGGGTTTAAAAAAGTTGTTTTATTTATTAACTCTTGTTACTTTATTGAGTTTTCCAGCTGTTCTTAATTTAATCTTGTTTAACTTTCCTTATTTCTTGGAAATTTTAAAGCAAACTTGCCCCGGTGGTTCTTTTTTTCCGATTTGAAAAAATTTAATACAAAACCTTTAAAAATTAGTGGATTTAAATTTTTTCTATTAACTATACAGTTCCTAAACAATTTCATCAAATTTGAAATTGATTTCGAAAATATTCGTAAGTTTACGTTGTCTTCAATGTCTGTATTTTATTTACTTGTAAAATTTTACAGCAGATGGTTCAAATTTTTTGACGTTTTTTAGGTTGAGATTTAATTAGAATGGTTTCAAAATTGTTTAGAATTAAGTTATTTTTAGGAGGTGATTACAAAGTTTATTTAGTTGTAATTTTGAGTATTTACTTAAAATTATTAATTTTTTTATTTTACTTTAGCTAAAATTATTAATTTATTGTATAATTTTACTTTTTTAACTTTAGCTAAATTGGTAATTTTTGTTTATTTTGTATTTTTAGTTTTTTAATATTTTAAAATCTTTAAAATTCATTTTGGTTCCCTTTTTTTGCAACAATCTATTAAATGCAATTTCTATTTATTTAAAAATTTCCTTTAGAATGTTTCAATTTTATTTGTCATCTTTTCATCCAAATAAAAGCCCAAATTACATCTATTTTTAATATTTAATTCTCTGGGGTATTATTAGCGATCTCTACATGTTCTTTCATTCTCGATTTAAACTATGAATTGAAGGAACCAATATATTTAACTTCCCTAAAATGTTAAAACTTATATAGGAGAAATTTTAATAGGATATTTAATGTTATTGGAATGTTGAAAGAAATTAAACACTAATTGAAAATTACAAAAATAATAGGGTAAAATTAAATTATGAAATTATTTTTTTTAATTGGTAATAAAATTGTTGGAATTGTAAACATAAATACAATTTGCTTTATTGAAATTTAAATCATTTGTTTAATAAAATTAATGATTAAAACATTTTGAAATTCTAATTTGTATTTTGGTTACTAAAAAAACATGTTAAATGTATAATTTATTTTGCCTTTTTCAAAATTTTGTTCAAAATTGAAATTGATTCGAACAGTGTAATAAATTCATAGTTTGAAATTAATTTTTTAATATATTTATTTGTTAAAATTTAATCTACTCCATTTTGTATTATTTTAAAACATGCCAATAGTTTGAGACTTAATTTTAAAATTATATACAGGAAATTTATTAATTTTATTTATACTCAATTTGAACCAAAATAGCAAGGAAATCTTAATTTTTATTTAAACCTATTTTTGTTAGCGTACTTTTTAATTTTTAGGTCCAAATTTGAAATTTCAATCCTCAACGTACTTATTTTTTATTTGTAGATTAATTCTAAATAATAGAGTAACATTTTAAATTTAATCGAGAATTAAATTTGAATTATTTTTTAAAAAAACCTATAAATAACTTGAGTACGCAACCAATTCTTAGAACACTTTTTTTTTGCAAATTAATATTAAATCAAAACAAACATAACTTAAAAATTTTATTGAGTCCTAAATTTTATAAAAGGTTTTCTTAAAACTTTGTAAAGAATGGAATTTAATGTTTAAAAATATATTTAAAAAACATATTGTAAATTATTTAATTAAGATGATATTTCCAAATTCCTTTGGATATTGTAAAACATAAATTTTTTAAAGCTTTAATACTTTATGTATTTATAATTATTTACACGAATTAATTTTAACATTTTAATTCTTGATTTTGGAATTTATTTATTCCTTTACTAATTGAAAAATTTGGACATGGTTAGATTTATACGAATTTTGACATTTTGTTATTCGGGTTAAAATTGTATTTGATATAATCAAGAATTGGATTACACCAAAAAATTTTTTTGAAATTTTATCCTTGTTATTACTTTTTAATTCTTTAAAATTTTTATAATTCCTATTTATTATTAAATTAAACATACCAGAATATTATAAATTTAAATTTTAAATATTGATTTTTGTCTAATTACAGTATTTCTTTTTCTAATTTTAATGAAAAAATAAATTGGTACATACAAAAGATTAATTTAAATTATTTATTTTCATGTTCGTGGGTTATTTATTAATTTAAAAATGACCAGCATTGTAATAACCCAAATGATTTAATTCAATAAAATTAAAATTTAATTTCGTACATTAACCAAAAGATCTTACTTAAATGTAATATGATTTTTTTTTAGAAACTATGTTAAATAATTTAATATATAATTTTAAATAAAATTTAATTTATTCAAATGATAAATAGTAAATCTAACAAATTGCTAATTTTAAATTAATATTTCATAAACTTAAAAATTAAAATTTAAAAATTCAAATACAATTAAACTAATATAAAATTTTTAAAAAAACTTTAAAATTTTGTTTTCAAGGAGCAAATTTGATTTAAAATTAAATACTAAAATGTCAACATAAAATGGATTTAATTATTTGATGTCAATTAAATAACATTATTTGAAAACATAAAGGAACCTTGTTTGAATTCTTTTATTCCTTTAAAGTTAATTGGAAATTAATTATTTAATTCGTAATTAATATAAAAACCCAATTCAAATTTATTAAATTTAAATTTAATTTGAAAGTAATTTTTTTAATAAGAAAAATGGAATTGGTAGAAAAATTTAATTTTTTTAAAATTTCCACGATTCAAAATAAACTTTAGCATGTTTATAAACTTAAATTATAATTGCTAAAAACATTTTTACAACGAATTTTTAACTGAAATATGAATTTCAAGTTATTAATTTAAGGTTCTTAACGGGAAAATTGCAATATTAAATATTATTTTTAAAAATTTTTAAAATATTCAAATTTTAACATATATAAAGTTTTTAATATAATAATAAATTTGTATTTAATTAATTTGAAATTAACATTTAAAATAATTTAATTTTTCGAAAATTAATAATTTGTAAATTAAAAATTATTAAATTATTTAATATCTTGGAATTATTTTAATGATTGAATAATAATTTTCTGAAAAATTATTGGAAATATTACATTTAAATTTCGACCCATTTAATTAACATTTAAAATTATTTAAATGTTAAATTAATTTATAATCTTTACCATTTTAATTTTATATTGTAATTTTAAATGCTTGGACAATAATCAATTGTAAAATTAAGTAAAATGGGAATTTTATATTTTCCTAAGATATTTAATTTTAAGTTATTATTGCTAATTTTGTCTAATTAATACATTTATATAAATTCAAATTTTTAAGAATTAACAATTGTTTTCCTTAATTAATATTCAAAATTAATTAAATTTAAATTCTATACTTAAATTACCTGGGTTTAAATTTAAATCATTTGATCCTGTTACCTTTAATTTTACTTTTCTCTTCTTCTAAATTTTGCACTCTTAAATTTTTTTTCCATTAATTCCTTCTTTGTATATATATATTTCAAATCTTTATTAATTTCTAAAACATGGAAACCGATTTCTATTCTTTGTGCCTTTTAGATTTCTGTTTTTTTATATTAATATTTCTTTTATTTCTCCTTTATAATAAAATTTATAATTTTAAATAGTTCAACCAAATTAAATTTCCTTCTATTTTTACATTCGTAAATTATCTTTTTACTAAATATTTTTAAATTTTTCACTCGTTATCTTTAAATCTTAATTTTATCGCAAATATTTTTCAACACTATTGCAGTTTTTATTTTAAAGTTATTTGATTTTTTCCTTTAAACTGTTTTAAAAGACTTATTAAGTTTTAGGTTGAAGGGTTTCTATTTTCCTTTTAGATTTTGGTTACATTTATTTATACGATTTAATATGCAAGGTTATTTATACCTAAATTTTAACAAATGTTGTTTTTTTAAAGTATAACTAATTTCATTCAAATTTAATAAAATTGTCCATTTAAATCAAAATTTACTATTTATTTTGTTTAAATCAATTTTAATTCAATTAAAATACTTTTTAACATTGTATTTTTACGTGTTGTAAAATACTTTTTCGCAAATTTTTAAGAACAGATTCCATACTTTAATAGCGATCCTTTTCATTAAGTTTTAAACATTATTTTCATTTTTAAGTTAAATTTTTACGCTTTATTTAAATTTGGTGGTTTTTCTTTATAGTTAATTCTAAGTGTAATTTTATGCACCTCTTGAATTTATAACCTTTCTTAGTAATTTTTAAATTTTAAAATTCTTTACTAATTTCTAAAAATTAATAAAATGTATTTAATATTAATTTTAAGTTTATTTATATTGGCAATTATTTATTCAATTTTATACGTTGGAATCAGTGTTTTTATTTTAAACTGGATATGAATAGTTAAATTTTTAAATTTAATTTTTTGTCTCTTAATTAAAATATCTTTTTTGTGGATTAAAATTTCCTTTTTTGGGTTCAGAAATTTTAACTCATATTCTTTAATCAGAAAATTAAATTTTCATATATTTAACTTTTTCAATTAAGATTTAAACCTTTGCTCTAATTGAATTTCAATGTTCCAACTGTTAAATTTTTAGAAGAAATTACAATCTTTACGAGGTTTAAACGTTTAATGTTATGTTAGGTTTTAAATTTAAGTTGTAATAGGATTGTTATTTCTTTATTTTTTACTTTTTTATATAATTAATTTTATTAAATAATTAGTTAATACATTTTTATAATTTGTAATTCTTTTATTTAAAATTTATTAATTTTATTCTTAATAATTTTTTAAATTATTATAAAAGATTTTTTTACTTTGTATTTTGAATTACCTGGAAATTTTCTTGTATTTTAAAATCCAATTGTTATGTTTATTAAATTTTACTTTTAAATCGTTTTAAAGTTTAATAATTTTTTTTACCAATTTATCTTAAGAACCTCAAATTATTTTAATTGCAATTTTCACTTTTTTTTGGTACTATCTGTAGTTTAATTTTTTTTACTCGCTCTAATTAAAATAACCAATTTATTATTTCCATTTATATTAGTTTAACTTTTCTCAGATTTTAATTAAACTTATTTTTTTTCAAACAATATTGGGACCACATTATAAGGATATTGAAGGCTAAATCTAAGAAGTATTTTAAACTTAATTTAACGTAAAGAAAGTTTACAAAATTATAAAAAAATTGAATTAAAATAAAATTTAAATTGTTTACTTTTGATATAAACTTGATAATATTTAAACACTGAATACTTTTCTACAATTTTTTAAATTCATTTATATAAATATTTGAATTAAATAATTTATATTAATTGGATTAAACTGGTTAGTCCAATTGCAGTTTTAAAGTAGTTAACTTATTTAGAAATTTTGGTACCATTTTGAGTTATTCAAAATGTAATTCATATTCATAGTTTGATAATTATTTTTAATTATTTTTTTAAATTTATTAAATTTAAAACATTTATTATTTAAACTCCTAAATTGTTCTTAAAAACTAATTAATTAAATTTCTTTAGGAAAAAAGATTTGGAAATTTGGAAATGGTTTTAATTTTAATTTAATTTTATTATTGTCCAATCTGAATATGCAAATAATAGAATATGCAAACATTATTTCACTTTAAATGTATTTAACTTAATTTCAATAACTTTTTTGAATCTAATTAAAAATAATTTAACCAAAAAAACAGTGAATTTCAACAATTTGAATTATTTTATTATTAATTGAATTATTCTAATTTTTGTTAATTTAAATATTTTTTAAAATTTGAAATGTGTGTCCTAAACCAATAGTAACATAAATTTAAATCTTTACGGGTAAACACAAAGTCTTAAAAGTTAGTTGAACATTTAATGTACTTAATTTTAAGTGAATAAAAAAAATTTAAAATTATAAAATAAAAATTAAATTTAAAAAAATTATACTTTTAATAAAGCCAACCTTTTTTGAAATTCTTTAATATTTAAATATGGGTGAAATTAATTTCTAAATTTATATTTTAATCTCAATATTTTAGTCTTTAATTTGTTTTATTTTTATTTTAAATATATATTTTAAAGTATGATAGAACCAAATTGCGTTTGTTTAAGCACCAATATTGCAAGAAAGTTTTGTGGAACAAAATTGTTAAGAATTATTTCTTCAGGATTGATTTAAAAGTTTTACTAATGAAAATTGTTCTTATTTTTTTTATTTAATGACCCATATTTTTAAAATATTTAGAATTAATAAACTCCTAACATTTTAATATTCTAATTCTTATTTGGTTGCCTACTTTAACTGGTTGGAATTTTTTAAATTTCTTATTTCTACCTTTTGGTTTTAAATTGGAAATTATAATTATATAAATTTCTAATTTGATTATGTAAAGTCTTAACTTAAATAATTATTTTAAAATATTTCATAACGAATTGTTTCAATCTACATAAATAAAATTTTTAAATTAATAACTTGTTTTACCTTAAATATTGCGATTATAAATTAAATTTTACTAAATAGAAAATTAACAAGGTTGAAGTATATAAAATTAAATGGATTTAAAAAATAAAAACTATTTTTCTAAATTAAAAAATTTTCTTGGGATAACATAATATAATTGTTTTTAAAAATTAATAATTTTGTTAAAACATAATTAAAATAAAGAATTTTAACAAATTTTCACTTAATTTTGAATGCGGACGTAATTAAAACCCAGTTGAAATTTTAAATTTTATAGTTAAACTTAAAATGAGATTCCAAATAAAAAAAATATTTAAATAAAAGTTAAATCCTTTAAATTGAAATTCATTAAAGGTTAATTTTAAATTAAATAATTAATTTCAAATATAATTATGAATTTTATATTTAATTAAAATTTAACATTAAGTTCATGACTTAATATTAAAATTAAATATGGCTTTAAGTAATTTATATTTATTGTTAATTAAGTTTTATTTATATGCAAATTTTAGTCAATTTTATAAATATTAAAATTTTAATTAACAATATTTAAACATTTACAAGGGAACATTTGAAAGTTAAACTTTTTTTATTTTTGGTTGCATTATTCAGAATTAAATTTTTTTTCCTAACAATTCTAATGGTTTTAATTGTATTAAACTAATAGTGAACTTTTAAATTAAATTTTTACTTACAAGAATTTTAATTACGAATTATTTTTTTATTTTTAAAATTCGCGTCTTAAATTATAATTAAACTAAGCTTCGATTTAGTTTTTAGGTAAATTAATGTTTTTTATATTTTTCATATTTAAAAATAAATAGTATTTAAATACTAAAAGGCAAATAATAAACCAAAGTATTTAATAATTCCTTTTAAAAGAAAATTCTTTTAAATTTAAATTTTTAAAATTATTTATATTCGATTTAAAATTTAAATATTTTAATTTAAGTGGATTTAGGTTTTAAAATTGAAATTAAAATAAAAATTGAAATAAAAATAAAAATTTATTTAAATTATATTTATTAGATTATAAGTTCCTTTATGTAAATGGTTATTAAAATTATAAGGAAGTGTACAGAAATAGCTTAATTTCCCATTAAATTTAATATTTTCAAACCTTCTTCCTTATTTATTTTAAAGACATGCTATAACTTTTAACTAAACAAATTTGCTATTAGTGATTAGTTTCTCTAGTATTTGTAAACCGAATTCATTAAATTTAAGGGCCTCTCCCTTCTAAGTTACCTTTCTGATTGCTTAATCAATTGTTTGTCCTTGCGTATTCATTCCTATATGAAATCATTATTTCGAACAGTTTTTGGGTGACCATTTAATTCTTAACTAATGTTTCCTTTTCGTTTGTTTTCTTTTTTGTGGAATGTTTTTGTTACTTTTCCTACAATTATCTTAAAATATTTAAATCTTTGTAATTGAATTTTTTTTGAATTTGTTCTTAATTAAATAATTTTTAACTTTTCTCCCCAAAAAAAATTTGGTCTTTTTTTGTTAATAAATTTTTATTTTTATTTTTTTGTTTCCCTTTTTTTAATTTTAAATTTTTCAAAATAATTTTTTCTTTGTTATAAACTTTTTTAAAATTTTAAATTTTTTTTAAAATTTTTTTTTTAAATTTTTTCCCTTTTTAAACCTTTTGGTTTTTATTTCTTTCCTTTGAATTTTAAATTAAAATTTTTTTTTTTAAATAAACGAAAATTATAATTTTAAAAAACTCTAAAGGGAATTTCCCTTTTTTAAATATTTTTTTAAAATTTCTTTTCTTTTAAATAGTTTTTTTTTTAAAATTTTATTGCCCAAATTTTAAAATTTTAAAAAACCCTCCCCTTTTATGGGTTTCTTTTAGAAGGGATTTTAAAAAATGCATTTTTCCCCCTTTTTAAAAAAATTAAAGGGATTTTGTTTCTTACCTTATTTAAAAATTTAGTTTCCCCAAAATTAATTTTCCGAAACCGAAATTTAAATTGAAAAAATTCCTTTTAATTTTATTTTGATTTTTTTTTTATTTCAAAAAACCCCTTTTTTTTTAAAACTTAAAAAATTTAAAATTTTTAAAAAAAATTATGGTATTTAAAAATTTTTTTTTAAAGTCCCAAAAAGGTTATTTTAAGGGAAAGTATTTTTATTTTAAAATTTTTGCAAAAGGAATATGTTTTTAAAATTTTTAGTTTTTTATTTTTTAAAATTTTAAAATATTTTAAAATTTTTTTTTATTTAAAGAGATTTTAGATTTCAAAATGGAAATTTTATTTTTTATTTTTAAAGTTTTAAGGGTTAAAAAATTTTTAAAAAGTTTTAATATGATGGTGGCAATAAAGTAACTTTAACACCCGTGGAACTTCTTTGAAAGGAAGCTGTTTTTTTATTACAAAGTATGAAGTGGCATTTTACCGAGAATTAATATTTTATTTTTGGTTTTAAATAATATCTAACTACACACGCAAGTCAATTACATAATTAACTATAGCTCGCAATTACGTTTTAATGATTGTAAATGTAATAAGGTTTGCTTTTACGATGAAGGAAGCAAATATTTTACACACGGAAAATATGTTTAGCATTTTAAAAGCGTGTGCAGCTCCTTTTCAATCTGCAAAAATATCTACACACTGATTCTTATTTAATGAAGGCTTCGTTTTAACGCGGATGAAATAAATTGCTTTGTATTTATATCTTAAAATGAACCTTATTTTTTACTAAGAATAAAACGACTATATACACAAGGTATCTCGCAAGAGTAATTATTTTACACATATGGCTTAAAATTGGGTTTAATTACATAATAAAATACGCTAATTTATATACAAGGTAGCGAAATGAAATATTGGGAAATTTTAATATATTTTAATATGTATATATATATATATATATGTATATATATATATATATATATGTATATATATATGTATGTATATATATATATATATATTGTCGTGGAAATTATAGGTTAAATAGGTCTAGATAATAAAATTATAACAACTGTGTATATAGGAAATAACAACAATTTATTTACGCACCAAATTAATCAGTTTAGATAGTGAAAACGACGGTTATTAAGATATCTTTTTTATTGTTAAATTGGAATGTAAAATTGCATAAAGGGAAGAAGCTGTAGGAAGCATGAAACTCAAGAATACGCATAATTAGTTGTAATAGTTTAAATCAAGCGCATGGTATAAGAAACGGAGTTTTTGGGAATAGAAAATCAATAATTTAAACGCATATTTCTATTTAAATAAACGAAACGTTCGTAATACAAATCCTAAAAAGTGGTAAAACTCGGAATTATGATTTTAAACGGAGAAGTTGCTTCGAAGAAACACATGTAGTTAAATTGTCAAGTTCAAGGAACTTAAACAAACGTTGGCACAAAATTCGATAGGATTGTTTGTAACGATCAATGTATAAGCTACTAATATAACAAATGCTTTGTAGACGAAGCGAAATAAAAGATCTTTAATGTAAAATAGACAGAGAACACGTATAGTAAAACGTTGGTTACAACACACGTCTAAAATACACGGGAGATTTAAAGGCCAACAACGATATCGATTTTCTGTAGCTTCAGAGGGTTTCTAAAAGAGACAATTAATATGGGTGAAACGAAGAAAGGTAGCTAGTAGGTGAAACTTTATAACGGGGGAAAGCAATATCATTAGTCGAAGGCTAGCAGTTTTGAGAAGCTCTCGTCCATTGATGTTATTGAACAAATTTCATAATAACAGCACGATAAAACTGGAATTTTTCAGACGTTGAAGTTCGTTACGATCAAAATTTTGAGAATTTGTTTTAAAAAATAAGCTTTTCGATGAAAAGAGGTTCCGTGAGGGGTATTGAAAAGCGTATAAATACACTGAGAGCAATGTTAAAGCTCTCTTGCTCTTAGATCTAATATCGCTTAGATCTCTAACGTAATTGTTATTACGTGCTTATTCGTTGAAGTAGCATACAACATCCTATTTTAAAGTGTATAGAGCTGTTAGTAACGTAGCGGAAACGTATTAAAAGTGATTTGCACAAGTGGGTGCCAGCGTATCAAAGGTGCTGTTACCACACGATACAATCTAATAATAGGATGGTACTTGGGTAAGCGAATCGAAAAGCTTAACTAGTATGCGAGAAGTGTAGTGGTATGGAAGGCTAACAAATACTAGAGAGCGTTGCAGAGATTTGGATAGTGAGTGGGGATCAGTTGGATCCAAGCATAATCACGAAGTATATGGACCCAACGACGAGGGTTTTTGGTACACATCTTCAGATGTAACGAAGGACGAAGCTTACTCCAGGTAAAGAAAATTAATTTTTTGCTTTTGCTAGAACATTTGTGCTTATATTTTGGTGTTTGGGTGTTTTGACTTATTGGGGGTGTATTTGATTACCATAAAAACTCATTTAAAGGGGTATATGCACAGGACAATTAATATTGATTACTTAAAATGTTTATTAATGATATAAAAATGTTGTTGTAAGTAGTAAACGGGTCTTTAGCTTTATTTTAAATAAAAATGCGAGGTTTAAAAGCATTTAAAGTAACTGGGTTATACTGAGCTCAAAATAGACCAGAATAAAAATCAATTTAGGGTTGCACGACGGGCCCATCTACTCGTCTGAAATAAAATTGATGAACTATATTAAAATCTTGAATTTTTAAAGGATTTAAAGATTGAGATGGTAACAGTTTTATCAAACTGTATGTACCAATGTGTAAATATTTTCTTACTAATGGAAACTTGTTAATATGTGTAAATAAAATGGTTGTATGTATTGTTGCATTATTTGAGTGGTAATTTTATTTGTCTGTGTTTGTGAGAAAGGAATGTACTTAGGATGGTATTCAAGAAGAAGCAGATTTTAGAGCTAGCCAGGGTGTGCAGAAAAATAGACGTTCCAGAGGTATATATTGGTTTTTATTAAATTTTCAAGAAATTTTTATAACGGCCCAATCCGTGGGGCGATAATTTCTTTCTTGAGTTCCACTGCAGTTTTATGGCGCCCAATTCGTGGGGCGAGAAACGATTTTTTGTAAATTCCACTGCACTTTTATGTTGGCCCAAGCATGGGACTTGATTAGTTTTAGGGAGATCTCGATTGTTATCCGACTTCCAGTGCACTTTTATGGCGTCCAATCCGTGGAGCGAGAATTTTTTTGTAGAGTCCACAGCACTTTTATGGCACCCAATCCGTGGGGCGAGAAACAATTTTTTGTAAAATCCACTGCAATTTTATGGCGCCTAATACATGGGGCAAGCATTTCTTTCTAGAATTCCACTGCAATATATATTCGATAAAATTGGAGAAAGAATCAATTTGTTAGATATTTAACTGTATAGAAATGCCAGGTATAAAATGAATCAATTACGTTTGACGCATAAACTTATGATTATTGTAGTTTAATAACGAAAGGATCATGTTTTAAATAAATATAAATGTTTTGCTATGTTCAAATGCATTTAAATACTCGATTATATGTTATAATGAAACACTTGCATGAATAAATATTCTAAAAGGAATTTCAGTACCAAGTTACAGTCAGATGCATGTCGATTTTATGCAAAATCGCATATTTTAAGGGAGTCTTCATTTAATAACAAAAGTACATTAGTGTTTCTTTTGAAAAACGTATTAAATTTTAAACCATTAAATTTAATAAAAAAAAAGCATATTTAATTAGAAAGCATGTTTATCGACTGCATGTTCTAGAACGATGAAATGTTGAGATATTAGCATATGCAAACGATGTAAATAGCATGCAGTGGTAAAAAAAGATAGAGTAAGAATGACTTAAAATTCTTGAATGTTGATAAGCATATGTAAATAACACACATTCTCGAATAAACTCGAATTTAAGATATTGTTTGTAAGAAAAAGTTGTTGTGGATCCATTATTTTGTATTTGAGAGATTGCTTGTGTTACGTCGTCATCGAACAATTCGGTATTTTGTGACAATAAATACTTTGTGCGTGCATCCTACAGTTTGAGTGAAACATTTTATATACCGGCAATAACAGTGCATAAAGTGACAGTCGTACTCGAGCCTTTAACGAAGCAAGTCGCCTTCGAACCCTTGAAAAGGACGGTTGTGTTAGAGCTTTGAAAGCGAGACCGACACCATTTTCGTGCGTGTTTCTGGTTCTCCGTAAAAGCTTTTGTGCGTGAAAGTGTCTATTGCCCCCAGCGGCGCAGGACTTAAGGTATTTATACCCTTTTACTAAGTAGTTTGATGTAGTTTTTTTGTTTGTTATTACATAACCGCTCCACCATTATCGTTATTGCTATAAAAGCAATTGGTCCTTCATTATAATTTGCATATTTTTATCACACATTTATATCAACCTCCTTAATCACCATCAATCATTGTTCCTAAGTCGAGCCGGATTCATTAGTCCTGTGGTATACACATGTCCTAAATTAAATATTATTGCACACCAGCGAGCTTTTAATTAATATTTTTGTTTTAAATTTGTATTCAAGCTCCCCATTTAGCGGGTTAAAATATGTACGATATTAGCTACATACTTTCGTTAGACTAAATTAAGTGATTTCGCCGTAATTAAAACCAGCAAGCGTTTTAATTACAAACAAATCCATAATATAAAATTTGTCAGTTTTCAGTTTAAATTTATCTTAGCGGTATAAAGCAAAGCAACCTGAAAACTATAAATCGCTTTATACTTCTTAAACGAGAAAGGAAAGGGTTTGCTTTGTATTTAAAAGCTATTGTACGTTTTTAGTATCAATACAAACCTTTTCAGGCGGTTTACGGTAAAATATTGAACATCTGCAGGAGTAATATAATGTAAAAGCTGCATCTTTCGGCAAATACGTTAAAACCACGTTTCCTGTGATCTTTTGATGGTAAGCCGCTCGGGTTGTTAAGCGGTACATCTTATATTCACGCTTTTGTTTGACGAACCGTTAGTCATAAAACGTGATTTATTGGTTATACCCTATTTTACACAACTCATAATATTTTAATATTTCTCAGTGCACATTTAGCTTTACCGTTTTACAGAATTTTTATAGTGTAGACTTTCAGAATGGCTCCCAAGAAAATACAGGTAGCCGAACTAGAATTGCTGAAAACACGTGTTATAGAAATATTTGAGCTTTGTAATTCTATACAAAGTGACCCAAGTTTAAAGGCATTGTTCCTTATTCAAACAAGGGGAATACATGACCTTTATGCAAATTTCAATACAATTTTAGTCGCTGTCTTGGCCTCCTGTGACGAGGTAGAATCATTAAATTACAACGCTGTACGGAAGGAAGTAGATTCCGCTTATTTTTCATACTGCTGCATCTCGATACGATGCAAGAAATGAAAGCACCACAAATCATCGAAAATGCTCCAAGCAGTACGGTATCAAAATTGGTACCGTTAAAGCTCCAAATTTTAATAATGAGGTAACTGAATTTTCATCTTTCATCGATTTATTTGACAGCCTGGTCTATAATAACGCGTCGCTGTCCAATATCGAAAAATTAAATTATCTTATCAGTTGTTGTACCGGGGAGTCTTTAAGAATCGTTAAATCTGTACCCATTTCGGGGATAATTTTATTATTTCCTATAACGCCTTGCGTGAGAGATTTAGCAATCCGCGTTTATTGGCAACTTTGCATTGGAAAGCAATGAAAGACTTTCTACCTTTAAAATCAGAAGACCCTAAGAAACTTAGGGCACTTATTGATTGTTTTCGGAGAACCTTGCTGTTCTAACTAACTTAAAGTTTCCCACTGAACATTGGAACTTTATTCTGGTCGATTTGCTTTTAGAAAAACTTGATCCGTTCACTAGAAAACGCTTCGAACTCCAATCGGATCCGAAGCAAATACCTAATTTCGAGGATTTGAGATATTTTTTAACCCAACAATGTGCAGCGTTGGAAACCTTTTCTTCAACCGCACCTGTTTCTTATTCGACGACTGTCCATACATCGCACACATCGGTGCCTAAGAAATCCTCAGCGTTTCAATTTAAACCAAAGGTTTCTTCTAACGTAGTTTCACTGGACACACCAAGTAGCTCCAGTGACTCAAAGAATTCATTTGCGCACCATTGTCCTTCCTGCAAGGGCAATCACTTAATTTACAGATGTCAATCGTTTCTAAAGAAAACTCCGACAGAACGTTTCGACATTGTCAAACGCTTACGCCTTTGTTTAAATTGCTTACGAACAGACCATGCGTCCATGCAATGCAAATCTTATAATTCCTGTCGAACTTGCGCCAAGCCGCATCATACCTTGCTACATTTTGAATCGCAACCTGCTTCTAGCCGTTCAGCTGAACCGATCGCTACACCTATGCATAAAAATGCCAATAGGACGCAGTCAGCCTCTCCTATTCCGGCAAATGTTTTGTCTTCACAGACGAATTCAAATCTTGGGGTTACTGTCTTACTCTCCACTGCTGTTGTGGAAGTTCAAGATCGTTCTGGTAGATACAAACCGATCAGGGTACTTTTAGACCCTGGCTCCCAAGCTAGCTTTATTCGAGACGATTGCGTGAGCAAACTTTGGCTTCCACGCATACGTTCTCAAGTTCCGATTTATGGACTTGGGCAGACAACTTCAGCAGTCAATAGGGGTGCCGTCAGCTGCACCATTCGCTCTATGTTAGACTCTGAAAAATCTCTAGAAGTCACAACTTTTGTGCTTTCGTCAATATCTGGCAAATTACCTAGCGTTGAAGTTCTAATAATTGGGAACACTTATGCGGCCTGCACTTTGCAGACCCGACCTGGAACTCCCCAGGAACCATTGACATGCTCCTTGGAGCAGATGTTTATCCGTTCATCGTTAATGGCGGTGTTATACATGGCAAATTTCTTCAGCCTGCCGCCATAAATACAATTTTTGGTTGGACTATTATTGGTCCCACAAAAAGCTTGCAGTCTGATACTGTCCAAGCATTTTTTACTTCTGTAGAAGATCCTATCGACCAGACCCTAAGGCGGTTTTGGGAGATAGAAGAGTTGCCATCCACGCCTTATACTTCTCCAGAAGAAGAAAAGGCAGATTTGATTTTTGAAAACACGTTTTCTCGTGACCCTAGCGGTCGTTTTATTGTTGCGTTACCGTTCAACGATACTTTGCCCGTTTTGATAATTGCTTTGAGATGGCTAAAAAAAGACTATTTTCGTTGGAGCGCAAATTACATGCTCAACCGGAGCTACGCGCCCAATACAACAATTTCATGCAGGACTATCTTGATGCGGGTCATATGGCATTACTCGATTCTCCGCCCGTTGGGAACGATAATTACTTTTACCCCATCACCCTGTGTTTAAAGAAGAAGGTCATACTTCTAAAATTCGTGTGGTTTTTGACGCCTCTGCAAAGGCTAAAAACAACGTGTCACTTAATGACACTCAATTGGCTGGACCTAGTCTCCAAAACGACATTTCGTCAATCTTACTGAAATTTCGTACTCATCGTTTCGTTTTTACTTGTGATGTTCGCCAAATGTATCGACAAATTTTGGTTACCGAAGAACATCGAAAGTTTCAATTAATTGTTTGGCGGTTCTCCGCAGAAGAACCCATCCAGACATATCAGCTTAATACAGTGACCTATGGTATTAAGTCATCGCCTTATCTAGCATTAAAGACTCTTCAGCAATTAGCCATTGACGAAGGCAAAGGTTTCCGTTAGCCGCTGAGGCTATACGGTCAAATCTATATATTGATGATTTCGTCGCCGGTGGAGATTCTATACAATCGGCCCGCGAAATTAAAGAACAACTTATCCGACTTTTACATTTGGCTGGTTTTGAACTTCGAAAATGGAGTTCTAATTCAGTTTCTATTTTGGAGGGCATTCCGTCAGATTTTTGCCAATATACTTCTCTCGATTTCGATTCTGACGAATCAATAAAATATTAGGTCTTCAATGGTCACCTACAGAAGATATTTTCTCGTTTCGGGTTAAACCATTAAACCAAATATGTACAAAGCGCAACATACTTTCACAAGTTGCCAGAATATATGATCCATTAGGATTTTTAGCCCCACTAACACTTTTGCAAAACGCCTAATCCAGCATCTGTGGATGTTAGGTTTAAATTGGGATGACATCCCACCAGCAGACATTTCGTCTCAATGGCAGCAATACCAAGAAGAGTTGCCGTTATTATCGTCATTAAAGTTACCACGTTGTTTACCCCCTTCGGATCCTTTTACTTGTCATTTGCATGGGTTTTGCGATGCTAGCGAGGTAGGGTATGCAGCGGTAGTGTATTTTCAGTTCATAAATCAAACTACTGGAGAAATAACTGTACAATTTGTAACCGCTAAAACAAAAGTAGCTCCAATTAAGCGCATTTCAATTCCACGTTTGGAATTATGTGCCGCCGTTTTATTAACCGATTTACTTTCTTTTACCATTCGGTCTTATCAAGGCTTGATTGACATCTCCGATGTTTCAGCGTGGAGTGATTCTACGGTCGCTCTCAATTGGATACGTTCTCCACCTTTTCGTTGGAAAACTTTGTGGCAAACCGTGTTAGCCACATTCAAGAAATCATTGCACCTAGCCGATGGTTTTATATTAAATCTTCGCATAATCCGGCTGATCCTGCATCTCGGGGATTAATGCCAAGCGCGGTTATTTCATGTTCGCTATGGTGGGCGGGGCCTGAATGGCTTCACTACCCTAGTGACTCGTGGCCGCCTCAACCAACATTGTCAACCTCAATTGCTGAGGTAACTACGGAAAAGAAGATCCTAACATTTGTCGCTCAAACAGATCCAAACGTCATTGACATTTTACTAAGCCGCTTTTCATCGTTATATAAAATCCAAGGCATCGTGGCTTACATTTATAGATTTTCTAAACTCATGGCTCAACGTCATACGGGTCCCTTAACAGACATTGAACTACACAATGCTCTCATGATTATCGTTCGGCATGTACAAAATGTTACATTTTCAAAGGAAATAGCTTCGATCAAGGCAAACCGTAAATTACCTAAAAGCTTGCGAAAACTTTCTCCATTTGTTGATCCACAAAACATCTTAAGAGTAGGTGGGCGCTTGACACATTCTTCGCGTTCCTATTCCGAAAAGTTTCCTGCGTTATTGCCTCAGCGGCACCAATTAACCGAACTTATCATTCTGTCAACTCATGAAAGGTATTGCCATCCTGGTGTTAATACCACAGCGTATCTTATCCAACAGAATTTCTGGATCCTTTCTATTAAAAATTCAATCGGAAATTGTTTATCATCATGTCATGGATGTTTTCGTACCAAACCGGTCCTGGTAACTCCTCCTATGGGAGACCTACCGGCAGCACGTATTACCCAGATCAAAACTGCACATGGCACATTAAAACGACCTTTGGTCAAACTAGCGCCGCTACCGGTATTTTAACTTTATTTTATGTTTAGATGTATATACACATTTTTACATGTATAGTAGTATATTATTTTTACATATTTGCTTATTTACATATATATATTTTATTTTTGCATAGTTGGTAATATCGCTCGCTGTAGTGCACCACCCTATCTTTCGTTACCTCCTTTCCTAGCAAGGTCAAATCCCATGTGATTTCCTTCACCCAACCTACTTCCCTCCTTTTCAAAATTCTATGAATTTGGTGGGCGGTATGTTACGTCGTCATCGAACAATTCGGTATTTTGTGACAATAAATACTTTGTGCGTGCATCCTACAGTTTGAGTGAAACATTTTATATACCGGCAATAACAGTGCATAAAGTGACAGTCGTACTCGAGCCTTTAACGAAGCAAGTCGCCTTCGAACCCTTGAAAAGGACGGTTGTGTTAGAGCTTTGAAAGCGAGACCGACACCATTTTCGTGCGTGTTTCTGGTTCTCCGTAAAAGCTTTTGTGCGTGAAAGTGTCTATTGCCCCAGCGGCGCAGGACTTAAGGTATTTATACCCTTTACTAAGTAGTTTGATGTAGTTTTTTGTTTGTTATTACATAACCGCTCCACCATTATCGTTATTGCTATAAAAG
The DNA here is from genome assembly GCA_036346225.1 of Platerodrilus igneus. Classification (NCBI taxonomy): domain Eukaryota; kingdom Metazoa; phylum Arthropoda; class Insecta; order Coleoptera; family Lycidae; genus Platerodrilus; species Platerodrilus igneus. The sequence goes on from JARFIW010001537.1 coordinate 303,250, forward strand.
CAATTGGTCCTTCATTATAATTTGCATATTTTTATCACACATTTATATCAACCTCCTTAATCACCATCAATCAGCTTGTAAGAGGATTACTTTGTATTGTTATACTTGCACAATTACAGTGGTTTCATTAATAAGAAAGCTAGTAAAAATAATTAACCATTGAATATATGAAAAATATATTGGAACTAAAATATTAATACGGATTGTGACGCCAGGTTGTTGTCCATGCTAATTTATATCACTAAAGGCATACAGCGATATAACGTATAACTGCTATCAGCAGGAGGTTGCGGAATTTTGTAATGCTATGGTTTGTATTGTGGGCTGCATACCATTAATTCATTATGCTATTAAGTTGCTGAAAATTATAGGGTATTTTAATTACTATCAATAATTCGTAATTATTCTATCTCATAATTGTGTTTAACCGTAAACCGCAAAAAAAGATAATTAATTCACGCATTAAATCACCAATAGGGACGCCTTTGATTTATTTTTTTTATTGCTTTAATGCCAGCGCTAGTATTCAAATTGTTTTCTTAAGACCGTAGAATCCTTTAGTTTTAAAGTGTTGGCCGGCTTTGCTTACATGACCCTCGCCACGCAATGTAATTTTGTTATAAAACTTTTAATTAAAAAGGTGTTACAAAATATGAGGGTGGTGAAAGATGACTAATGACGGCATTCTGTATATATATATATATATATATATATACATTAATTTTTGATGGTGTACAAGCGTACATTGTTTTCTAGCGACGGTTGTATCACCTCTTCATTCCCAAAATTAAAAATCCGCCCTAAAAATGACTTATGCATGTGCAGTATCGATTCACAAAATCCAATAGCCCAGATTTCATTTCTGGAAAAGTTTTAAAATTAGGATCGCCCCTTTAACCCTAAAATTAAAAAAACACCCCAAAAATGACATATGCACGTGAGGTACCAATTCTCAAAATTCAGCAGCCTAGATTTTATATCTAGACGAATCTTTAATTTAGAATCACGCCTTCACCCCTATAATTAAAAACACACCCTCAAAAATGATTTATGCACGTAAAGTATCTATTCTTAAAATTTAAAAGCCTAGATTGCATTTCTCAACGAATTTTTAATTTTATGATCATCCCTTCACCCCTAAAATAAAAAACACCCCCAAAAATGAATTATGCACGTGAGGTATATATTCTCGAAATTCGGCAGCCTAGATATCATCTCTAGGAGAATTTTTAATTTAGAATCACGCCTTCACCTCTAGAATTAAAACCCACCCTCAAAAAGGACTTGTGCACGTAAAGTGTCTATTCTTAAAATTTAAAAGCCTAGATTGTATTTATGGACGAATTTTTAATTTAGGTTTATCACTTCACCCCTAAAATAAAAACCATCCCAAGAATGACTTATGCACGTGAGGTATCAATTCTCGAAATCCCGCAGCCTAGATTTCATTTCTAAACGAGTTTTTAATTTAGAATCACGCCTTCACCCCTAAAATTAAAAACCACCCCAAAAATGGCTTATGCAGGTACAATATAGATTTACAAAAGACAAAGGCCTAAATTTTATTTCTGGAAGAAGTTTTAATTTAGGATCACCTTTTCATCCCCTAAAATTTAAAAACCCACTCAAAAAATGACTAATGCACGTGATGTATCGTATCCCAAAATCAAAATATCTAGATTTCATTTATGAAAGAATTTTTAATTTAGGATCACTTCTTCAACCCTTATGATTAAAAACCTACCCCAAAAATGATTTATGCATTTGAGTATCGATTCTCAAAATCCAAATGCTTAGATGTCATCCCAGGAAAATTTTTAATTTAGGATCACCCATCAACTACTAAAATTTGAAATGTTTTATGAAAAATTTTCAAAAATTAAATTTGGGCGGGGTGAGGGTGGTTTAAGAAATGGCGTTGCACGAGTTACATTGTTTTCTAAAAATGGTCATCATCATCAATGGGTCTTCAGTCCTGAAACTGGTTAGACGCGTACCATCATTGTTTCCTATTCTGAACTAACCTACAGATTTCCCCGAATTTTGCACAGTCTGCATCTATCACTATCTGATCTAGGTCTACATCCACCTCTTTTTTCCTATCTCTGTTTGTCATATATCTCATACTATTCCCCAAAAATGCCTTAGAACGTATTCTGCCCTTCAATTTCTCATATTTTTTTCTCAAAGATATCCTTATTCCCTTACTGTTTCTATAACCTATTTGTTATTACCTTTGTCTGTCCATCCTCATACATCTGAAGCACGGCATTTCAAAGGCTGCTACTGTTCTTCTGTCTGCTTTTCAGACTGCTCCTATTTCGTAGGCATACTGTCTGTGCTGTGCTCCACACATACGCTTTCAACAACTTTTTATTCTATGTTTGTTGTCTTTCATCATAGGCGCCGTTCTTTCTTGTTAAATGCAGTTCGGTCCCCTTCTATTGTTTTACACTTATATACCCTATTTCTTCGACATTCAGTGGTTGCGAAGAGGGGTAAGCAGCCTGTGGCTGCCAAGTTCCCCCAGCACTTGAACATTTACTGATTTAATATTTTTTCCAATATATCTTTTCGCACAGTCAACATTAGTTGCAGATATTTCACAACAAACAACTAGTTGTTTATACTAATCATCAGATTTATCTGCACTTATTTTTTAGTCATTGGATTTCCCGTCTCAAAACTGGTTGGACATGTACCTGCACTTATTTATTTTCTAAACTAACCTACATAGTTCCCTGAAATTCTCACACAGCATTACAGCTCGGTTCCCCTTATATAGTTTTCTAATATTATGCCCTATTTCACTGAGATTTATTGAAGGGGGTTAAGCAACCAGTGGCTGCCAAAATTCCCCAACACTTAGACATTTGCCGAAATAATAGTTTTCCAGTAAATGCTTTCCCGCAATTACCATTATTCTAAAAATGGTAATATATTTTAATTTTGAAGGGTTGGCCGGCTAGGGTCACGTGGCCGCACGCTATAAAAGTGGTGCGAATTCTTTCAGAAACCACGTTTGGATTTAAACAAGCTTAAGGAGCACTTTAATCTTTTCTAGTGCAACGATACTTCATGTGTAGATATGGTATAAATAGATCTAACTATAAGTCATGCTTGTTTTAATATATTCGTGCTGTGCAATTAGTCAGTAATAACGAAATATAACTACTACCTGTTCCTGTTCAATACAAACTAAATATCTTATTTGCATTCAAAGAGACATTTAAGTTCATTTGTATCCTAAACTGTTTACTACGCATTAAACAAATAGAGTGTACTGCAACTTACACCATTTTATTTGCAAATGGTTATCAAAGCGTGATTTTTGAAAGAAATCGGAATAAATATCACTTACGTCCGTTTTATGCAAACGGTGGTTAAAACCATTTTCTCATAATTAGACTTACACTAACATACATCTATTATCTTAGGAATGCTTGCGATTATAAATAGCTGATACAGGAACATATGTCATACAAACATTGTCTTCCGGGGCTCCGTGACCCCAGCCGGCCCACTTTAAAATTAAAAAAAAATAATAACACAGGAACATTGTACCGCACCCCTTATGCACCCATATGCACCAACCTCACATTTTATTGCACCCTTTCAGTTAAAGATTTATCCACAAAATAATAGTGTGCGGTCAGGATCACGTGACCGTAGCCGGTCGACATTTCAAAATAAAAATTGAAACATCCACCAAAATCAATCTTCTTGCCCTTTCTTAAACCACCCTCACCCCCTCCCAAATTTTATTTGTGAAAATTTTTTATTATAACATTTATATACAGAATGCACTCATTATCCACCATCTAACACTTACCTCACATTTTTTGCACCTTGTTGGTTAAGGACTTATTTGCAATATAAATAAAAAAATTAAGCCATTTTGCAGTTTTATATGTATTAGGTTTTGGTAATTTAATTTATTTAAGTTTTCACGCATTTTGGGAGTGATGTACACAAAACGCATACATTTTACTAAAACATTCATTGAAAAAAGAGGTTCATGCTCGTTTTGCTCTCCACAAATATGTTTGGATTATTTAGAAATCGTGTCTGCTTCATTACTATAGGTAGTAATTGAAATTGAAAATAAAAATTTACTATTTACTTTAATTTTTCAGAGACGTAACATGATTCGTATCATACTTCTGTTGTAGCAAATGTTTATTTACGGAATGGGACGATACGACGCCGTCGTTTTGGCGCAGCCGATTCGGCGCACGGACATGTCGGCGCAATGACGTTACGGCGCAAGAACGTTTCGGTACAGAAATGTCTCGACGCGCAAAATTGATTTCTATTTGTCCATATTGCAATATTGTGCATATCTGCAGTGTTGTGGTGAACATAGTGTTGAGTTTTCAGCTTAGGCTAGTAGTAGAATTGTTTACTACTAAGAGATAATTATAGATTTGGTATATGTGCGAAAATAGTGTTAAGGCGAAAACAATGTTGAGGTATTAACTTAGGTTAGTGTCGAGGCAGAAATAGTGTTGAGGTTTTAACTTAGGTTAGTAGTAAAAATGTTTTACTACTAAAATATAATAATCGAAAGGTGCATGTGCGAAGATAGTCTTAAGATGAAAATAGTGTTGAGGTATAACGTCTTTCTGCCTAAAAGTCCCTATGGCAAACCATCCCTACGTCGAAACGTCCCTGCGCCAAACATCATTGCGCCGAAACGTCTCTGCGCGGAATCGGCGGCGCCAAAACGTCGTAGACTGATTTATTTAAGTATTACGTTCCTTTTGACCTTAGTATATAATACTAAATAATCAATTTTAATTATAAGTTTGTTAATGGTACGCTCCTGGTGACTTGAGTTCTTTAACTTTATTTAGTTAATGTAGCGCTCGAGGGTTTGATTCCTTGTCAAATGTGGTGTACAAGGGTCGTCAAATGTTAAATATCAGGCAAATGTTCAAATGTCACTCAAATGTTTCAGATGTCAATTAAGTGTAGACGATTTTTGTAAGTGAACAACCCCTCGGTAGCGCTTCAAGTGGTTTGTATAAAACATTTTAATGTCTACATCCCTATAATATTATAGACAATATTATTCTAAATACCACATTCAAAAGGTAAAGTATTCATATTGTAAAGTATTAAATACAAGAAGTATTTACAATTTAATAAGCCACTTGGAGCTGGTGCCATGGCGCTGCTCTTTCTGCTTGGTCGAGTACAAAAGCGTTAAAAAATGTTAAGCATTCTAGTCTCTAGGAAATATTCAAACTTCTTATATGTGTCCCAGCAAAGCCATAACAATAACTTTCTGTTTCGGAGTTTTAATAAAAATTTTCAACAAATAAAATTTGAGAAGGTGTAAGGGTGGTTTAAGAAAGGGCGAGAAGATTAATTTTGGTGAAGCACAAGGGTGCATTGCTTTCTAAAAGTATGTTTTAATTTTTATTTTGAAGTGTTGGCCAGCTAGGGTCACGTGACCCTGGCCGCGCAGTTTAATTTTGTCAATAAGTCCTTAACTAAATGGGTGCAAAAAACGTGAGGCGAGTGCTAGATGGTGCAAAAATGAGTGCATTCTGTATGTAAATGTTTAAATACAAATTTTCAAAAAATAAAATCGGGGGTATGGTTTTTTAAGAAAGGGTGAGAAGATTAATTTTGGTGGAGCACAAGCGTGCATTGCTTTCTAAAAACGGTAATGTTTTAATTTTTATTTTGAATTGTCGGCCGGTTAGGGTTACGTGACCCTGGCCGCGCATTAGATATTTGTCAATAAATCCTTAATTAAAAGGGTGCAATAAAATGTGAGGTTGGTGCATAGTGCTGCATAAGGGGTGCATTCTGTATATAAATGTTTCAATAAAAACTTTCAAAAAATTAATTTTGGAAGGGGGTGAGGGTGGTTTTAGAAAGGGTGAGAAGATTAATTGTGGTGGTGCACAAGGATGCATTGCTTTTTAAAAACGGTAGAAATTTGTCAATAAATCTTTAACTGAAAGGTTGCAATAAAACGTGAGTTTGGTGCATAAGGGGTGCAGTGTTCCTGTGTTATTATTCTTTCTAATGTTTGAAGTGGGGCGGCTGGGGTCACGGAGCCGAGCAAAATGAACATAAACCTCTTTCTACAATGAATGTTTAATTAAAATGTATGCGTTTCGTGTACATCACTCCCAAAATGCGTGAAAATTTACATACCTTAAATTACCAATACCTAATACAAATAAAACTTAGCAAAATGGCTTAATTTTTTTATTTATATGGCAAATAAGTTCTTAACCAAAAGGATTCAAACAATGTGAGCTACGTGCTAGATGGTGCATAATCAATGCATTATATATATATATATATATATATATATATATATATTGTAGTGGATTTAAAGGGTTAAAATATGGGGTAAACAATGCAATTTCAAAACACCCTGTATAGAAAAAGAAACCATTTGTGTGCGTGCAAAATTTATTTCAATTATTAAATTTAAATTAACAAGGGTTGACGTATTGTTATAATTAGGGATTAAAAAGTAATAAGTTCTTAAATAAAATCAGTTTTATAAAGCAATAGCACGCATAATTAATTTAATTTAGTTTAATTTAACGGGCAATAACGTCAGAAAACGCATCAAAGCATGTAAAATCAATAATCCCAAGACGAAAAACTTTCGTAACGAACAAACAGACATCTGTTATATAGAATACCGTGAGACGTAAACTCCGAGAAGTGTTATTTTAAACGATCATTAATTAAGCACACCTGCATGTTGGAAAGGTCATCGTCCGCTTATTTGTGAGCGTAATAAGACGAGCTTCAAGGAAATGTTGTTCAACCGTCGGTGGTTTCGCATAAACACTAACAAGAGTTTCTTGAAGAGCAGAAGGGATAAACAATCAATAATATGCTACAGAATGAGATGGGTATAAGAACATTCAATTTCATAAAGCACGTACTCAATCCACGTGGACGCGGTCAGCAATGTCAATTTTCTACCACTCAAGTAAAGGTGGAACGCCACATCCAATATGCATAAGACGGAGATACAATATTACAGGCGGAGTTTTATGTCATCATAGGACTAGGTCATTGGTCGAAATAGTTAGTTTTACAACAGACGAACACGCCACAGGTGGTTGTAATAGTTTGTATGATATAGCGTGTTGACGAGGGAATATTTCTGGAAGTTGAAGACGATTATACAAAATTTGCGGAAGTATTATTTTTAATTGAGTATTTCACGCAAAGTGTGGCCAAAGGGGCTTGGTTTATTGTATAAATACGGGAAGAAAATTAATAGGGCTCTCTTTAATTTTGCATCGCTTAACGATGACTAATAATCAACTAACGAGGCTTGTGAGTATTAAAGATTTGTAAAATTCAGTAAAATAGTATTAGATTATTTGTGTCCTTTAAAATTAGTAGCACAAATAGTGACGAGTAATTTAAATTTAACTGAGGTCCACGAATACTTTAACAAGCTCGTAAATTAATAATACAGTAGTAAACAAGTGTAATATAAATGGATTGGGATGTTGGAATTGATAGTGAATGGGCAGCACAAGCTCAACTTAGATTGTGTTTTCATCTATGAATAGCTGGTGGAGCAGCGCGTATAATCACGAAACCGAGGGGTTCAGGTATACAAAGGCATCTTCAACGGAGATGGAATTTTGAAGCTTTTCCAGATAACACATTTGAATTTGCTGGTTTTTTTTTGATAAACTGTTGAAATTATTTGTGATGTGTGAGTGAACTTTGAGGGTTATTTTGATAATTTAACGTATTGAAAAAGATACGTATAACCGACTATTATTATGGTATTTGGAATATAAAACAAAAGGTGTACGTAAAGCTTATTAAATTTCTTGATGAATTAAAATTTAATTGTTAAGAGTACATGGGTTTTTTTTTTAAGTTTGTAGTAATAGTATGCAAAGTGGAAAGCATATTAAATTTCTTGATGAATTAAAATTTAATTGTTAAGAGTACATGGGTTTTTTTTTTTAAGTTTGTAGTAATAGTATGCAAAGTGGAAAGCATACATTAATAAACTGGGTTATCATGAGCTCACCATACTCCAGTGTGCAGTAACAAATAAAGATAAAGTATTATTTGGTGCCCATTTACTCCCGTTGCATTAAATGTATTTGAAATTACTATTTTTAAAACTAGGACTTTACAAGGATGGTATTTATTGAGGTGTCACTAGAGCACCGAACTCTACATAACTATGAATTATTGTTTGTAAATAGCGGTAAATAAATATTGTATAATTGTTGTATTATTTTGTGATTTTATTGAATGGTGTGTAAATGGTACAGAGAATGATAGTAAATTTAGGTATATAAGAAGAGGCATAGCTGAGCTAGCCAGGCAAGCTGCTGAAGAAATTAATTTAATGAAGCAGAATCCGGGTAAGAAAATTATGGTGAAAGTTTTATATTTTTGAAAAGAAAATAATTCTTTTTTGACACTGGCGAGGTCCAAAGCTAAGTTCCACGGCAATTTATGACGGCCCAATCCGTGTGGCTCGAATGTTTTTGGAAGATCCAGGGCAATTTCTGGCGACCCGAACGTGAGGCAAGAGCTTCAAAAAGAATTTTAGCGATTTTATTCCAGGAAACTGGCGATCTGAGAGAGAGAGTTTCTTTGGTCTAAATTTAAAAATTAAATTTTGAGTGTGTGTGGGAGTGATTTGAACGTATGCAGAGAAAGGAGCGGTTAAGAAGTCAAGGAGTGGAAATTGGAAGTGACGATAGTGCCTTATTTAATAAAGCGAGAAAAATGGAGGAAGCTGGAGGTAGTAGGGATCAGTCGAGGACAGAGTCAGGAGACCAAGGAAATGAATTAATAATGAACATGTTAGAGGAAATGAGATTAGGTAGGGAAGAATCGAATAGAAAATTTGACCAATTGAGCCAGGATTTAGGGGATAAAATAGAAAAATGTACCAGGGAATTTTCCGATTTTAGAAATAGCTTGACGGTGAAAATGGCGGAAATTGAGAATAGGGTAGATAACAATGAGCGTGATATTAGAGGTTTAAGTCAGGAAATGGGACAATTAAGGACAGAAGTAAGGATTTTCTGTGAGGACGACATAACTGCTAAAATGACTGAGGTAACGGACTTGTGTAAGGATCAGTTAGGTAGGGTTGAGAGAGAAGTGACCGGTATTAAACAAAATGTAGCAACTTTGATGGGGAATGGTCCAAGATTGGTAACAGGTAATATGTCGTTGGAGCAACAAATGAAATTTTATGGGGATAGTAGAGTAAACCCTCAAATATTCATTAATAACATGATAGGTTTGATGAATAATTTATATGACGAACAGGCGAAATTGAATGTTGTGAAAGCTTTATTAAAAGACCATGCTGAAGCTTGGTACAATTTAATTGGACAAGAAATTGACACTTACACTGACTGAAACATTATTGGAGTGACCACAAAAACGGACCAGGTACGAGACGATTTAATCACAGGTAAATTTAAAGGGGAATTTTCAGGAAGTAGGGAGCAATATGCTATACGAAAGTATAGCATAGCTAAGCAACTCAATGCACCACTGACGGACAGACAGATAATTAAATACTTATCACGACATTTTGAGGTTGAGGTGAGGCAACATATAGCGTTGCAAAATATTGTGGACAGGGAGATGTTTTTGGAGTACCTGCAAAGGTACGATGACGTTAATAGTGGACGACCTAGAGAAAGTAGGGAAAGACAAGTCAATGCAGTGAGATTTGAACGACGGGACAACTACGCAACACGGGGGAATAATTTTTCATACCAGAGACAAAATTGGGAACCTCGACGGACGTTTTTTAGGAGCAACAGTGTAGGTAGGGGACCTGCACCTAGACCGGGACCAACGATACAGAACAGTTCATCGGATATGAGGGGGACATCCACAACAAGCAGGTAAAGTAACAACACGGACAGAATACAAACGCCTGGAACATATGCTGAAGTAGTAGCAAGACCAGGACCAAGTAGGGAGACCAGACCTGGACAGGATTTTTAGACAAGGACAAACCATTAGACACCACTGTGTACAAGTACAAACATCCTAGGGAATTTTTAAAAATAGAGGAAGAAATTGAGCCAGAAATTATAGAAAAATTTTGTTTGCCCATAATTGATATTAAAATTTTTGAGAAAAATTTAGGAGCATTATTAGATTCAGGAGCTGAGGCGAGTTTAGTATCGGAGGAATTCGTCAATGAAATTAAAGATAAAGTGTGTGACAGGATAATGCCAATAAAAAGAAGTCACCTGGTTGCGCCGAATAAAAAGCGATTTGCTGTTGTGAATAGCGTGGTTATTTTAAAAGTAGAGTTAGGTTCAGTTAGCTATGAACAAGAATTTATAATTGTACCTGGGTTAAAGTTTAAAGGGATATTAGGGGTCGACTGTATCATGAAGTTAGGTGTTATAATTGATATGGAGAGAAAAATAGTTAAGATTGGTGATAGGATATTGCCCTGGAAGGCAAGTTATAATGTTACAGAAGATGACATGGGGTTATGTATTAATAGTATAGAGGGAGATGAAGAAGAGGTGAAAGAGATCGGCTCAGGTGAATATAATGAGAAAGAGTTAGAAGAGGTACAATTAGTAGTCAACGAAGAGGCTGAACAGGTAGAGGTAAAGTCGAGTGCAACATTGTTAGGGTATAACGAGTCAGATTTAATAAGAGTAAAGGCGAAAGCAGTATTAGAGTACACACGAGAGTTAAAAGTAGGCATAAGTGAGTTAAGGGGCAAAGATAATTTTGGTAATTTGAATTTGAATTTAAAAGATTTTTATGAGGTGAATATTGTACATGAAGGGTCTAGAGAAGAGGAAAAGTTTTGTATAGAGGGTAAAGATAAAGGTGTTGAGGTAATATCGTTGGGTTTATCCGCAGAAAAGTAAATTATAATAAATGAGAAACAAACAAGTATAGGGACTGAAGAAGAAATATTTTAGAGTCAGGATAATAGGGATGATTTTATTTTATGTGAAGTAATAGGGATAATAAGCATAGAAATAGAAGGAGGTGACATAGGGATGAAGTGTATTAGGATTGTTAGAAGAAAGACTTGGAGGGTCAAGAAAAGAGTCAGATTTAAATAAGAAATGAAGCTTAATGGACAAAAATATAAAGATAGGTAAATGGTAGTGGAGAGGTAGAATAGATAGAGATAGGTGTATAGAGAAAAGTAGAAGTTGAAATAGGATAAATATGAATAGGTGGATATAGAGAAGTAGAGATAGGTGTATAATTGAGTAAAATTTAAATAAATAGGGATAGAAATAGGTGTATATAGAAAAGTAGAAGTAGGTGTTTATAGAAAAATAAAATTAGGTATAGGATAAATATGGGAGATAGTTAGATGTAGAGTTAGGTGTGTATAATTAGGATAAGGAATAGATAGTGATAAGAGGTACTTAAAGAGTCAATAAAGGACGAAAGGGTGAATTAAAAAGAGGAAATAGACTGAAATAAATGGTAAAGAGTTAGTAATAGATAGAAATAGTTAGGTAAGAGATAGTGATAGGTGTGAATAGTTAATTATAAATAAAGATAGGTGTAGATAGATAGAAATAAGTAGAGATAGGTGTAGATAGATAGAAATAAGTAGAGATAGGTGTAGAAATAGGTAGAAAAGTAGTGATAGGTTTGATAAATAGGTATAGGTACGGTTAGGTGAGTAGATAAAGGTATTGAAATAGCATGTGGGATTAGATTAGAGAGTAGATATTTAAATTCAGAAAACATGGGGTAGTTTCTCTAGAATTGAAATAAGGGGATTATGTAGTGGATTTAAAGGGTTAAAATTTGGGGTAAACAATGCAATTTCAAAACACCCTGTATAGAGAAAGGAACTATTTGCGAACGCGCAAAATTTATTTCAATTATTTAATTTAAATTAACAAGGGTTGACGTATTGTTATAATTAGGGATTAAAAAGTAATAAATTCTTCAAGAAAATCAGTTTTACAAGCCAATAGAACGCATAATTAATTTAGTTTAATTTAACGGGCAATAACGTCAGAAAACGCATCAAAGCATGTAAAATCAATAATCCCAAGGCGAAAAGCTTTCGTAACGAACAAACAGACATCTGTTATATAGAATACCGTAAAACGTAAACTCCGACAAGTGTTATTTTAAACGATCATTAATTAAGCACACCTGCATGTTGGAAAGGTCATCTTCCGCTTATTTGTAAGCGTAATAAGGCGAGCTTCAAGGAAATGTTGTTCAACCGTCGGTGGTTTCGCATAAACACTAACAAGAGTTTCTTGAAGAGCAGAAGGGATAAACAATCAATAATATGCTACAGATTGAGGTGGGTATAAGAACATTCGATTTCATAAAGCACGTACTCAATCCACGTGGACGCGGTTAGCAATATCGATTTTCTACCACTCAAGTAAGAGTGGAACGCGACATCCAATATGCATAAGACGGAGATACAATATTACAGGCGGAGTTTTATGTCGTCATAGGACTAGGTCATTGGTAGAAATAGTTAGTTTTACAACAGACGAACACGCGACAGGTGGATGTAATAGTTTGTATGATATAGCGCGTTGACGAGGGAATATTTCTGGAAGTTGAAGACGGTTATACAAAATTTGCGAAAATATTAATTTCAATTGAGTATTTCACGCAAAGTGAAGTAAAATAGAAAAGTTTCATCACTTAATTAATGCTCTTTCAGGACCGCCATTGAGTATTGTCAAAAGTTTGCCATTGACAGAAGTAAATTATGATATTGTTTTTAACATCTTGCTTGCAAAATATGAAAATAAAAGAATATTAGCCGGTGATTTGCTAGATAGTATGCTTGCCTCTAAGCAATTTCATACGGAAAATCTAAACAATTTTATGCAGTTTATCCAAACATTTTATGAAGCAGCAGTGTCGTTAAGGGCCTTGCAAATACCTAATCTTCATGATTTTATTCTGTTTCACTTGGCATTCAGAATTCTGCCCAATGACACTAGAAAACAATTTGAAGCGTCTAACATAGGCGTGGAAATTCCTACATTTGACCAATTAGTTGAGTTTGTACAAAATCAAATTCAGATTTTTGCGTTGTCAAAATTTCCAAATACTACTCAAAATGGTAAACCTTCACAAACAATAAAAGGTAACACAATATTAACGCCAAATTCTAATTTGTGGCTGTCGTTTGTTACTACTTCTTATTCGAAACCGTGCCCTTGCTGCAAAAATACGCATACAATTTATAAGGTGCCCGAAGTTTTTGTCTTTGTCTTTTACCGACAAAAAAGCCAAAGGTCAGGCTTATAACCTGTGTTTCAATTGTTTGAGAGAGGATCACAGTGTTTATAATTGCAAATCGAAAACTAGTTTTTTTCATTGTGGTCGTAGGCATAATTCATTGCTTCATCCTACATTCGATTCGGATAGCGCAAATAATGCCAATTCTGAACCCACTATTATGACCCATGCGTCATTTGCTTCTGATAGTGAAAATATTGTTAATTCCGAATCTACTGTTTTGACCCATGCGTCATCTTGTGCTTCGGTACCACTACATAATCAAATTGTTCTTTTAGGAACAGCTATTGTTCACATGAAAGATTCATCCAACGTCTTTCAACCAGTCAGAGCGTTGATTGGCTCGGGTGCTCAAACTTCATTTGTAACCGCGTCTTGCGCTCAAAAACTTGGTCTACATATTCAAAATTACAACTTTACTGTTGTAAGCTTGGGTCAAAAACCCATATTAAATGTCAAAGGTACATCTGATCGTTTAATTAAACCTTACAGTAGCGAGCAACCTCAGTTTAATTTAAAAACCGAATTAGTGCCAAGTATTACTGCGGAAATGCTCTCGGTAGAAATACCTACTAATATTGTAAATCAGTTCAAGTGTTTACATTTGGCGGATCCAAAATTTTATTTGCCGTCTAGAATTGAATTGTTACTCGGCGCTGACGTATATCCAGACCTGTTTACCGGCGAGAAGTTGCGTCCCAATGCTGATTCTCCATGGGCACTTAATAGTGTTTTTGGTTGGGTTATTACAGGTAAAACTAATCTACGCGGTAGTGACCCTTCTACAAATATTCAAACTGTCTTATTTACATCACTAGCAGATTCGTTAGAAAAGTCTTTACAAAAATTTTGGAAATTTGAAAATATTCCTGATCGTAAAATTATATATCCAGATGAAGAGAAATGCGAACAAGTGTTTAAAAATTTTTATACTCGTACGAAAGAAGGTGCATTTGTGGTACCCTTGCCTTTCAAAACAAACAATTATCAATTTGGAAATACTTATGATCTAGCACTCAACCATTTATATAATTTAGAACGTCGCCTTGCTCGACAACCGCATCTTAAGAAAGATTATATAAATTTTCTTCGCGAATATGAAAGTTTAGGTTATATGGAATTTTCTAAAAATAGTGAGGACGCACGATACTTCATTCCACATCACTGTGTCGTAAAGCAGTCAAGCAGCACCACTAAGTTAAGGGTGGTGTTTGATGCTTCTGCACATTTACCTAAGTGTCAGTCGTTGAATGATGTGTTATATGTAGGTCCCAAGTAACAACGCGATATTGTTGAAGTTATCATGCATTTTAGACTGCATCCGTTTGTGTTTAGCGCAGATATTAGTAAAATGTACAGGGTGATCCGTTTAAGACAGGAAAGTCAACGTTTTCAGTTTATCTTGTGGCGTGAAAACCTCACACAAGCAATTAAGGCTTACCGTTTAAAAACCGCAACCTACGGTGTCTCGTTAGCCACATATTTGGCGCTGAGAACTCTGGAGCAACTCGCTCAAGATGGGGAAAAAAAATTTCCATTAGCTGCACAAGTATTACGTAGAGACACCTACGTCGACGATATTTTAACCGGAGCTTTATCAATCGATACCCTTTTAGAAATAAAAGAACAATTGTCAAACCTGTTAGCTTCAGGTTGTTTTAGTTTGCAAAAATGGACTTCTAATTGTCTTCAACTGCTGAAAACAGTTTCACCGGAACACAGAGAAACTTCCGTTTCACTTGAAGAAAGCGAAACACTTTATAGCCTCTTAGGCTTTCAATGGGATGCAAAATCTGATTCCTTTTGGTATAAGGTGCATTCGTTGTCTCCAGTTTTTTCTAAACGAGCAATATTATCGAATATTGCTAAAATATTTGACCCTTTGGGATGGCCGACTCCAGTTATTTTCAAGGCAAAATATTTTATGCAAAAATTATGGTTAGCCCAATTAGGATGGGATGATCTCATTCTTGGCAACTTAAAGGTAGAATGGTCAGAATTTCTACGAGAATATGACTTCCTAAAAAATATAAAAATCGACAGATATTTTTGTATACAATCGGTAGCACATAATGTTGTAGTAGGGTTTTCTGATGCGTCGGAATGCGGCTATTGCGTAGCTGTATATTTGGTCATTTTTAATGAAAAAAACTTGCTTATGGCCAAAAGTCGTGTAGCACCCTTAAAATCTATGACGACACCTCGCTTAGAACTCAGTTGAGCATTGTTGCTATCCTGATTATTTAAATATGTAATTAATTCATTGAATGGTGTACTATCACTTCAACCTAGCCTTGCCTTTACGAATAGTACAACTGTTTTAACATGGATCCGAACAGCGCCTCATTTACTTAAACCCTTTGTAGCAAACAGAGTAATTGAAATTAATGAGAATATACCTTATATAAAATGGCACCACGTTGACTCAAAAGAAAATCCCGCGGATTGTGGCTTCCGTGACATCTCATCCTCACAATTATTAGATCATCCCTTATGGTGGGGTGGGCCTTTCTGGCTTAAGTACCCTGTTTCTCAGTGGCGGACTTTAATCGCTTATACATTGAATTCGTCAGAAATAAATACGGAATTAAAATCCTACGCGCTGAATAAAGATTGTTATATTGCAGAAATTAAAGCACCTGATTGTAACATTATTCGACGCTTCTCTAACCTTTTACGTTTGCAGCGGGTTTTTGCTTGGTGTTTTCGTTTTATATTAAATTGCCGAGTCAATTGTGCGAATCGTAATTTCGATTCCGTAACTTCTGAAGAAATACGTATTGCTACATTTAAAATAGTAAAGCTAACTCAACAAGAACATTTTAGCAGTGAAATCGTTTTGTTATCAAAAGGAGAACCTCCGTCTCCTTCTCTTCGAAAACTAAGTGTTTGGATAGATCTTCTAGGTCTCCTCAGGGTGGGGGGTAGATTACAACATACCAGTATAACTCAGGATGCTAAGCATCCTTTGTTATTACAAAAAATTGTTATTTATCTAAACTTATTATCGATTATTATTAGGGGTGGGCGATACGGGATTTTGCGTATCGAATATCGATACATATTCTATATCGATATGTATCGATATATCGAATATCGATATATATATCGATACGTATCGATGCGTATCGATATGTATCGATGCGTATCGGTGCGTATCGATACATATCGATTCGTATCGATGCGAATCGATACGTATCGATGCGTATCGGTGCGTATCGAAACGTATCGATACGTATCGATACGTATCGATACGTATCGATTCGTATCGATGCATATCGATACGTATATTTACGTAGCGGTACGTATAGATATATATAGCGATTCGTATCGGAACGTTTAGATGTGTAGATTAAGTATACATATCGAGACGTAGCAATACCTATCGGTACGAATCGATACGCATCTATAATTTTTTCTACTCTTTCTTTGGGAATAAAATCACAAGATCGTTTTAAAATAATATATTTACTGACAATTCGATCTTTCACTTAAGATTGTTTGTTATCAAAATAATTAAAGTTTCAAGTTTAATATTTGTGACATAAGTATGTATATAGGGGTAGGCGATACGGGATTTTGCGTATCGAATATCGATTCATATTCTATATCGAATATCGATACGTATCGATACGTATCGATACATATCAAGTATCGATATATCGATATTTATTTTTTGCTGTATCGGGGGGGTCGATACGGGGGTCGTATCGATACGTATCGATATATCGATACGCCGACCCAGCCCTAATTATTATCACATTTTTATTTACACGTAGGTCCTTGCAGCTTACAAGCTATTATTTGCCAGAAATTCTGAATTCTAGGCATTAGAAATGTCATCAGGTCCAACTTATCAAAATGCACGGTCTGCATTAGATTGAGAGTATATGGCAAATTTACCGCCTCCACGTGTAACTCCATCACGACCTTTTTTAAATGTAGGGGTAGATTTTAGAGGACCTTTTATTATAAAAGGAAGTAAACGGCGTAATGTAAAATTACAAAAGACCTATCTTGCATTATTCATTTGCATGGCCACCAAAGCCGTGCATTTAGAGGTAGTATCTGATCTTACTACAGAATTGTATCTCGAAGAGGTCTATGCAGAAACATATATTGCGACTGCGGTATAAACTTTAAGGGTGCGCAAAGACATTTATCTGATGTTTTTGCCTACTGAGCCAAAACAGAGATCCAAGAAGAGATCACTAGTGGGTTAAGTAAAAACCAAATCGTTTGGCATTTTAACCCACCTTCCGCTCCACACTTTGGAGGGCTTTGGGAGGCTGGGCTTCGTAGCGCAAAATATTACTTAAAACGGGTAACTAAAGACCAACTATTAACTTTTAAGGAATTGACTACCCTCTTTTCTAAAATAGAGGCAATAATGAATTCTCGCCCTTTGTGCGATTTATCTCCTAACCCTAATGAGTATGCAGCTTTGACGCCAGGACATTTTTTAATTGGTTTATCGTTAGTTTCCGTTCCCGCATTTAATGACGTCAGCGATGTTTCCAATAATCGTCTTAATCGATGGCAGTTACTGCAAAAAAATGCAGTCTCATTTTTGGCATCGTTGGAGTTTAGAGTATCTTCATATCCTTCAACAACGTGCAAAATGGGATATTCACACAGCCAATTTACAAATTGGTGATTTGGTTGTAATTATCGATCTAAATCAACCGCCACTAAATTGGAAATTGGGCAGAATCAATGAAATTATCCCAGGTTCAGACAACATTGTCCGTGTTGTTCCTGTCCAAACTGTAACCGGTGTATTCACCCGGTCTGTAGTTATGTCCACTACCTTAAAGTAAGTGCAAGTATCACATGTTAACATTATTATTATTATTTGATTAAGTTTCTAAGTTTCTTTAAGGTGTGAATTTTCTAATTTTTTCTAATTTGCGAAACATGCGATATATGCACGATATATGAATGGCATCAAAAGCTAGTTGGGTTTGGTCAGTGCCTTGCAAGTAAAAGCTAAATTGAAGAACTCGAAAAAAACGGGGGCATAGTCGTCAATTTGGTCCCCCGTATACGTTTTTATTTATTTTTTTGGTATGAGCAATTGAGCACAATTGCGAATAAAACGAGCACAATTCAATGAACCAAGACAAAATTAAACACTCAAAAAAAGCGGAGGGTTAGTCGTCAACTTCGCGCTTCGGATGTTTTCAATTTTTTTTTGCTCTACGCAAATGAGCACAATTGAAACCGGCAACGGCACAATTGAGCACAAAACGAGCAAATGAAATATAAAAAGTTGAAAACTCAAAAAGGACGGGGGTAGTAGTAAAACACCCCTCCCCAATGTGTTTTTTTTTGCTATAAACAGATAAATACAATTGTAACAAACACCGGCTGAGGACAAAATAAGCACAATTGATTGACCCAATTTCAAATTTTTGTGCACAAAACCGTTTACGAGAATGGAACGCACCGGGGCACCCGCTTGAGCCTATGTAACATGGATGATATCAAAAGTTTGTTGGGTTTTGTCAGTCACTTAAAAGTAAAAGCTAAATTGAAAAACTCGAAAAAAACGAGTTGATAACTAGGCCACCCGTAAAGGTTTTCATCTTTTTTTTGGTATGAGCAATTGATTACAATTCAAACAAACACCGGTACAATTGAGCACAAAATGAGTACAATTCAATGAACCAAGAAAAAATTGAAAAACTCGGAAGAAGCGGGATATATTTTAATTTTTTTGCTATAAACAAATGAGCACAGTTGAAACAAACACAGACATAATTGAGCACATAACGAGCACAATTCATTGAACCAAGAAAAAGATTGAAAAACTCAAAAAAATAGGGGGAGAAACGTCAACTTGACCCTCCGGATAGGTTTTCGTTTCTTTTGCAATAAGCAAATGAGCATAATTGAAACAAACACAGGCACAATTTAGCACAAGACGAGCACAATTTAATAAACCTAGAAAAAGTCGAAAACTCCAAAAAAAGTGGAGGTTGGTGTTAGTCATCAACATCGCTCCACGGATATATTTTAATTTTTTTCGCTGTACACAAATGAGAAAGATTGAAACAAACACCGACACAATGAAAACATCACAAGCACAATTCAATGGATCAAGAACAGAAGAATGTGTATTACGTAAATGTGGCAATTTCTAACAATGTTATTAATGACGAGTTATAATGATAATTTAATTGTTTTACTCAAGAGAAATGCGCAAAAGGGTGTTTTCATATAGAATTAGCCAGGCTAATCATAAAGTCCACATGGAAAAATAACAGTGAGTACCTTTTTTTTTTAAAAGGTATCAAAGACATATTTGCGGAAATTAATATATACTAGAATTGAAAATAATATCTAAGTATTTTCGGAATATTAAAAGATAACGACATACAAAATTTAAATACTGTGTATCGTTAAAATCATCTATGCACTGCTATTGAAATATTTTAGATATCACATTGCCCGTATTTGTCTCATTAATATTTCCACTACTACTACTTAAATTGAGAATATGACATTTCTACGTGGCCTTCAAAACTCACACAAACGGCAAGCCTTTGATGATAATCTAACAACAGTTGTTTATGGTCAAAATTCAATGAATCGGTACCGGATACAAAGACATTAAATAATTGCTTCTTGTTGCCAATTAGATAAGTTTAAGAATGTTCCTCAGTACTTCAGTAATCAGCTCTATTCTGATAAAAAGTTGCTGACATCCCAATCTCTGCTTCGCACAACTAGGCTACTATTCGAAGAATTAGAATAGCAAGGATGCAGCAAATGCTATACGAATTGTGGAATTAATTTTTATGTTTAGCCCAAGCCAAAGTGTGATAGGAAAATTAATATCTTTAATTTTGAAAAGTTGTTAAAAAATATAAACTGTAGAATAATGACGCACAATGGCTGAAAAATCGTATGAGGCGACTCGAGCAAGAAGTGCAAGGGATATAAATATCACGTGTATATTTAAGGAAAGCTTTTTTAAAACCGTAGTTATTATGCATGATATCTACATTCAACACAAATACGAAACTTGAAATATAAGTTGCACAAGGTGCCCATGGAATTTCATGCTGGGAGTATCAAATAATGTGTCTAAGCTAATTAGATAATTGTCAGATAAGTTTCTGAGAATCATTTAGTTATCACGTTCACATTCTGATTAAAAATTGCTGACACGCTATATCACCATCGTTACAGGCTAAAATAAAAGAATTCAGGAAGTGGCACAGAAGACAAGAGCGCGTACGCTAATTATTTTAACACGATTATATTTCAATCATTAGTAAAACATATGCGTACCTAAATGGAAGAAATTATTAGGTTCTTGCAAAAAACTTATTTTAGTATTATATTGGTATGCATGCACATTTTCTGTAGCTGATTAATTTTTATTGATGAATAAATTTTAAGAATGTCTGAAGTTGCAACAACAACATATGGCGCATTTTCAAAACTGGTGTATTTTGTTGCCATCAAAATGGGTCAAACACGTCCTTAAAATGAAATTGTTTATTGATCCACTAGGATAAATGCGCCGGTCAGTTACCGTACATGTTGATTATTTTTACAACTAATGATTTGGTCTGTATACAATAATGTTCCAACAAATCCTTTATTGGGAGTTACTTAATAGTTTTCAACAAATTAAATTTAATGACTTCAACAAAATATGTCAAATTTGATGAAGAATGCAAAAGTGTGTACTTTACCTGTTGCTGGTTTTTGCCTTACCAGTTCTCGACCTGCATAGTATGCCATTTGTGCCATTTGTCGACAAACTAAAGAAAACTACCTCCTACTACTTAAAAATCAGTAAAAAACAAAATAACTCCAAAATACTTTAAAAAAATCATTTACACAGGATGTCCAGAAACGCTCTTCACAAAAGAAAACTGCAAATTCTACATGTGTGTGAAGTTAGCACCCCAATTTTTAAAAATCATAATCTTGAAAGTTGTTTCAAATGGTTCTAATCTTTGCTGCATTGTTCTAATTCGACATTATTTTATTCCAAAAGATTCCTGAAAAATTTGGAAAAAATCCATTTTGTTACTGGCACCCCATTTATCGAAAATCGCGGTTTTGGCAATTGCTTAACATTGTTCTAGTTGTTCCAAACATTGTTCCAAAAGGACAATTCCGTATCTAATCGATTCTTCAAAAAAACGGTAAAAAACGTTTTTCTGCTGTAACCCTATTTTTCAAAAATCGAAATTTTGGCCCTCGATTAAGATTGTTCTAGTTGTTCCAAACATTGCTCCAAAAGGACAATTCCGTATCTAAACGATTCTTCAAAAAAACGCAATAAAACATTTTTGGACAAACAAGACTGCTGGGGCAAGAGTAAGCATACATTTCCCTTCTTGCCCCAATGGATAACTTTTTGTTCTGAGCTGCTCTAAGCTTAGAAAACATAGTAGTGCAGTATGAATCTCATATCACCAGCGATTCTCCCACAAATTGATTTTTCTACGTTAGGAAAAAGCCACGTAGCTTTTATAGGTATATACGTTTATTGGCGTATCGTTCCATGGCATAAGATTCTGATGATTATTATAAACAACTACAGGTATTGGTTGTGAAATATCTGCAACTAATTTTAACTGTGCGAAAAGATATCTTGGAAAAAGTATTAAATCCGCAATAGTTCAAGTGCTGGGGAAACTTGGCAGCCACTGGCTGCTTACCCCTTTGCACAATCACTGAATGTCGGAGAAATAGAGTATATAATTGTAAAACAATAGCAGGGGACCGAACTGCACCTAACAAGAAAGAACAGCGCCTATGATCAAAGACAGCAAACATAGAAACAAGGAGAAAATTGTTGAAAGCATATGTGTAGAGCACAGCACAGTATGCCTATGATATACGGGCAGTAGGAAAAGCAGACAGAAGAACAGTAGCCGATTTTGAAATGTTGTGCTTTAGATGTATGAGAATGATAACATAGACAGACAAAGTTAATAACAATTAGGTTATAGAAATAGTAGGGGGATAAAGGTATCTGTGGAAAATATAGGAGATATAGACGGACAGAATATATTACAAGCAGAGATAAAAAGGAGGTCTAACTAGTTTCAGGACTGAAGACCTAATGATGATAATAATGAGAGATTTCTATTTTTTGCAAAACCCTGAACATAACAATTTAATTAACCCTATCAAAGGCTTTTTGTAAATCTACAAACCCGAAATGGGTCTCCTTTTTTCGATAATTACCCTAAACATTTGTATCGGTTCTCTAGTCCCGTTCTAAAATTCTCACATCTATCAGCTCCTGACTTTCTTGGGATTGGGATATTTTTTTCTAAATCTATTGGGACCTCACCTGTGTCATATATTACTTTTACTAGTTCATATAATCTGTCTAAAGTATTGACTTGCATATTATATTAATGCTGCGGGTAAATCGTCTATTCCAGGCGCTTTATTTAGTTTAAGATCCCCAACAGTTCTATCAAATTCCTCTCTTAATATTGAGAACCCTATTTCTACATCCTCTTCTTATATAAATCTCCTAAATATCTTTTCTATCTATCTGCTACCTCAACTTTATTGTAGCGGGCTACTATTAACGCGTTTCACTAATTTAAAACAAGTAGTAACAAAAGTCTTTATTACTCACTATTCACAAGTCTAATTAATAGTATATGCCTTATCTATAGATGTTTTCAGGCCAATTAACCTACCAACTAACCTACAGATTTCCCTGAAATTTGCACAGTCTGCATCTATCACTATCTGATCTAGGTCTACATCTACCTTTTTTTCCCTATCTCTGCTTGTAATATATCCCATACTATTCCCCAAAAATGCCTTAGAACGTATTCCGCCCTTCTATTTCTCTCATCTTTTTCCCCAGATATCCTTGTTCCCCTACTATTTCTATAACCTATTTGTTATTATCTTTGTCTGTCCATGCTATCGTCCTCATACATCTGAAGCACAGCATTTCAAAAAACTGCTACCGTTTTTCTGTCTGCGTTTCAGACAGTCCGTATTTCATAGATATACTGTGCTGTGCTCCACACATATGCTTTCAACAATTTTCCTCTTATTCTATGTTTGTTGTTCTTCCTCCTAGGCGCTGTTCTTTCTTGTTAAATGCAGTTCGGTCACCTTCTATTGTTTTACGATTACGTACCCTATTTCTCCGACTTTCAGTGGTTGTGAAGGGAAGTAAGCAGCCTGTGGCTGCCACGTTCCCAACACTTAACCATTTACCGATTTAATATATGTTCCAATATATCTTTTCGCACAGTCAACATTAGTTGCAGATATTTCTCAACCAACAACTAGTTGTTTATACTAATCATCAGATTTATCTGCGCTTATTTTTTCGTCATTAGGTTTTCCGTCTCAAAACTGGTTGGACACGTACCTGAACTTGTTTATATTCTGAGCTAGCCTACATAGTTCCCTGAAATTCTCACACAGCATGTGTATACAGCTCGTTCCCTTCTATTGTTTTCTAATTTTATGCCCTATTTCACCGAAATCTAGCGAAGGGGGTTAAGCAACCGGTGGCTATCAAGATCCCCCAACACTTAGACATTTGCCGAAATAATGGTTTTCCAGTAAATCGTTTCACACACTTAACATTATTCGAGAATATTGCCCAACCAATTCTTGTAGTTACTTATAATAATCATCATGTTTAAGCACAGTTATTTTTTCGTCATTAGTTTATCCATATTGGGATTGGTTGGATGCGTATCTCCATTGATTTCTATTCTGGGCTAGCCTACACATTTCCCTGAAACCCCTACAGCCTACATCTTTTACTATCTGTGTGAGTAGTCTAACCTAGGTCTACCTCTTCTTCTCTTTTTTCCTATCTCTGCTTCTAATATATTCCGCACTATTCCCTCGTGCCGTTGTATATAGCCTATCATCCTA
Source organism: Platerodrilus igneus (assembly GCA_036346225.1). Taxonomy (NCBI): domain Eukaryota; kingdom Metazoa; phylum Arthropoda; class Insecta; order Coleoptera; family Lycidae; genus Platerodrilus; species Platerodrilus igneus. Next base: position 327,427 of record JARFIW010001537.1, read on the forward strand.
TCTCTCCTATTTTTTACCGTTTTCCACATATTTCTTTCTTCCTCTACCATTTTTAGTACCTCTTCGTTCTTAACTTTGTCTGTCCATGATATCTTCATCATACGTCTGTAGCACCACATTTCAAAGGCTTCTACCTTTTTCTTGTTCGCTTCTTCTACTGTCCAGGCTTTACAGCCGTACAGTGCTGTGCTCCACACATATGTTTTAAGCAATCTTTTCCTTGTTTCTATGTTTGTGGTCTTTGAGCACAGTAGTTGCGTTTTCTTGTTAAATGTAGCACGACCTTGTGCTAATCTTTGTTTTATATCTTTTGTGCTTTTCCCATCTTGCGCTATTTGTCTTCCTAGGTAGCAGAAATCCTTAACCTCTTGTAAGTTCGTGTTACATACTTGTATTCTTGATTTTTATTTATTTTTCCCACCTTTGCATACTAGAACTTTAGTTTTAGTTTTGTTAATTTTCATACCGTATCTCTCTGTTAGAACCGATTCCATTTCATTAAGAGCATCTTCTAACTCTTTTTTGCTAGACGCTAATACCGCTATATCATCTGCAAATCTAAGCATATCAATTTTTGGCCCTGCATAGTAATTCCAAATGTCTTCCTGCATTTGACAGTATTAATTGCTTCTTCTATATGCAAGTTAAAAATCAATGAGGATAGGGCACATCCCTGTCTCACCCCTTTCCTAATGTTTACCTCTCTACGTTCCTATATACACGCTTTCCCCTTTTTATATTGTTTTCTCCATTATCACTCTCAGAGCTAAAATAGCTTCCCGTGCTCCCCTGTTTCGCCTAAACCCAAATTGGTCTTTTCCTTGTATTCCTTCCGCCCGTTTATCCATTCGTCTTTGCACAATTCTAGTTAATATTTTTGACACGTGTGCTGTCAAACTTATTGTTCCAAAATTTTCACTTTTTTGGTATAGTGACTATGATGCTACGTTTGAAATCTTTGGGTATCTCGCCTGTTTCATATATATAGCTTACAAGTTAGAAGAGACGTTCTGCTGCTGCTTGGCCAGTAGCTTTTAAAGTTTCTGCTTGCACCTTATCTGTACCCGGCGCCTTACCATTTTTCAGACTCTTTAATGCTAATTCAAACTCATCTCTAAGTATAGGATATCCCAAGTCATCATTTTCAATGTCTGATTCCTTTTCTAATGCAGTTAGTTCCTCTCCTGCATAAAAATTCCCTATATATTCTTGCCATCTACCCACTTTCTCTACGTTTTCTATGATGACGTTTCCTTGTGCGTTCCTTATATTTTTGCTATACGGTTTTATATCCCTAAAATTCATTCTAATTAATTTGTATGCTACGTCTCTCTTTCCTATTTCCATCTTCGTTTGTACCTCTTTGCACTTTTCATCAATCCATTGTTCTTTAGCTTTCCTGCATTTTCGAATAATTTACCATTTTATGGCTTTGTATCTCTGTTTTCCTGTTTCGTCTGATTTATTTTTGTATTTTCGTCTTTCTTCAGGATATCCTTTGTTATCCATGGTTTCTTATTTTCTTTTTGTGTATACCCCAGAATATCTCTGGCCGCCATGTCGAGGATGGATTTAATGTTATTCCATTCTGTTTCTACTTCTTTAGTATCAGATATTTTCCCGATATCTCTGAGCAATTCATTTGACTTTTTTTCGAATCTTTCTTGAGTATCTATATCTTTCAGTTGCTCTAAGTCCAAGTGTCTTTTTCCGTTTCTTTTTTTCACATTCTTAAATTTAAGTGCGGCCTTCTTAATTACGATGTTGTGGTCAGTATCTATATCTGCTTCTGGGTAGCTTCTACAGTCTTTTACTTGATTCCTAAACCGTTGTCTAACAAGAATGTAATCTATTTGATATCTTCCTATATCTCCTGGCATCTTCCACGTATATCGTCTTCTAGCATGATGTTGAAATAATGTGTTTGTGATGATTAAATTGTTCTTGTCGCAAAATTCTACCAGCCTATTTCCCTTGTCGTTTCTCGTGCCTAAACCAAATAAACCTACTACCATTCCTTCCCTACCCTCACCTACCACGGCATTAAAATCCCCCGTAATTATTTAATTTTCATGTCCTTTTACGTATCTTAATATGTTTTCGATATCTTTGTAGATGGCTTCTACCTCTTCGTCACTGTAGCTAGAGGTGGGCATGTATACTTGTATTATTACTGTGTTTACCGGTTTAGATTCTAATCTAACCATGGGTACTCTTTCGTTCTTTTGTAAGTAATTTTCTACACAGTATCCTGTCTTTTTCCGCATACCTATCCCCACACCCAAATTTCCTTCCTCTGCTCCTGTATGAATTACCCTGAAGTCTCCACTCCAAAAATCTCCCGCCTCTTGCCACCGAACTTCGCTGATCCCTACTATGTCTAGTGATAATCTTTTCATTTCGATTTTTAGGTTTTCTAGCTTACCTACTTGCTTCATACTTCTAACATTATACGCTCCGACTCGCAAAATGTTCCCGACTCTTACTTTTAATTTTCCGATTGCATTCTCCGAAGTATTTTAACTCCGGAATCTTTTACCCCCAGAGAATGCCATCAAGCCATCATTTAAATACGCTGTGTGCTTGGGAGATAATGTGGTGTTTTCCGGTTGCCTTCCACTTCGCGGTAGTGTGTCTTAGACTGCCATACCCCTATGGTCTCTGCCAATCTAAGTACCGAAAGAGCCACTGCCCTCTTTAGGGGACCTGTCTTAGCCTGGTTCCTCACTAACGACCCTACTACTTTGGTTGGACCTGCAGTTGGCTCTTTAGCTCATTAGAACACGCAAACCATTTCACCTGTTCTAGTAATTTAGAACTTCGGCAAGGTGTAGGTCCATTCGAAATGTACAAGCACTAATATCTTATTAAATTAATTCCTTAACCATAAGTCTTCTTAATAACACTAAACACTACTATAATTTATTTATTACACTTTTGTCTATTTGTGCACAAGCTGGCGGTACAGTATACACGTTCACATAACACAATTTTATATTTACCCTTGGACCTTCAAAAGCGTATAATTAACTTTACACGATATAATTTATATTCGACATTTAAGTATAGACTAACTCTGTACTTCATCAGCGGTCATATTTATACCCTAAATTAAATAGATGATTCATACTCTGGTATGTGCTCGAACATTTTCGGTTCCTGGAGAATATACATTGCTTTCGGCGCTTGTGTGTTTGACGGGTTGCCTAATAGTAACTCGTAACATTATTTATTAGAAGCTCATTATTCTCATCTTTATTACCATGATTTTTTTTTTATCTTTTCCGAAAAACTTTTTAACTGCCCTGTAAGCACTGTCTGTCTTACCTGCTCTCAAATAATCTTGTATTCCTTTACAATTCTCCTCCATCCATTTATTTCTAGCTTTTCTACACTTATGTACTATATTATTTCAAACTCTATTATATTTTTGCTTACTTTCACTATCCCGTTCTCTGAAAGGTTTAAGCTTTCTTCTATTCTCTATTAATTCTAATATCTCCTTTGTTTCCTAGGGTTTTCTCGCTTTTACTTTTTCTTACCTATAGTCTGTGTTGCTGTATCATGTACAGCTCTTTTTATCTCTTTCCATCTATATTCTACGTTTCCTCCTATAGCTATGTCTTTAATCTTATTATCTAGTACATGTTTATATTCCTCTTCTACTTCACTATCATTAAGCTTACCTAGATCCCATCTCTCTCTTTTAGCCTTTCTTAATTTTTTCAATTTTAAATTACACTTTATTTTAACTAAGTTATGATCGCTATCTTATTTACAGAGATGTTCTATTGAAAATCGGTATAGGGCGATCTTGTTGACTATATCACCATGCCCGAGTTGAACACAGAACAAACTAAGAATCACGAGAATTTTCAACTCATTTTTTGTGGTACCCAAAAATCAGCACGCTCATTGGTCAAATAAAATTTGGAGATTCTTTTACACTCGAAAATCGAAACACACAATTTCATTGGTTAAAGGCATCATTAACGTGTTTCAACACAGGAAGCATAAGAAATGGAAGTGTATAAATATAATAACAAATTCTCCGAAAGACATTCGTTAGTCCTCTTCATAGCCTAAGGACCCATCTTACAGTGCTCCTCATAACCTGTTAAATCTTCAGCGAGCAGCGCTGTCCATAGCCTGCTAATACTATAGCGCGCAGTGCTTCCCATAGCCTGCGTATTCTTCTACAGTGACGCTGTCCGCCGCCGTACCTGGAGCACGCCACTACAATTCATCGTTAATAGTCAAATAAACTACGTATGGGTGGTAAGTTCCGTTCCATGCACCAGGCCAACCGGAAGCAGGCACAGAACGTTCTCCGACGTGCGCTTCGATCAACCCTACCACACCCAAATCTTCTGTCGCCTCTGCCACCATCACCGAACCATCTGTGACAAGAATGTTTTCAAACCGCCCCCACGACAACTACATCCCGTGAAGTTGTTTATTGTGATGTCAAGTCTACCTCCGGGACAAAACCACCGTAGAGTTCAAAGGCGACGCACTTGACGAGGCCTAAGGCATCACTACCACGACGTCTTCCGAAGTTCACCGACGACCTCCAAACTCCTCCAAACTGTACATACGTCCACACCATAACTCTTCATACTCTCACGTTGTCTCACAAGTAAAACAGGAAGCCTTCCGAAGAGTTCCGAAGACCACCAATGACGTCTCGGCCTCCTGAAACTGTAAATATTTTCTAACTATCGCTGTTTAAGTTGTTACTGGGCCTCATAAATAAATTCCGAAGAGTTCCGAAGACAACCGAAAACTTCTGAAGCCTTCTATGCTTGTATATATGTTCAATTAATAGTTTTTAAATTTATATCATAACTCTTTGTAACTTAACGTTGTCCCACCTGTAAAACACGATTTCTTCCGAAGAGTTCCGAAGACTATCGAAGACGTCAGGACCTCTTCAAACTATAAATATATTCAAACTACCCTTATTAAAGTTCCTATTCGACTTCACAAGCAAATTCCGAAGCCTTCCGAAAAGTTCCAAAGACTACCGAAGACTTTTACACCCCTTTAAACTGTATATACATTCATTCAATAAGTGTTTAAGTTTCACTTGGTTCCACAGGCAACCACGAAGCCTTCCAAAGGGTTCCAAACATTACCGAAGGCTTCCGAACTGCTTCAAACTGTTAAAAACATTCAATATTAACTAGTTGATTTTTGTTTTCATGTATTTATGAAACTTATAATTATGTTTGCTTATACTTATTAAACAAATAATTAAGCCAAGCGTACATTCTTTCAGACGCCGCCAACCCGAACCATAACAATCTTAGCAGGTGCAGAATTCAAAACTGGCATTAGAATTCACATAGCGCTTTTAGACTTTAATATACGATAGTCAACTTTTTCTTTTCTTATAAACGCCATATTGGATTTTTTGGTTACCGAATGACATTTTGAAATCTCTACATAACTTTTTCAATTTTTAAAATCCTTCAATAAATAAAGAAGATACAAGTAATCTGTGAAGTTGACCCCGCCCATGTAAGATTTAAAATTTTGGTCGCTGCAGAACGTTTGTTTGGCGTTTGTTTAGCTTTGTTTTGCCATTTTCGACTTTTGTTTAGGTAGAAACTGCGCCATTTCTTTAATATTCAATAATCTAATTATTATTATGCAACCATTATTACAAGTCTACAGAAATTGTACAGATGGCCATCTCCAGAAATGAGTGCAAACTACGGGGCTCTGAAAAACCTATATAATACGTAATATAGTTCGCTTGACCATGGCGCTGCGATTGTTATAGGTGGCGTACTGGCTATGTCGCTTCAAAACTTTTTATATAAAAGGATTACGGCGACGTCGTCGTAATCCTAATTGGGCGTTGTAATCCTGTTACTATATATAACATGGCGTCATTAACCATTTATTATAGACATATATATATATATATATATATATATATATATATATATATATATATATATATATATATATATATATATATATGTATATATATATATATATGTTCGGGAAATCGAGCCCCACTGTTGGGCTGTCATAAAATGCTGTGTATCTTCTGTTGTAACGTCTCTAATTCATGCCTCACAAATTGGGTGCCATAAATGTCGTGTATCTCCTATTTGAAGCCCACACTTGAGAAGACCTGAAATCCGCTGCTCCACAACTTAGGATGCTAAAAAAACTATGATGCTTACCTTCGGAAACTCTCCAAAAATTTTAAAGTAATTACAAAATTTTCCAATTACCTAAAATTGAAGCCCTACCACCTAACCACTTAGACTTACAATTTATACCATCTAACAACAATATGTTCTGAAGATGCCTTTCACTCGGACGCCAATACCTCCAGCTTCCTCAGAGATATTTGCTTCGGCTGTTCACTCACACTAAAAATAAAGCTGATTACCAAAAGTACATCAATATTTATTAACATTTCCTATTTGTTACATATAAATTTAATTTATATCCCTCATGTATTTCAAGCTCTAAACATTTTATTACTTGCGGTAAATAATATCTCAGTTTAAATAAAATAAATTTTAAATCATACTTCATCAATCCTGAAACAAAGTAACTGGGTTTATTTCCAACTTTTACTTTATACCTCAGGTCAAATACAAGCTCATAGTAAACCTCCTTTTATCTACGTGCTAACAACGGCACTGCAATTTTCTAAAACCCTTTTACCTTTTACAAAAATTAAAGTTTTCACCTTCAAGTGACATCATCAAATTATTACATAAAATTTTCATTTAGTCCTTTTAAAATTGACTCTTCAATTAAATGTCTTTAAAACATTTTAAATACACAAAATCACTAAATTGTCACCCAGAAAATCACCAACAAAAACAAACAAAATTTATAAGTAGAGTTATTTGGATTTTTGTCTTAAGTGCTCTTTACATGAACACCATCTCCAACTTGATCCTCCTTCTCGACTGCACGTTTAAATACTGTCTCCAGGTGGCCTCTCACCATCAGGAACACATAGTTTCTAATTAAATTCTTCCACACAGGTGCACGGTACTACCATGCTCTCGTACACTTGTTGGTCTATGCATACATATGCTTGGTACTCAGAGTACATACGCCGCCTTCAAACACCCAGTACTAAAATTGTACTTACTTGCTTTATAATTTTGATTAATTATAGCATAGCCAAAGATATAAGAGCACCCACTTTGCTAAGTAGTTAGGTAGGCGATCGTAAGTAAAGACAATAGAGAAGAAAGCAATTCACCACCTCCTACAGGTTTATATCAGCTCCAAAAGCTATCACCCTACATCAATTTTCAACACCCCTGTCGCACTTTTCCTAGTATCACAGCACAAACAAGCCAACAGTTGAACACTTTCACCAACTATCCAATTATCCTTGAAAAATTCTACGTACACTTTCCTACCCGTCGTCAAAATCTAAGAAATTCTCGCTCCAAACAAGCTTGATACACCGAAATCCTCATTAAAAATTTTACCCAGCGCTGTCTTCCGCGAAACCCCGATAACTGTCGTTCTACTTTTAGTCTCTCCAATACGCCCACTGCATACGCGTATATCTCTCCTTTCATTCCCACTTATAAACAAAATCTTCCGTCTTATTTTATCTTTAGACATTATTCTTCCGCTTATTCACAAGCGTTGTTTTACCCAACCCCCGCTATCGTCGTCTATCCTACTCTTGTTTATTTAATGTAACCGTCGTGCTATGTTAGTAAATATCCCCAGATTTCTATTCCCTTAATGCTCGATTTATTCCGAAAACATAGCATGTTTTCGTTCCTCTCACTATCCCCTAACCTCCTTGTTTATCAAGCTTTTCAAAGTCAAACGTTTCACTAAACATCTGTTATGCTCCTTTCTTTACTAAAGCATGCAAACTATAGTCTTTTCTCTATAAATCGATATTGTTTTCGTACGTGCTGTCTGCACCTGTGTTTTGTCCTCATATTTTTTCAGCTATTATTTGTTGACGAGATTTTATGGTTAAATGAAGTTTATCTAAAAAAAAAATTTTGTCAACGAACATTAAGTACAGAAAATGAAACTGTTAACAAAGTGCACCGTTCACAACAATTATAACTAAAGTTAATGTATTTATTAAATTAAGCAATGCTATCACAGGTGTGTAAAGATAGACTAGATCAAAAACAGATAGGAGTACAAAAGACCAGATATCATATAAAGGTATAAATATAGCAAAAGTTACTAACTAATACAGGCAAGTAAGTAATCAATCTAATCTACGTTACATACGTATAGATTTATATATCAAAAAAATAAAATTTTAAAGTTAATTTTTTTAATTATATATAATTTGTTAACAACACAAGATATGAATAGATGTTATTAAGGTTTTGGGTGTCCGTTTTTCTTTTCAGCATATTATTTTTCATAGATATGGCTAACATTTCTAAAAATAACCTTGCAAACGTCCTCCCAGATTATATTGTTTTAGAATTTTCCAATATAGTGTTAATTTATTATAAGAATATTTTCCATAAGATAAAAAATTCGAAAATAAAAAGGAAGTTCAAAAGTCTCAAGGACAAAAAGATGAATAAAATCAAAACACAAGACTCGTGGTTTAGAAATGTCTAACGTGAGTGTTCCTAAAAACGTTCAGCAATTTTTGGCGTTGGGTCCAATTTTTGGTATAGCTCCTACTATAAAGTATGTCAATATTCCCAAGCTACTTGCCGATGTAGAAACATTAGTCTCGGTTACTAATGCAGATAAAAAAATATTTTATTAGCAGGCACTATTAATATTATAACTAACTATGTACACAATTCAGGTACATCCCACTCTGACACACAATCTCTTTTTCGGAAATCACTGTTCTTTTTGCAAAAGAAACAAGAATTTGATTTTAATACATTCTGACAAAGGTAATGTCTCCGTTTCACTAGAAAAATTGGAATATCTTAGATTGTCACAGAATTTAATCAATAATAGAAAATATTATTTCCCTTTCGATATGGATTCTACTAGTACCATTCAACAAAAGGCGAATAAACTGATTTCAATGTTAAAAAATTAAAGAACATTATTTTAGAAGAAGCAGAAGGATTAACAATGTATGATGTTGTCGCTCCAGTATATTACAGACTCCCCTAAGTGCGTAAGTCGACCCTCGCGCTAAGGCCGATAATTGCATCTATTCAGCTCCCAATTCAAAGATTGCTGAAAACAAACATTTACACGACTGCATATAATTAAGATAATCCTTACTACGTCAAAGATTCTTTTAATTTTGCCACATTTATTAACAATTTCCAGATTCCGGAGAGTTATGTTTTAATTAGTTTAGCTGCGGTGTCCTTATTCAATAATATTCCCTTTGAGCTTGTTAAGAGTAGTATAGAAAATCATTGGCGAACAATCAGTTCACATTGTAAAATGAGTAAAGAAAATTTTATAGAATTAGTTGAGTTTGTTTTTAGTACAACGTATTTTTCTTTCAAGGCAATTTTTATAAACAGATTATGGGCAGTCCTATGGGAGCTACGTTATCTCCGATAGTTGCCCAGTACGTAATGGATGATCTTCTTAACGCTTGTGTCCCTAATTTTCAGTTCCATTGTCCTTTTTTCAAAAAGTACGTGAACGATCCAATTTGTAGTATTCCAAAAGATGAGGTCCTCAAACATTTTAATGCCTACAATCCGTCTATTCAGTTTACGATTGAGGAAGAGTCCAATCATTGTATTCCATTTCTAGAATTTGGTAATTTTTAGAACTGAAAATAACACACTTATTAGTAGCTGGAATAGAAAACCTATATCATCAGGAAGATACTTAAGTTTTTACATCTACCATTCTGTACAAACAAAAATTAACCTTGTTTTTGGTATGAAAAAAAAACGAATCGAATCCCTGTTGCATCCCACACAAAAGAATCAAAATCTAATTCAACCAAAAACTTATTAGTACAAAATTCGTATCCACCAGGTTTGATCAATAAACTACTATTTAATACCACTTCTCAAATCGATCACACTAAAACCACTACTACAACTCATGCTTTCAATAATAAGAATATAAATAATAATACTGACATTTCTCCATCATTTCATGCACTTCCTTACATTGAAAATTGTACAATCAAAATAGCTTGCATTTTCAAAGATGTGGGGAACATCAAAATCTAATAAGAATGTACTTACCATAAATAACTTTTTTCAAAAATTAAAGACAATACTCCACGTCTTCAACAGTCTGGTTTGGTGTATTAGGTGCCCTGTCTCGATTGTTCAAGTTTTTATGTGGGTCAAACGTATAGGTGGCTTTCGGCCAGGATTACGTCATATAGGAATGATTGTAGAAGAGGATTAAAATCGTGTGCGCTATCTTCAGATGTGGTTGATACATGGTACTCCATGGACTATACCAATACAAAAATTATTCTTAAGAAAAAAAATTACCACAAAAGGTTATTTTTAAAAATTGTAGCCATATCTATGAAAAATAATATGCTGAACAAAAAAAAACGGCCACTCAAAACCTTAATAACATCTATTCTTATCTTATGTCGTTAATAAATTATAAATAATTAAAAAATTACCTCTTAAATTTCCCCCTTTTAATAGATAAATCTATACTTATGTAACATAGATTAGATTGATTACTTACATGCCTGAATTAGTTAATAACTTTTGCTATATTTATACCTTTATATGACATCTGGTCTTTTGTACTCTTATCTGTTTTTGATCTAGTCTATCTTTACACACCTGTGATAGCATTGCTTAATTTAATAAATACATTAACTTTAGTTATAATTGTTGTGAACGGTGCACTTTGTTAACAGTGTCATTTTCTGTACTTAATGTTCGTTGACTACATTTTTGTTTTTAAAAAAATTTTATTTAACCATAAGTAACTTTAAGCTGTTGTTTATATCTTTATTTATTTCTATTTGTATTATTTTTAGATTCCTGATAAAGACAATAAATTAGTCGAAAGTTTGAATGATTAAGCAAGTTTTTTAATTAAATACATGTTGTGACTGCTTCCCCGATAGTAATGTTTGTATATGTGTGTGTGAGTATGTGTATCAGTGCACGTGTGTGTAAGCGTGGGCATTAGCATGTGCTGTTATCGTTTGAGTGAGAGGCGTCTTAAAAGCAAGTAGGGTTGGCTTAGTTAATTGTTTAATAACAGAAGTAAAATAATCATAAGTTCCAAAACAAATATATAAAATTAAAGTAAAATTGATTTTTCCGGTTCTTGGAGTGATTCGGAAACCTTCGGTTCTCTTCAGAACTCTTCGGAAGTTTGATGCTTGCGTGAGAACACCAAAATAAACTTGACCACTGGTATAATGAACGTCTATATGGCTTGAAGGCGGTGGAAACGGCTTCGGGGGTCTTCAAAACTCTTCGGAACTTTTCGTGTTGTTCCAGGGAGTTAATGTTTGAAATTAGAAATTATTACTTTACAATATTTACAAGTATGGAGGGGTCGGAAGTCTTCGGTTGTCTTCGGAACCACTTGGAAGGCTTCAGAGTTGAGTAGTAAAGTTCCATTATAACGTGAATAGCAAATAATTAAAATTAAAAATTACTAATGTGTAATATTTACAAGTATGGAGGGGTCGGAAGTCTTCGGTTGTCTTCGGAACCCCTCGGAAGGCTTCAGAGTTGAGTAGTAAAGTTCAGTTATAACGTGAATAGCAAATAATTGAATTTAAAAATTACTAATGTGCAATATTTACAAGGATGGAGGGTTCAGAAGTCTTCGGTTGTCTTTGGAACTCCTCGGGAGCTTTCGAACTTGACTGGTGAAGTCCAAAATTAACTTGAACGATGGTGAATAGCGATTACCTACAGGTCTGGAGGGTCCAGGCGTCTTCGGTCATCTTCGGTATACTTCGGCAGACGTCGTGGACGGTGGTGCTCCAGGCCTAGTAAAGCCCGGTTCCGTCGAACTCTACTGGGGTGATGTCTCGGAGGTAGACCTGACAGATGCAGTTGTTGTCATTGCAATAATTGATCTCTTGTGCTGTGTATGAAGTGTATTGACGGACTGCCTTCGGCGACGGCGGTAGTGGCGATAGAAGCCTCGGGTGCAATCTCATGGAATGGAGTGCACGCCGAAGAGCGTTCTGTTCTTGTTTGCGGGCTACTTGATACGCAGAACGAGGCTTACGACCCATACGTAGTATTCGTTGACTAATTAATTATTATGACGGCCTCCAGGTACGGCGGCGGACATCGTAGCGTTCGGACAGGAGGCAGGCTATGATGAGCGCTGCGTTAAGATTTTAGCAGGCTATGGTGAGCACCGCTTGGAAAGGTTTGCAGGCTGTGAGGAGCACTGCAGAGGAGAGATTCTCAGACTATGGGAGTACTAGGATGTCTTCTGCAGAATTCGAATTTATATTTATATAATTCTGGTCGCTATCCTTCCTGTGTTGAAAAACGTTTATTAGAGCTTTAACCAATGAATTGCGTTGTCGATTTTTGATTTTGAAACAAGATTATGCAAATTTTACTAACACAAATTTTAGTTGGAATTTTTCCATGTAGTTCTATTTTCAGCACGTGTACTCTGATATAGTCAAATTTACATTCGAAGTTCGTTCAGTACATTGCATGGGATCATAGCGTTAACAGTGCGCGCATGATTTTTCTGGTAAAATACCAACAATTTTAAGAATTGAGAGAAATAAAGTTACATGTTGTAACAATACGGTTTAAGATAAAATTGCTAAAAATGAAATTACACAACCTAAAAATAATTTCAATAAATGGCGGGGTAAAATTAAATTACTTTCAGAAAAAATAAAACAGGTAGCATATGCTTTTGCATTTGTGTAATTACTACTTTTATGATAATACCCAGAACGATTAAAACACAAAATATATTCAAATTGTCAATCATATTTAAATATCCAAGTTGAAATTAATTATCTGATATATGCCAGGAAACTATTATAATTTTTAAATTGAAAAGTAGAAAAAAAACTTTAAACCAAACCCATACAATAATCACATAATTCTTTATTTTATTTGACGACTATAGTTTCGAAGAGCAATGTATTCATTCTCAAGTACACTAAAAAATAGAAAACATGGAACAAAATTAAAATGGTAAAGAAGTACTGACCTTAAACAAACTATGTATATGTCATATAAATACAATAAAAAACAATAAAAACTAATTCAATTTTAGGAAATACAGGAATGAAATGACAGTTAAAAATAAATTAAAAGTGTGACTTGTCAAAAAGACAAGTGGTTAAAATCATGAATTCTATTAACAATGTGTTCAGCAAAATGTGATTTAATTTTGTATTCTATGTATGGTGCTCGTTTGAATTCGGGCGTGTGTTCTTTCATACGAGTGCAGAAAAATCTTCCTGTTTGGCCACTGTAAACCTCGTAATATGTGATACAAATTAGTTTATAGATGCCACTTTTGTCCATGGAATCTACAGGATCTTTGTTTCATACGATCAATTTTTTTAAATTATTATTGGTTGAAAAAACAATATACACGCCTAAACTTTTAAACAAGTTTCTAATTTTTAGTGACAGGTCACCAACATGAGGTAAGCTGTGAAAACAGGTGGTTCTTCCTTAAGCAGTAGTAACCTACTAGGTATAGAACGCTTGGTTTAATTTTATTATAAAGCTTTTTTATGCCGAAATAAGGGAAATTATTATTTTTGACAATTTGTTGAATAATGTTGAGCTCGTTATTGAAATCTATTTTTTCCATAGGAATACTAAACAGTCTGTTAAACAAAAAATGGAATGCAGTAAATTTTTGGTAGAAAGGATGAAAACTATCAAAGGGAATAACAATATCAGTCGTTCGTTTTCCATAAATACTAAATGTTAAGGAATTATTGTTCTTTTTGACGAGTATGTCCAAACAATAAAGAGAATTCTTATATTCAAATTCTATTGTGAATTTAATTTTTGGGTGAAGTGAATTGAACCATGTTAGATGATCTAAAATTTCATTTTTATTTCCATTAAAAATAACGAAAATGTTCTAATAAACCACCTTACTTGAGAAAAACATTTTGGTAAACCTTTCCTTTAAATTGTCAATAAAAATTTCAGCTAATAATGGGGACAAACAAAAACCCATAGTTAAACCGCAATTTTGTGAATAAATAATTCCATCAAAAATGAAAAATTTTTGTTGTAAACAAATATTTAATCAATTTAGCAAATAGAAACATTGTTCATCATTCAGATCAGACAGGTTTAATAATTCTGTAATGAGATCAACACATTCTTTGGGCGGGACGCTAGGGAAAAGGTTTTTTACATCTAAAGATACATAATACTATTATTGGATAAATGAACTGTTTTAAGTGACTGCATAAATTCTATACAGTTTTTAATGGATTTATTGCTAGTGAAATTCAAATGAAATTTAAACAATTTAATAGCCATTGAGTAAGTTTAGAACAAGGTGAGTTAATGAAGGAACAAATTGGACGAATTGGTATGGAAGTTTTGTGTATTTTTGGTAAGCCATATAGTTTAGGCATCATAGGGTTCATATTAATAAGGTTGTAAAAGTTGATATTTAAGGATGCAAGAATTTCTTTATGCGAGAAAATTTCTTTTCTGAGAAGAACACAAAATTTATTAAAAAGATTGCCTTTTAAATCTTCAAAATCGCCATTATTTAAAAAATCTTTGATTTTTTAATATAATCACTTTTTTTGTAATACGACCAAACAATTGCCTTTATCAGAACTGATAAAAATTATGTCATGAGTCTTGACTTTGATTAAAATGGACTTAAGTTTTTGTTTTTTGTTGTTTTCTTTTTGAACATAGGTACTCGCCAAAAAGAACAATAATTCCTTAACATTTAGTATTTATAGAAAACCAACAACCGCTGATATTGTTATTCCTTTTGATAGTTTTCATCCTTCTACCAAAAACGTACTGCTTTCCATTTTTTGTTTAACAGACTGTTTAATATCCCTATGGAAAAAATAAATTGCAATTACGAGCTCAACATTATTCAACAAATTGCCAAGAATAATAATTTCTTTTATTTCATCATAATAAAGCTTTATAATAAAATTAAACCAAACATTCTATACCTAGTATGTTACTACCGCTTAAGAAAGAACTAACGGTTTTTACAGCTTACCATATGTTGGTGAACTGTTACTAGAAATGAGAAAGTTGTTCAAAAATTTAGGAATGAATATTGTTTTTCAACCAATAATAATTTAAAAAAAATTAATCGTACAAAACAAAGATCCTGTAGATTCCATGGACAAAAGTGGTATCTATAAACTAATTTGTATCACATATTACGAGGTTTACAGTGGCCAAAAAGGAAGATTTTCTGCACTCGCCTCAAAGAACATACGTCCGAATTCAAACCAGCACCATACATTGATTACAAGTTTAAATTACATTTTGCTGAACACATTGTTAATAGAAATCATGATTTTAACCAGTCCCCAAATTTACAGCTACTACATTTTTTAAATAAAAGTCACCAGCTAAATTACTTGAATGGTTGGAAATACATAGACACAAAACTTCAAGTTCCAATATTATCAACGAAGTGACCGTATTTGATCCGAACCTTATGTTTATAAAAACTTCATCATGTTTATAATACCATTACCATATTTTTTATAAATCTTTTGGAGTGATCGACATTCATATATATATATATATATATATATATATATATATATATATATACCAATTACATGAGATGTATCTGTAAATACACATTGTATTTACCTATACAAATCGAACTGGTATTTGCATAGCCATTACAAAACAATTACTTGATCATTTTGTAGGGGAAAAAACATCCATTGACCAGGTTTCGACCTCTTGGGTCTCGTCAGAATGGACTAGTCTTAACCCTAACAAAATATCAAGAAACCTCAAAGTATATGCACGAAGAAACCTCTGTACGTTGGCGAAAGGAAGATAGAGCGCCACCAGTTGGCTAGAACTAGCACTAAGGCTGAAACTGTACAGAAGTTGATTCGAAACTATACTGTGTTCTATAGATGGCTATCACAAATACGTTCTGCCTTTGGGAGTTTAACAATGTACATGCATATTTAATGCAATAGTAACATTATTTCCCGTGGCGGCGTCCAATTCTTGCCTTTAAGGCACACAAAATATATAAAAAAGCAAAACTTTCTTGAGAGTTTCAGCCTTAGTGCTAGTTCTAGCCAACTGGTGGCGCTCTATCTTCCTTTCGCCAACGTACAGAGGTTTCTTCGTGCATATACTTTGAGGTTTCTTGATATTTTGTTAGGGTTAAGACTAGTCCATTCTGACGAGACCCAAGAGGTCGAAGCCTGGTCAATGGATGTTTTTTCCCCTACAAAATGATCAAGTAATTGTTTTGTAATGGCTATGCAAATACCAGTTCGATTTGTATAGGTAAATACAATGTGTATTTACAGATACATCTCATGTAATTGGTTTAATTGTAACTGCAGAGAAAGTTTTGCTTTTATATATATATATATATATATATATATATATATATATAACTGGTATTTTGACAATTCACACTTTTAATTTATTTTTAACTGTCACTTCATTTCTGTATTTCATAAAATTGAATCAGTTTCTGTTGTTTTTTATTGTATTTATATGACATAGACACTTTGTTTAAGGTCAGTACTTCTTTACCATTTTAATTTTATTCCATGTTTTCTATTTTTTAGTGTACTTGAGAATGAATACATTCGTATTCGAAACTATAGTCGTCAAATAAAATAAAGAATTATGTGATTATTGTATGGGTTTGGTTTAAAGTTTTCTACTTTTCAATTTAATAGTTAAAACCCATTGTAAGTATGGACTACAAATACGATATTATTATAATTATGTTTGTCTGAGCTCATGTTGTTAGAAGAGGTTTTTATTGAACAAAATGTTATTTATAAAACTAGGAATATACAGTTTATAGACAATTATTTGTGACTAATAGCCATTGAGTTGTACACAAAAAATACTAATTACCTTTTAACAGTATTGTATCACTCATCTCAGAAACAGGATGTTGAATTTTTGTAATTTGTAGACGAGTATTTGGATCAAATGTTTAATTATAAAAGCAACATAATAAGTATTGGTGACTTTAATATTGATTTTCCTTGAAATACACATTATGCTAGCAAAGTGATACAGGTCATATATAGAAATGATTTTAAACAAGTATTGCCTGAACCTACAAGAACTACATTAAACAGTGCTATTTAATAGATTTTTTGACAACTACTGTGCAAAATATTAAACATAAAGTTTATTCAACCCCAGGAATAAGTGATCATGCAATAATTTCTTTTGAAATAAAGTATAATGAAAGAGAAAAGAAACTATCATTTGAAAATGTCACCTATTATTATTATTAAAACTAAATGTTAATGTACACGAAAGAAACTCTTATTAATTAAAATAATTAAATATAAATATTAAAAACTTACCAATATGAGTTGACAAAACTATGTGTGTGTTATTACCGGTTAGACCGTTAACTGATACCACAGATTATCTATCTACCTCCTACAGATGCGAAGGCTAACGTTTCCCGTTTAAATGTTTTTCTTTGCGCATGCTCCAAATAAAAGATTCGTTCGGTAATTCAAAAGAATAACTTAAAATTTTGCATTACTGCTGTTTATAGACCACCTTCTACAAACACAATGAGTTTCATACAAGACTTAAACAGCATTTTATCCAATACATCTATCACGTGTGAGATTTTTGTAGGAGATATTAACATTGACTTGTGTAGCAAAAGAGATAGTACTGTTGGCGAGTACTTAGACGTACTAGCAGCAAATGGGTTTTTTGTCTTTAATTAATACTCCAGCAAGAATTATAAACCTCAGTAGCACCTGCATTGATATCTTTTTTAAATTAAATAAAAGTAACTTAAAACTAAATTTATATCCCAATATCATTAATAACAGTATAACCGATCATTCCTCTATGTCATTACATATTGTACCAAAACCATCTGAATTTGAACATGCTAATAATATTTTCAGACCTCAGTATTCACACAAAATTTTGTACTCAAATATAAATCGATGTCTTTCAAATATTGATCGGAATGATTATTTCAATAATATTGCTGATACTAATGAGGCGACAAATAAGCTTATTAACACTTTAGGAAGATTAGTTGAAATTAATACTGTTAAAACTATATTACCATCAGTTCCTAAATAAATCAAACCCTGGATTACAAACGGTTTTCTTAAATTCGAATACGTGATAAATTAAAACACGCTATGTCAAAAAATCTTAATACTCGAAACATTAAAACTTACAAACAATATAGAAATCAGCTAACTCATTAATACGTATAACTAAGGATACTTATATAATAAGCTTTATTATGCGTGTGGCATATATCTACCAAGCGAAATATACCAGTATTGAATACTGAAACTGATGGTGTAGTTACTAATACATAAATAAGAGCTTTCTTGTTTAATAAGCATTTTAATTCTGTTTGAAAGAACTTAGCCAAATTAAAAGATACTTGCAAGAATGCTAATTTTAATAAAAATTGAGTCTATTATTAATCAACTAAAACATCAGTCATTTACGATGTCTAGTACTTGTGCCTTTGAATATAACATTTAATATGTATTTTAGTTCTGGTGTTTTTTCTAGTCTTCAAAGATTCGTTTGTAATCCCACTATACGAAAATGGTGATAAAATAATTATCAACAACTATTGTTCCATTTCTTTAACTTCCATTTTGGTGGAATTCTCGAAGAATGCATTAAAATACTCCTTTCATCTATCTTCGAAAAATTTAACATTTTGACTAAGCAACAATTTGGCTTCAGAAAAAATTCATCCATGGAACGTGCTTTATATGAAGTAACCACTGTAATCTACTCAAAAATAGTAAATAGTACCAAACAAATAGCGGTTTTCCTTGATTTGTGTAAAGCATTTGATAGTTTCTCACAGCAAATTATTGCAAAAACTACATAACCTGGGTATAAGGGGAACTGCATATCTACTTTTGGAGAACTGCCTTAAAGATAGATGTCAACATGTTTTTGTTGACGGTATACTAAGTGATTCTTTGACTGTAGATGTTGACGTTCCGCAAGGAACTGTATTAGGTCCGCTTTTATTTCTTGTATACATTAACGATCTGGCTTTACTCGATACCGGCGGAAAATTATTTTTATTTGCAGACGATGCAATTATTTCTTTTTAAGGCAGTAATTGGCTTGAAGTTAACAAGAAATCTGCTGTTGGCATAGAGCTTGTTAATGCATGGTTAGTCAATAACTTGGCTAACTTTAAATTTACATAGAAGTAAATATATTACATTTTGCTTTAGCTTGGCTGGTATGCCATCTGCTTGGACCAAACTAGCCATTCATAAAATAGGCAATATAAGATATGCCATGTTCGTGTCCTGTTATTGAGAGAGATAGCAAAATTAAATATTTGGGTGTAATGTTAGATCAACATTTAAGATGGCACGTACATATTGCTTACAATACATCTAAAATCAGTTACTGTATTTATAAATTCTAGCAATTAAAATAAATTTTATCTCTTTAGATGATTTACTATGCATTTGTGGATCCATAATTAGATATGGTATTGTGATTTGGGGTGGTATTTTTTGAACTACTTTGGTGCCTTTACTAATAGCACAAGTTTATTATCAGGAGCATTTTGAAAATTAAGTAAATAGGCACTTTTAGAAATAATTTTGTTTGAAAGAAACTATGCTGTAAATGTTCTATATTCTTTTGTATGAGAGAAATATCTTAGACTGAACAGATTGTTTTTGAAATCTCTGTTTGATTTGATTTTAAAAATTCTACTACTTACATATATATGTATATATATATATATATATATATATATATAAATATATAAATATATATAAATATATAGAACAAATTTGACACTTCTATCAAACACCATGGTAAACAATGGTTATCCGAAATCGCTCGTAAATAAATTGATATTCAGTTCGAGCAGTAATAAAGAATGTCAAAAGAACCAGCAATCAACAAATAGTGTTGTGTATAAAAAGTTACCGATGATAAAGGGTTTAACCCCAAAATTAGTAAACATTTTAAAAAACGATGGCATGGTCATTTCAAAGTATAATTCAGTCACGGTTGGCCAACTTTTTTCAAACACAAAAGATAGAACTCCTATGCTACATCATTACAATATTGTGTATTGCATTCCTTGCCAAGGAAGACTGGTTTACACTTGTCAGATACCAATGCTGTTTTACAGGGGTTGTTAATATGCTTCAACATCATTATCATCAAAACTGGTTGGACACGTACCTGCACTTATTTATATTCTGAGCTAGGCTACATAGCTCTCTGAAATTCTCACACAGCATGTATATAGCTCGTTTCCCTTCTATTGTTTTCTAATTTTATGCCTTATTTCACCGAGATTCAGTGAAGGGGGTTAAGCAACCTGTGGCTACCAAGATCCCCCAACATTTAGATATTTGCCGAAATAATGGTATTCTAGTTAATATGCTTATTGTTATATAATTAGTTATTGTATGTATAAATAGAAATTATGTATGTAGGCTGTATTTCATGTTAATATCGCAAGGAAAACCCAAGAAAAACTTGCAATGCTACCTAGATATTGAGGGCATTTTAACTTCATTTGTTATTTCTTTTAGTAATGGAATCCATTGTTTACTGAAAGTTACGGATTCGTTTGCAACGCAGTTATTTTTATGTAAGGTTATATAAGCAGCTTCTTTGATTTTGCGTTTTTGGTGGTTTTCTTCTTTGTCGATAATTTTTGCGTCCTCCCATTTTACTTTATGACTGGAGTCCCATGCATGTTGGCAAATCATGGATTTTTCAAATTTTCAATTTTTATATATGATTTATGTTCTTTTAATCGAACTTCAAATGGTCTGGAACTTTCCCCTATATAAAACTTATTACATTCGCACGGTATTTTGTAGATACAGTTTTTTGAACTTTGTATTGCGTTTTTGGGTTTTGTTTTTGTTAATTGTGCTCTTAGTGTATTGTTGGTTCTAAATACTGTTTTAATTCTAATTTTGTTTCCTATTCTTTTATGTATGGTATTGAGAGCATTTTGTGGTGTGTATCGTTGTTTTTGTTTTCTTTTTCTTTATTTTTAGGGCTTTTATTCATTTCTTTCTCTATTATTTTTTTAGGATATTTGTTTTCTATTAGTGTACATCTGATTAGGTCTTTCTCTTTCTTTAAAATTTCTTCGTTTGATGATATTAATTTTGCTCTATCATACAAGGTTTTGATAATTCCTCGTTTGACACAGTGTGGGTGGTTTGAATCGAAGTTTAAGTATCTGTTTGTGTGCGTTGATTTCTATATACCGATGTATTTATTGTTGTATCGTTTTTGCTAACTAAAATATCTAAAAACAGAAGTTTTCCATGTTGTTCTAATTCATATGTGAATTTAATAGTTGGTTCTATTTCGTTAATTGACTGTACAAAGTTTTTAATTAGTTCTGTATTATGAGGCCAAATAGCATACACATCATCTACGTATCTCCACCAGATTAGTGGTTTCAATTCTTGTGTGAATATTACATCTTTTTCGAATTCCTCCATGAATATATTACTAAAGATTGGCGATAGTGGACTTTCCATTGCCATTCCGAAGCTTTGTTTGTAGAATTGATCATTTATTTGAAAATATGTGGTATTGACGCATAAACCAAGTAATTCCATAAACGATGATATACTTAGTTTTGTTCTTTCTTTAAGATTGCCATCTTTTTCTAGTTTGTTTTTTATAATATTAAGCGTTTTGTTTATAGGGACATTAGTGAAGATATTTACTACATCAAAGCTTACCATTGTGTGTGTATTTTCAATTTTTATGTTTGATAATTTTTCTAAAAAGTGTTGGTTGTTTTTAATGAAAGAATCCGTTTTGCCTGCTAATGGATTTATAATTTTTAGTAGAAATTTTGTTAAATTATGGCATGGTGAATTTATGGAGCTTCGATAGGTCTTAAAGGAATGTTTTTTTTATGAATTTTTGGTAGACCGTAAAAGTGGGGTGGTTTACTGTAATGTGGGACCAGTTTACTTCTTTCTTTGTCTTCGAATTCATTTTTAAATTTAAATAGGGTTTTGCGTATTTTATTTTCAATTGATTTTGTTGGGTCCGTTTCTAAACTTGTGTAATTCTCAGTGTTCAATAGTTCGTTGACTTTTGTCTTGTAATCGTTTTTATTTATTATTACTGTTGCATTGCCTTTGTCAGCAGGTAGAATTATAATTGAGTTATCGTTTTTTAGATTGCGAATTGCTTTTATTTCGTTATTGCTTACATTTGGCTTTATTTTATGATTCTTTTCTATTTCGATTTTGCATCGTACTCTAAATTCGTTTGCTTGATCTTCTTCGAGTTGGTTTGCTGTTTTCTCAATACAGCTAATTATTTCAAAGGTTGGTATTAATTTTGGCGTTACTGCAAAGTTAAGGCCTTTTGAAAGAATTGATTTTTCTGTGTCGTTAATAGTTCTGTTTGATAAATTTATCACGGTGTTTAGCATGGTGTTGCTGTTTTCTAACGTTTTAGTTTGTGTGCAATTTTTCTCTATAAATAGGTTATTAAATTTCTTTATGTGAATTTCTTTTTGTTTGGAAAATACTGATTCGTAGTAGGTTTTTGCACTAACGAGAATTTTATCAAAATCATATTTTGTTACCTTTATTCGTATAAAATTTATAATGCCCTCAATATCTTGTTTTAACTTATAAATAATGTGTCGGTGGTTTTGTAGTCTTTCCCTCATCATACTGTAACTTGTTCTTTAGAGAATCCTTGATAGTTTATTGCTTGTCTTTCCAAATTTGATTCTAAATCCTCTTGGTATTATTTCGTTGTTTCTGCATTTTATTAGGAATGTGAGTGAATTTTTGGAATGCGATAGCTTTAGGTTTAGATTGTCCAACTGTCTAAAACAAATACAAATTTCAGGCCCATACCTGACTTGTAAATACTCCCTGTATGTTTGTTGTGGTTTGTTTAGCATTTTTCTTAATCTTCTTTGGGAATTAAACCACTCATAATTTTTAAAATTATCTTTACTTACGTTTCGATCCATGACCTAGGATCGTTGTCAAAATAATGAAAACTTCAAGTTTGACATTTATGACATAAATTGAAGGTGACTTTGATTTATTGATGTTCGAAATATTTTGACAACGATCCTGGGTCATGGATCGAAACGTAAATAAAGATAATTTTAAAAACTATGAGTGGTTTAATTTCCAAAGAAGATTAAGAAAAATGCTAAACAAACCATAACAAACATACAGGGAGTATCATTGTACATTGCTAAACTGAATCATTTAAAATTTAATATTTAATTGAATATTTCTAATTTAAATACTTTAAAAATTGCTTTCAGGATAATTTTTGTGAGCGGTCGGCAAGGTTTGTTTTTTTGAGTATACGTTATAAATTACGTAAACATTACGAGGTTAAATGAACGTTCATCAGGCTTCAGTTAATAATTAATAATAATAGTGATTTTACTGGCTTTTTGATCATCTTTGAGAATGATAATTATTAAATTTTTTTATTCAGTTATTAGAAGAAAATTCTAGTTAAAGAATTTTAACCTTTTCATACATAATAAATATTTTTGAGAACATTATCATAATTTGTACTTAATGGTGTTTTGGTTTAAAGATTAAAACAGGAAGGAGACGTAGAAGGTAGATTTAAATTCTTTGTTTGTCGTATTGTCGCAAGCTCCGTGCGTAATTCAAAAACAAATTAAAAATTTTTTATTTTTTTAATTCATTAAAAGGGCGCATAGGGGTATTGCTACAGTATCACAACAAAGTTATATGACGTCACCAACGTGGGGCTCAATCAAAATATATCACACCCCAAGTTATATGTCGCAACAACATAAGGCTGAACTCAAATATCTCATCACAAAGATATATGGAGACCTGAACGTGGGACTGAACTAAAACAGTATCATCAAAAAGTGATAATTGTCAAGACAACGTAGGACTGAACTAAAAATAAAATCTACGCATCAACGTGAGGTTAAATCAAAATAAATTAAGTAAAAATTAAAGGCAACAAAATCGAGAGTTTTATTTTGAATTTAAAATAATTGTAGAACAGTAATGATAGATAAAAGGATGAAGGAAATGAGAGAGACATTAAGGAATTAAGGAGTAGAAATAGGTTCACAGGAAAGTGTGATTTTACAGGACACATCAATGGAAGCTGCAGGAAGGATGTTGGAGAGGAGTCATAGTGAAGAACACCGGTCCACTCAAGATTCGAGAATAATAGAAATGTTAATAGCACTAAATGACAAAATGAAGAAGATTGAACAGGCCATGAAAAACATGACGGAGAAGAATGCACAAGCCATGATAAATATCACAGAAAAGAATGAGCACGCCATAATAAATATGACAGAGAGGAACGAACAAATCATGAAAAATATGCTAGAATTTGGAAAAAATTTGGATAAATTGGGGGAAGATTTAAGTTCCAGAATGGAGAAATTAAGTGACGATCTTAGGGAGACAAAAAATCAGCGAATAGTAGAGATGCGTTTCCAAACACAAAATAAAGTGATAAATCTTATGGAAGATATTGACTGCGTAAGAGATGAAGTTATTAAAGTACGATCTATACAAGAGGCTAATGAAAGAGAAACAAATGGAAAAATTATGAATTTAAGGGAAAAAGTACAGAACATCGAAAGAAGTTATAGAACGGATATTAGTCGAGTAAATAAAGAAATAGAGGATATAAAAATTAATGTAATGAATTTTGGCAGGAATAAGATGACATATAATCAAGAACCCTTAAGATTGAATCACCCAAATATAACATTAGATCAGTATTCGAAATTTTCAGGAGGTAACAAACTTAATCCAAAATTATTCTTAAAGAACATCAAAATACTGACTCATGGCATAACGGATGAGCAGTATAAATTAAATTTAGTAAAAGCTATGATAAAAGGCAATGCAGAAACATGGTTAGATTTGATCAAGGATGAATTAACAACGTTTCAAGATTTTGAGAACAAATTTTTGAGACAATTCTGGGGGGAAACTCAACAATATAAGGTGAGAGACGATTTGATTATGGGGAGATACAATAAAAATTTAGGTCTGACCAGGGAACAATACGCAATTAAGAAATTTAGTATAGCAAAACAGTTGGATCCTCCGTTAGAAGAAAAACAAGTTATTAAATATTCTGGCAGCACATTTTGAAGTAGAGGTAAGGCAATACATCGCTCTCCAGAATATCATGGATCGTGACATATTCCTAGAATACTTGCAGCGATACGATCATATGGGAATGAATTTGCAGAAAAGGTCGAACGATTACTCAACAGAGAAAACCAGAGAGAAAGCAGAGAAGGATGCCAAGCAACAGGATACCATATGAAAGGACGAATCATAATTACAGAGGCAATCTTAAAAACAACTCCAACGGTAATACGAGAAATAATTGGAATATGAAAAATCGACCATGGCAAGAATCAAATAGGAGAGAACCAAATAGGAATGATAACCGAAGTCAAATTAACCAAGGACATGAGGAAGGATTAACGGAATCAAAAAGGATTAATGGTACCTATGCTGAGGTCACGAATCAACCAGGCCCATCTAATACAAATGCAAATTTTTAATAAAAAACAAACCAAATAAGCCCTTAGAAATAAACAAACATGAACATCAGCGGGAATTCATAAAACTTGAAATGGAAAATGATTTTAGTAGAAATTTATTGCCTATAATTAATTTAAAAGTAGAGGACAAAGTAATTGGGGTACTCATAGATACCGGAGCAGAGGTATCGCTCGTCTCAGAAGATTTTATTAAAAGAAGAAAATTAATGAAGAAAATAATGTCGATAAAGAAGTGTAATTTAATAGCACCAAACAATAGAAAGATTGCATGCGTGAGTAATATAGTGATATTGAAGTGTGAGATAGGAGAAGAGAAATTTGAAAATGAATACATGATTGTACCTGGATTAAAAATGGACGCTATATGGGGGATGAATATTACAGATAAGTTGCAGATAAAAATAAATGCGGAAAGCAAGGAGGTATTATGCAAAGGGAAATGCATCGAATGGGATGAAGTATTAAAAATAAATGGTGAATGTGTGAAGATAATGAAATTTGAAGGGAAATTAGATGATGAAGAAAAGGAAAGAGATGGTGAATGTGTGAAAATAAATAAACTTGAGGGGAAATTAGATGATGAAGAAAATGAAGAAGATAAACGTAGTAAATGTCCAGGTGATAAGAAAAATAAAGTTAGGGCATTATTAAGAGAACATTGAAAATTATAAGTAAAGAAAAATTGTTATAGGTACATAAAGTCAGAATTGATAGTTTAGAATTTGATAAAGGGTGAATTTCAGGGGGCTTATTGGAAATATTAGCCGACAAAAGGCATAGGATGGGATAATGAAGATGGAATAGATAAGCAAATAAAAACTTATTGTAAATATTAAAAAACAATAAAGCATAGGATAGGTTGATAATAATTAGGACCGGTTTAAGAAAAGTAGGAGTAGTATAGGCTGATGGAAAGGGGAAGAAATATGTAAATAGGAAATGGTTTAGTAGAAATATTCGAAGAAAACAATATTTAGCATACGTTGATGTAAATAAGGAAAAGTAAATGTAAATGAAAAGAGTATCAATAAATAGAGACAGACAAATAGGAATGGTTCATTAGAAATATGAAGAGATGGTGATGAATTTATGAAAAATGAGAAAAGTATATGTAAATGGGAAAAGTATAGACAAATAGGGATAGATAAATAGGAGTGGTTCATTAGAAATATGAAGAGATGATAATACATTTATAAAAAATAGGAAAAGTAAATGTAAATGAAAAGAGTATAAATAAATAGAGATAGACCAATAGGAATGGTTCATTAGAAATATGAAAAGATGGTGATGAATTTATGAAAAATAATTACTGGAGACAGCCCTAAATAATTACTGGAGGCAAATCTAAATAATTACTGGAGATAACTCTAAATGAATACGGGAATAAGTTTAAATAAATACTGAAGCGATTATAAATGATTATTATTGAAACAAATGAGGAAATGCAACAAGCATTTACTTCAAAGATGAATTGTTTAGGAGTTTAATGAAGGACGGTAGAGTGATTAAGGCGATGCTATGAGGGATGCACACAATACCGAAAACGGTTGGACCAAGGACTGATTCAAGCTGAAAACAACAGGTTAGCCAATCTGAATGTTTATCATTTTATTATTTTATATGTGGATATTTCATTGTACATCGCTAAACTGAATCATTAGAATTTAATATTTAATTGAATATTTCTAATTTAAATACTTTAAAAATTGCTTTCATGATAATTTACGTGAGCGGTTGGCAAGGTTTTTTTTGTGTATACGTTGTAAATTACGTAAATATTACGAAGTTGAATAAACGTTCATCATTCTTCAGTTAATAATTATTAATAATGGTGATTTTGCTGGCTTTTTGATCATCTTTGAGAATGATAATTATTAATTTTTTTTTTCAGTTATTAGAAGAAAATTCTAGTTAAAGAATTTTAACCTTTTCATACGTTGTAAATATTTTTGAGAACATTAAAATAATTTATGCTTAATGGTGTTTTGGTTTAAAGATTAAAACAGGAAGGTGAGGTAGAAGGTAGATTTAAATTTTTGTTTGTCGTATTGTCGCAAGCTCCGTGCGTAATTCAAAAACTGAGCTAGCCGACGCAATTAAAATTATACATTAAAAATTAAAAATTGACAGATTAAAAAAATGTTGCCTTATTAATTCACGAAAAGGGCGCATAGGGTTTTGCTACCGTATCACAGAATATATATATATATATATATATATATATATATATATATATATTGCTATGCTCCTAAATTATTCGCGCCCCATCGTTTGGGCGACCATACTAATATTGCTATGTATAAACTGAAATTTAATTATCGTTCTCCGACGTTGGGCTGTCTTATTAATGTTGCTACAAGCTCCCTCCAGAAACTTAACTGGATTTTATCTTGAACCTACCTTGTCGACCAATAATAAAATTTGATACGTTACCGCCTTACTTGTTATCAATTTCGTATTTAACTTATAGCTCCTCCTTAGACTGTATAAATTATCAAATCACTCCCATTAACTTTATCTTATGACCTCGACTAGCATTTATTTGGAATTATAAAATTCAGTTAATTCGATTCTATATAATGAAGCAAATATTATGTACAGTTTTTGTAAATTATTTAAAATACACTTTTCAATTAATTAATGTTGTAAATCTCATTTTATCAAAAATCATATACTTTTTACTCAAAACCTAAAGTCACCAAAAAAACCTATTGTTTTTTTTATAAAAAAAGAAGTGTGGAACGTTCGAAACCTCTTATCATATTACACACTTTATACGTATTCAAGTCCTCCTTTTGTTGACTTTTTCACATTCATTTTATATTAAGCAAATTCAATATTCAAAATAAAAAAAAATAGAAAAGAAAATGTCTTATAACTAAAAATCTGACCTGGTCTATTTTCTTCGCATTGACGCATCCATAATTATCTAATATTTCCCATGCATTAAGCCATCATTTGAATAAAAATTATCTTCCCCCAATTCAAGATTATTACATGCCCATTCGAAATATTGTCTATCCACGCTTGAACCATTGCATTTAAATCATTGCCTTCACCCTCTGGACTACCATTATTAACTTATACTTATGCATCCCAATTTCATGTATTGTCGTCTCATTTCAGACTTAGAATTACTTCTTATCAATTTCCCCAAACTTAGAATTGGATTATCATCATTTATTTTCCCTTGACTTAGAAATTGTATTATTCTCCTCAGGACTCAGAA